>BSBM01000602.1:14792500-15392500 GCA_027924585.1 Larix kaempferi
GCCCATTTGTAGGCTCCTTCAAGGCGTTCCCCTCATAGTCTTCCAACTCGTAGGCTCCTTTCTCAAGGACACACCTCACAATGTAAGGACCATGCCACATGGGGTTAAAATTGCATGCCCCCAGGGGTTCCTTAGCCTGGTCATAAAGGAGGACCAAGTCGCCTTCAGCATACTACCGAGGATGGATAGACCTATCATATTGAACCTTAACATGATGTTTGTTGGAATCTATAGCCACAACAACATCTCGACGCTGCTCATCAAGTTTCTCAAGGTGGATCAAATGTTGCTCAACATCTGAGGTGTCAAGAAGGATCTCAATAGCTAGTTTCAACGAAGGGATCTCTCATTCAATCGACAAGATAGACTCCACACCATGTACTAACTGAAATGGTGAGAACCCAGTAGAAGTCTTGACTGCGGTTCGATATGCCCACAAAGCATGATATAACATAATGTGCCAATTGCTCTTGCTTTGTTGGATGGTTCATTGGAGAATGGTCTTTAAGGACTTATTTACTGCCTCGACCTGACCATCCACCTGGGGATAGTAAGAAGATGCGTGATCTTGCTTAAACCCAAGCTTGAGTGACAAATCTGCCATCATATGGTTTTGGAAGTGACTACCATGGTCAGTGACAATCTATTTCGGGATACCGAATCAAGTTATAATCTGATTGAAAACAAAGTGGGCTGCTGTAGCACCATCGGCTTTAACGGTCAACATGGCCTCAGCCCATTTGGTAAAATAATCAATGACCACGATGATATGGTGATGCCCCCCAGCCGAGGTTGGGTTTCAATCCATGAAATCTACCCCCCATTTGGTGAAGGGACTGGCGGTGATGACCGGATGTAAAGGAATAGGGTGCGAGCGCATGTTCCGAGAAAACACCTGGAAAGGGTGACATCTCTTCATAGCATTTACACAATCTTTGAATATCGTAGGCCAAAAGTAGCCCGCTCGCAAGATACGTTGGGTTGTCGCAAGCCCGGATAAGTGACCACCACACGCTTCGCTATGGAAATCATTAAGTAATCATTTTGCTTCTTCTTCATGAGTTTAGCAATGACGAAGGATAGAGTATTTTCCCCGGCGATACAATGTTTCACCGACGATGACATAATCTTTAGCGTGATGTCTCACATGTCATCGCTCATCTCATAAATAGTACGTAGGGAACTTCATGGTTTGGATATAGATAATGATATCCCCATACCAATGGTCCATTGACGAGATAAGAAATAAATGTTCATCCACAAACGAATCTTCATGGACTACTTCCTCATCAAGTCTCGGGAAGTCCGACATCAGTTCCACGAAAACCAAGGATTTCACCAACTTCGTCGAAGCGAAACGAGATCAAAATCCTGAAGGATGATAATCCATTTATTATACTTCCCCCCAATTAGGCGTTGTGAGAGCACGAACTAAAATGGATTGACAGGTGATATAAAAGTGGTTTTCCGAAGCAAAATATAATGTCGTAACCATTGGACTGCATGAACATTCGCAAAGGCCAATTTCTCAACGTGAGAGTATCTCAGCTCAGCATCTACTAGATTTTGACTAAGGTAATAAAAAACATGCTCTTGGAGCACATCATCCACCTGAAATAAGACCATACCAATCGTCTCTTGAGATGCGGCCACATAGAGCAAAAAATATCTAGCAAAGTCGGGTGGACTAAGAAGAGGGGCCGATAACAAACCTTTCTTCAAAGCATCGAAAGACTGCTGGGCTCGCTCATCCTAGATAAATGGAGTGTCCTTCTTCAAAATTTGCACGAAACATTTGGTAAGATTTGCATAATTCACGATAAAGCGTTGTAAGAAAGTGGCTCTCCCTTGGAGGCTCTGAAGCTAAATCAAGTTACGCGGGGGAGGCAATCGAAGTATTGCCTCAACCTTTAGAGGATCGACTCTTATACCCTCTTTTGAAACTACAAACCATAGAAGGCGACCCATTTTCACAACAAATATGCACTTGTTGGGATTCAAACGAATCTTGTAACACCGACATCTTTCGAAAATGAGGTGGAGGTGCTTGGGGTGGTCTACTCTCTTACGAGAATGGCCAGCAAGATCATCCAAGTAAGATTCCACTATGCACTTAAGGTCGTGAAAAGCGTATGTCATAGCCCGCTAAAAATTAGCTCCGGCATTTTTAAGGCCGAAGGGCATCTTCCGATATGAAAATGTACCCCAAGGACATATAAAAGTTGTCTTATGTTGATCCTCGGGTTTAATCTAGATCTGATTATAACCTAAAAAACCATGGATGAAATAAAATACTTCGTTTCCCGCACACGCATCCAAGATTTGATCTATGAATGGAGTGGGAAAGTTGTCCTTAGGACATGCTCGGTTCAGATCTATGAAATCAGTACATACACGGATGGTACCCTGCTTCTTATCCACAGGAACGGAGTTGGACACCCATTCAGTAAGGGGAACCGGGTAGATGAAACCAACTTTGAGTAGTTTCTCCACCTCTACCTTGATCGCGGCTACGTTCCTAAGATTCACAGCATGAAGATGTTGTCGAACCAACTTAACATTAGGATAAGTCTTAATTTCATGTTAGAAAATACTAGGGTCAATTCCTGGCATCTCCTCATAAGACTAGGCGAAAACATCCCGAAATTCTTTGAAAAGCTCGGTGTAAATGCAGATTTCCTCGGGGGAACAATCGGAACCAATGTAAACATTCTCAATCTTTCTGGGAGTGCAAGAGATGTTGATCGGAATTGTTAAGGAAATGTTATCCATATTCCCCAAAGGAGCCACAGGGTGACCAACCTTCTCTGTTAGAGTCGATCGAAACTCTTCCTGCTCAATAAGGTCAAGATCGGGAAGAAAATATGATCGATGATGTAGATCTTCCCAAGGCTTATTGTTACCATACATTGCCTCAATGATGGCTTCATCCGAAGGCAAAGTACCATCAAGGGAATCATGTGAGAAAGAGGAGTCAACTGCCCACACAGGAAGCATAACGGGATCTTCCTCTCCTTTCCATGAAGAAGAGAGATATGGTTATGCAGTGGCTTGTTGAATCTCACGGTAAGCAAGCTCAGCTGCAGACAAGGGCATGTCCATCCCGATGTGCACACTGTTTCCAGACGAAGAACTCATGGAAGGTAAATTCTATGAATCATTAAAATATGATGTCCGGAATGGTACACTCTGTAATGAGGACGAGGCACTATCGAAAACGGTTCCTATAAAGGATATTGGTGCAAGAAAGTCGAAAGATCCCATCAAAGAGGAATACAATCCTACACCAATATTCCCAGTTTCCGTCTGATAATTTTCGATCTGAGGAGCTTCCGTTCCTGGTGATGTAATGGTATTGGAACTCATGAAATCGAGCTGATCGATCGTCACAATATTACCTTCGTGTGGAAAGCATATAACTCTAAACATAGAGGACACGATCGCTCGCATAGCGTAGATCCAAATCCTACCCAGTAGAAGGTTATAGTCGATGGGTGCATCAACCACCTCAACTTCAATTGGCACGGCCTTCCCACCCAAGTGGACCTCAAGGGAGGGTATAATACCATGCAGCCGGAAAGAACGACCGTTTAATGCGGTCAACATGGTCATAGAATTCGAAAAAGGAGGGGATCCTAGAGCCTTGAAACAATCTAACAACATAACCAATGTAGAAGCACCTTCGTCAACCATGGTACGTTTCACGATTTTCTTTAGGCACCTAACATGGACTTGAAAATCCATGTGGTAGGAAAACCGAGGCTGAACATCAGTAGTGTCGAACTTGATGATGTTCGAGCTACAATGGTCCTGGACACCCAAAGCACATAAAAGGGCGGTCCCTTGAGAAGGACAACCGTGGAGAACCTCGAGAGCTGACATGGAACACAGAGTTTGAACCACATATTCTACAATGGAGTAGTTATGGGAGGCTCGAGCATTGGGATTGTGCGTCGAGCGCTTAAGAACACCTTTCGGTATCTGCGGCATAGAGTTCGGCTTCTCGATATGCAATGAAGTATCAGGAGGAGGGGGCTCATTCCCTAACGGAGGTTGTGGAGCTCCATAATCACGAGAGCAAGTAGCAACACTAACTTTCGATTTGACCATATTAACACATATGTAACCGCCAACAGGGTTAGAGGACGTCGAAGTTTCATAAGTCCCACTATCGGCGATGGAAGCACCTGAAGCCATTTTTTGGTGATGAGGAAGGGGATCCTTCAGCACAGTTGGGCCCTATGCAATGTGCTTTGCGGCTTCTTCAAGACGAGGACACAAATGTGTAAGGTGATCTTTAGTGCAAAGATTGCAAGGGAATTTCACTTTGCATCTAAGTTTTCGGTCCCCACTAGCATTTTCGCCATCTCGAGGAGGGTTGTCGTTTCATTTCTTCGCTTTGTTGTTCTTGTTATTCCCACCCATACAATTATTCTTCCCCTTTTTCTTCCTACCAGGTTGTTGGTTACCTGATGGGTTCGCTGATTGTATAGAGTGAACATCCGACGACTGGGTGGAAACAGACGAGGCGTGAGCCTTTCCGGGGGTAGATTGGCTAATTGACAGATTGTGCATCTGATTTGTAACCAAATCTACAGGACGAGTACTTGTGGATCCAACAATACCATCAACATTTGGTCCAGGAACAGGCTTGGGCTCATGTCGACCACGGTGCATCAGGTATGATATCGTATAAAATTCCAGACTGAGCATAGACTAGGTCTAGCTGCTGGGATTTGAAAATAGCTTGTTTCTCAGTCATGATACTGGACAATGAAACATCTTTCAAAATGTAAGGAAGTAAATACTTAAGGAACCACTCCAATAGAAACTCTGGAGGAATGCTGGCTTTCACTAGCCTCTTCTGCCGATGCCACTCCTGAATATGGCCAGAAATGTGTGTGGCCTTGTCCCGATGGAAGGTGGACAAAAGTTCAGTGCCAGTATCATAACACAGCGACAAATGAAAGTGGTCTAGGAAAACCAAAGCTAAAATGTTGAACCCTCTATATGTGCCCCCGGGAAACTCAACATACTATTTCGCAGCTGCCCCCGTGAGGGTGCGTTGAAATAGACTCAAATGAATAGAATCATGGTTTAAGGAATTTGAAGAGCACCATAGGTGAAAAGTAGTAACGTGATCACCTGGATCCTCATCCTTCTTCCCCTCAAACTTTGGAATGTCAGAAGGGAGCTTGGTGGGGACTGGAGGCCATGTAGGATCGCGACACACTGGATCATTCATAGGCTTCGAAAGATCTGGTAGATTCAATCTAGCAATAAAAGGGAGTTGAGGCTGTGAAGATTGATTTTAAGCTCCTGAAAAAGACTGTTTTTTTGAACCGTAAGATGGGACTGTATACATCGAAGTGGACACCTGTGGTGCCGATGAATTCTGGTAATAACCGTGACCGTTACTGTAGGGATAGTAACCTCCTCCAAACTGGCGCACGTTGGAATACACAGGCACATGCGTAGCAGGGATTCCATGGGAAGGATTGGGATAATAAGTAGGACCAAATGAAAATCCATGAGAATGACCTCCATGAGAATGGGGTCCCATATACCCACTCGAGGAAGGAATACCAGACAAGTGAGGGTTGTATGAAAACGGTATGTGAGCACTCCACGGAACCAAAGAACTAGCAAGAGGAGGGTGTTGCGGCATCACAAAAGTGTTCGAAGGTACAGGAATAGAGGCATGTGGATGAAAGGATGGAATAAAAGTCATGGATCCAATACCTACCGTGAAACCTCCACTCGAAAATGGGTTCACACTAACACTAGGGGCTGACAAAGGAGGTGGTCCTCCACCAACAATTGGATTAGATGGAGGGATGTGACTACTCCCAAACTGATAGGCAGTGAAAGCAGACATAGTGCCCCCAACTCCAACACTAGAGCTAGCGTGACTACTAAACATGGTGGACATAACAGTTGGTGTAAAGTTAGGCATACCATAAGTAAAAGGACTTGAGGTCGAAGGGATAGATGAAATACCATAACCTGGCATCCCATATCGAAAACCGGATGGTTGTGTATCATCGAATGGGTTCATGATGGTGGGAGGGGACATCCTAAACCCATGAGGAATAGTGTGTGGAGAACCTCCTCCCCATTCACCCCTAGGAGTGGTCGGAGGGGAGTTTCCAATTGTGCTAATGCATGGAGTCACTGGGACTCTAGTCGTGCCAAGTGTAGAACTCATAATAGAAGCTCCTTGAAGCTTGTGAAAAGTGTGTATAGGACCAGTAGTAGTCCTCTGACGCTTCCCAACAAAAGGCTACAACGGATTGCTAGCCGGTAAACCATCTAACCTACGAGATCGACGGAGAGGCGGATATGGATCCACGATGAATCCAAAAAGTCAACAAATCAACGTCTCCTAAAGGCCTACTAGGTCGTCACAAAGCATACACCTAAAAGAAATCTACAGCCAAATGCACACAAACAGGACTGGCTCAAGGGACCTCCCGACACTACAGCTGGTATGTCTCGCCTGGGAGAGGCTTGAGACTCCCAAAATATAACTGGAGGTAACAGAATCAGTTATAAGGGCTCCCAGACTTCACTGAGTGCACAGGGTCAAATCCCTATACATACAACAACTGTGTTGTCCAACCCCTATCTGATTTAGGATACTCACAGTATAACCGCTCCAAGCACCCTATGTGATACCTAGGTAAAGCAACTAAGGCCACCACGTATAACCAATGCTCAGGTGGACAGTCGCAGGTGGGATCAGTCGTATGGGCAGGGTAACTAAGCCCGAAACTCAAGAGGGTTAAATCCCCCAAGAGTCCCCAAACACGAACAAATCCTAGAAATATATCCCACGTTCAACTAGTATTGGAGGGCTATCTCCGCAAGAAACCTCCCGTGACCTCGTGCTTAACTCTGGTTTGAGTAGAGCTTTTTGAGAACACTGATGTATACCATGGGTTTCACCACTCCCTGGTTAGACACATAATGTTGGTTAAATAGTCTTGGATTGTTAACTCACAATGATCTATTCCAAGACTCTAAACATATACTAGTTGGTGCACCCTATAAAAGAGAAAATCATTTTTAATCAATTTTAGATTAAGCGTTAATTTTAAATGGTTGTGATTACTCAAAGGATATGGTCATGAAACTAATGACGTGTAAAGACTCAATGATATGCACACCCGAAAAATACTAGACTCATCTATCCATAAAAAAGGTCTGCCACTATATGACAGTCAAATGAACGATTCAAAAAGACAATGCAATCTCTTTATATTTTCATGCTCAATCAAGTCCTAATGAAAGCACAAGCACTCTAATGCAAAATGCAATAACCTAAAGAAAAATATTTTTGTATTTTCAAGTAAAAATGAAATGAAAATGCAAATGTTTTTTGTATTTTTTCAATATAGATGAATGAAAAAATGCAAGCAGAATTAGAACTCTTCAGAAAAATGCAGAGAAAGCAAAGCAAGCAAACCAGCAGATCCCAAAAAGTAAGACTCAACCAAGCTAATGAGCTATAAAAACGAAAAAAGGTTGGAAACCAAAAGCTCAAAAACTAAAGAAAGAGGAGTTCCTGGTCAATAAAAGAGCATGGAACAGTCAAGAAACAAGCCTACTAAGACTCAAGAACAATCAAAATCAACCCAGCAACAACCAAAGACCATAAACAAGACAATCTCGGAGTTGTACGCGATTGTTCATAGAACAATAACATCTATACGCAGGCTACTGTACTAATAGTAGCAGGTAGACACGATATAACCTAAGCTGAGCCACGTATAGGGTGAGGTAAGTGAACCAAAAATGAATCAAACAACCCAAAAAAAAGAGTTTTCTAATGCAGATCCCAATGGCCAGTCAATGACGCAGAAGCTCGACAAACAAAAACTCAAAATAAGGAAAAATGCCTAAAAATCCCCAAAATGGAGAAAAAAAAGAAAGATTTTTCTAATGTAGATCCCAACGGCCAGTCAATGACGTAGAAGCTCGACAAACGAAAACTCAAAATAAGGAAACATGCCTAAAAATCCCCAAAATGGAGAAAAAAAAAAGAGTTTTCTAATGCAGATCCCAACGACCAGTCAATGACGCAGAAGCTCGACAAACAAAATTTCAAAATAAGGAAAAATGCCTAAAAATCCCCAAAATGGAGGTTCATCCCCAGTGGAGTCGCCATTTCTGTTATGGAGAAAAGCTTCCTATGGCTCGGGGTAGACGACAACAGACAGATGACCACCATAAATCAACTCAATTCCCAATGCAATGCTATTATAAATGTAAATGCTAAAATGTGGAGTAAATAACCAACCTTCAACCAGATGTTCGAAGTAGATCCCCACTGAGCTTTCAAATCTCTACACTTGAACCTGCAGTTTAGTGTCAACAACAAATACAAGCAAGTGCATATAATATATGAAATATATTAGGATAAATAATAGCATGGTCCATGATATAATAAGCAAATGTAACCCAATGTAATTAAACAAACATTTACAAGATTAATTGGACGAGAAAATGAGTAGCAGGAATATTTTCAGGGAGAATAACGCAAAAGTGGACAGGGAGAGGGGTTGCTGCTGGGGATAGGGACCTGAAAAATTAAGGTTTTTTTGGATGGTAGTGTCAAGGAGTTCTTTCACAGGCCATTCATCGAATGAGGGGCCGACTATTTCTCTGCAGCTTTTTCTTGTTTTGTTTATCCTATTACTCGTGTCCTTGTGGTGGATACACAGGACTGTATGGTTCGAAGGTGATATTCTCATTTTTTTGTGCTACCGTTGTCTCTTAACGGTCAGCAGTAAGATGCATGTAGATTGTTTCTATTATCTGTATATATTACAGGACTCAGACTATGTTCGAATGTAGTTTTTTTTATGGTGATTCCCACATGTGGTGGTTGAACTTCAAGGCATCCGTTTTGTAATATTTTTTGAGAGAATTTGATATTCTCAAAGACTGTATAGACACTCATACAGAGTGCAGATGATCAAATGTAATTTTGTACTCGAAAGATGAAATGAAATTGCGCTTTTTTTTCCAGGAAAAATAAAAATAAAAATAAAACAAGTACATGATACAACCTCTTGCCGGCAACTCATCTGAACCAAGAACTAGGTCCCTCCACTTGTGCCTCCACCACTTCAATCCCCCATGCAATGGAAAACTCAAACTATGAAGGAGTTTGGTAGGTGAACATAAGAGGTTCACAACAACAAGGATTAATGGATGTAGACTCAAGTCGCGGCAAAAATCCAATAGAGTTTCTATGCTCTCTCCTTCCTCCTCCTTCCATGCACCATAAGAGCTCATACAACCCTACAAAGGTAGGTGAAAGGTCGAATCGAGTCGTTTCGGGGGTACATGGAGGGCCAAAGGTCACCCTAAGACCGCTTTTTGGAGTGAAAAGTGATTTTCTATTGTTTTTTACCATTTAACTTGATGTACGCAGGCTATATGGGTACAGCTTGCATATACTCTAGGTATAGTGGAACAACTAGCGTACATGAACAAAAATAGGGAACAATGGGTTCCTGGAGGACAAAATGTGGATCTAAGTCAATAAAATGAATACTGAAGGTCAAGGAGTGTTGATGCTCACAAGGTGGAAAATTACACTGTAACACTACTTTCCCATACCAAATGGGTTTCTTATAGATCTGTACTAGCATAACCAATATACATTTCAAAAAATTGCTAAGAAACAAGGAAATTTATAGGGGTGAAATTTAGCCAATTGGATTTTTTGAAGTTTTTTTTCAAAAAATAAATTCACTATTTGGTCATTTTTAGTCTCTAATATTGCCTATATTTACATAAAATATTTTTTTTATCATAATATTCACCAAAATTTACAAGTTTCAGTAGTAAATTGTATATTTCATATTTAATATTTTCCTACCAATCTATATATATGTTTTTTTCAATCTAAAATAATCGCCTAGAATACTAAAGTATATTTTTATAATCCTTAAAAAATACCCTACTAAGAAATATGCTAGAAAATACTAATGAATCAATCATTCATGGAGACAGCCACGTTAATTTCATATTCAAACTTAGTATTTGAAAGGGGTTTCTGGCTTATGGTACCTATTCAACCTCGATGTCAATTTGTTCTCTTCCTGCTTCCCATTGAAACCATGAAACAAGGGACCAGAGTTGTGTTCTTCTCCCTAACTAAATTGCAAATAAATTAGGGGAGAAGGAGGTAATGGGACGCCCCCAAATTGAATTTGCATGGGATGGATGTGTGGCACTCTCTTATTGATTTGATATGTGTGCATCAACATTACATCCCAGTTGCTTCCTCTTCCACTCATGACTTGATGCTTGGGGATGCTAGTTAGTGAAGAGAACTTAAGTCATTTGTTGTGTGGGAGGTCTCAAGTTCATACCTCCCCAACTCCAATTTTTGTCCATTTTACCAAAACCCCCAATTATTTTAATAATTACAATATATATATATATATATATATAGGCCTCCAAAAAAAAAAAAAAAACAAGGGCTTCCCTAAGGACATTGAAGCACAAATTAGAGTGAAACTTTATACCAATACAAGACTAAAATTATGAAGTGATTTTCTAGTATTAATTCCTACTATCCCATACCAAATGGGTTTCTTCCATATCTGAGAAATTTGACATGGATAATCCCCAATTAAGCACACTTGCAGTGCTTGTATCTGGGATCAAAATAGGGTCATTGTGCTTTCTAGGAATTTTTGGAAAATTTTAGGCTCAATATCTTATTGTAACCCCTGTAAAAGTGAAGTAGACTTCACAACAATCCTATAGATTTTTTCCAGTCTCAAAAAGGCCTTCGGATGAGGGATATATGGAAATTTTGGCTCAGACATTTTTTTAAACGCTTAGTGGACAATTACTTGGTTGAGGGATTTTGTCAAACGATTGGTGGAAAACCTTGGTTGAGGGATTTTTTCAAACAATTAATATGCATCCACCTACATCTCTTCCTTCTCTGCAATCCTTTCAACATTTCAAGAACTACCATAAATGAAATCATACCTTAACATAGGCAGAAAATGCCCTAAGGGGGAACCTACGTTTTCACAAAATACCCAAATCATGAGTTTTGGATTTGCAAACAATTTTTTTGGAATCAAAATAATGGTTCCAAGTTCAAATGGCACAGATACCCCCTAATGTTGAACTGGTTTGAAACATAATCACTTGTAGACATGATTCTTCAAAAAATTTATAGTGAAATGCAATTTTAAATTAAAGGAAGGTTGAGGGTTATGGAAAGCCATGGCTTGGATTTGGTTTTGAATTGGCACTTGGACGAAAGAACAGGGGTTCATGGGTTCTAAACCCACCCCTCTTCACTGTTCAAAGAGAACACCCCCATCTATGCATACACAAGAACACAACCCAACACCCTCTATACCAACATAATCAATACTCAATTCAACAAATTTCTAAGAAACATGCTAGCAAATACTAATGAATCAATCATTCATGGAGACAACCATGTTAATTTCATATTCAAACTCAGTATTTGAAAGGGGTTTTCTTCTTATGGTACCTGTTCAATCTCGATGTAGAGTTTTTCTTTTCCCGTTTCCCAATGAAACCATGAACTTGGGGACCAGAGTTGCATTCTCCTCCTTGACTAACTTGCAAATAATTTGGGGGAGAAGGACGTAAGGGGAAAGCCCCCAAATTGAATTTGTATGGGATGGATGTGTGGAACTCTCTTATTGATTTGATATGTGTGCGAAAACATTAAAACCAAGTTGCTTCCTCTTCCACTCATGACTTGATGCTTGGAGATGCTTGTTAGTGAAGAGATGTGTGTGTGTGTGTGTGTGTATAGACCTCCCAATGATAAAAGAAGGGATTCCTTAAAGACCTTGAAGCACCAATTAGATTCAAATTTGATACAATGCGAGACTAAAATTATGAAGTGATTGTGTGGTATTAATTCTTAGTGTCCTAGACCAAATGGGTTTCTTCCATATCAGAGAAATTTGACGCGAATGACCTCCAATTAAGCACGCTCCCATTCCTTACATGTGGGGATCAAAATAGGGTCATTGTGCTTTCTGGAAATGTTTGGAAAAATCTAGGCTTAATATCTTTAATTTAACCCTTGTAAAAGTGAAGTAGACTTACCAAAATCCTGTAGCTCTTTTCCAGTCTCAAAAGGCCTTTGGATGAGGGAATATGGAAATTTTGGCTCGGGCATTTTTTCAAACACTTAGTGGACAAATACTTGGTTGAGGGATTTTTTCAAATAATTGGTGGACAACGTTGGATTAGGTATTCTTTCAAACAATTAGTATGCATGCACCTACAACTCTTCCTTCTCTGAATTCCTTTCAACATTTCAAGAACTACCATAAATGAAGTCATACCTAAACCTAGGAAAAAAATGCCCTAAGGGGGAACCTGTGTTTTCACAAAAGTACCCAAATCATGGAATTTGGATCTGCAAACAAGTTTTTCAAAATAAAAATGAGGGTTCCAAATTTGAATGGCACAGATACCCCCTAATGTCAAACTGGTTAGAAATAGAATTGCTTGTAGACGTGATTCTTTGTAAAATTTATAGTGAAATGCAATTTGAGATTAAAGGAAGGTTGAGGGTTATGGAAAGCCACGGCTAGGATTTGGTTTTGAATTGGAACTTGGATGAAGGATCAAGGGGTCATGGATTCCAAACCCACCCCTCTTCACTCCTCAAAGAGGACACCCCTATCTATGCATACACAAGAACATAACCCAACACCCTCTCTACCAGCATAACCAATACTCAATTCAAAAAATTGCTAAGAAACATGCTAGAAAATACTATGAATTAGTCATTCATGGAGACAACCATGTTAATTTCATATTCAAACTCAGTATTTGACAAGGTTTTATGGCTTACAATACCTTTTCAATCTCGATGTAGATTTTTTCTCTTCCTTCTATCAACTGAAACCATGAACTAGGGGACCAAAGTTGCGTTCTCCTCCTTGACTAGGAAATAAATAGGGGGAGAAGGAGTTAAGGGGAAAGCCCCCAAATCAAATTTGCATGGCATGGATGCATGCCACTATCTTATTGAATTTATATGTATGTATGCATGCATGTATGTATCTATGTATTATAATTTGTTCCCAAGGGGCATCTTCCATTTTTAACCCTTTTTCCTCAAACTTCTTGAGACCAGTATGTGGTCATACATTTTCGTAATCAAGAAAATGATGGCTCATTGGAAATATTATCCAAATCCCTATAAGACAAAACCATCTAAGTTCCTGAAATGTGGTCAGGATAAGTCTTATAACCAGCATAATACATGGCTTCAGTTTTCCTTGCTAGGTGACCAATGAAAGGGGCCAACGTTGAAATTTTTGCAAATTGTGCTTGTAGCTTTTGAAATTTGACATGATTATCCAAAAAACATATATTGAAGAAATGGGAGTGTTTTGGAACTCACAAATAACCCTAGGGTGGCATGTATAAGGCCTCGGAAGAGGGGTGTTCAAAACAATCTAGATGAGGCCAGGTTCCACTTAACTGAATACAATTGAGGCTTAGTCAAACACTATAGGCCTAATGGTTTTTTTAAATATCCCCCCAAAATGTGATAGTTTTCTAGAGAATACTAAAATATGGAAACCATTTAGCTTTACCACCCCAAATTCAACATAGGGGAGCTGACCAACATGAGATCCAACCATTGTAATTGTCTTTAACCCTAACTTAGCGACTCAAAAACTACTCTTTGATACTCCTTATTGCTCTCACATGTCATTATTAATATTCCCTTACTCACTGAATCTGAACCATTGATACTCCTTGGCGGGGAAAGAGTCATAATGAAATTGTCTCCTACCCATCCTTTGACTGGAACCAGAGTTTAGAAAGCTACTCAAGGAAACCTTATTACCAACTTGGGGAAATAAGCATTTGAAAACATCATGTTGAACCCAAAAATATTTTTGGGTCAACATTCTTGGTAATGGAGGGGAGATTCCTTCCAAGGCATGTCGAACTATGGGATCACTTATGCGACATGAAATAATACTCTATAAAAGTTGTACCTTTTTAAATGACCAAGGTGGGAGAGGGGGTGGTAATCAATCATAGTATAAGGACCATTTTCACATTAGGGATGAACCAAAGAATGAAATTCGCTCAATAGAGGTATACAAAAGAATTCTCACTAAGATTCAAAAAGAAAGAAAAAAATGATATGACCTAGGTTTTGTTGAGCAATGTGGCTTAAGTGACGTGGGTCCCTCACCCAAATTATGGCTTGAATTTGAGGATTGTGGATAAGGCCAAATTTGGATCAACAGAAAGTGGTAAGAATTCCTTTAATCCTCAACATACAAGGGAGAAAATATATGGAACTTTTGTAGTATGTGCTCGAAATATCTCACAACTCTAAAGTGATTGCACTCTGTGAAACAACAAATATGTTCAGAAATTGATATGGCACAATATTGGGAGCAGGGAAAATTTTAACCATTTACTTAATTATAAAATATTGTAAATCTTGACATTAAATACAATAAATAAGTTTTTAAATTGAAAATATCATATATAGAAACCATTTTTATGATATATGTATAATAAAAAGATATAATAATTATAAATTGAATTAATAATTATATTTGAAATAAATATATTAATGTTTTTTTATTAAAACATAAATATTTATATGATTTCAATTCCTAAGTCACATGGAATACAATATAAAATATTATAATCCATTATATTAATATTAGTAGATATATTTAAACATGAAAAATTATATTGTTTTCTATTACAAAATATCTAAAATTAATTTAAATCCATTTTATTATAATATTTTTATGAACCAAATCTTATTGACCAACTATTTAGAAAATGTTAATAAGTAGAATTGAATGGAATGTGTAAATAGTCTTTTTTTATTAAAACAATAAAACACTTAAAAAACTATTAATTATTTTATGTTACAAAATATCTAAAATTAATTTAAATCCATATCATTATAATATTTATATGAATCAAATCTTATTGAACAACTATTAGTGTCATCAAATCTAGTCATTGAAGAAGTGTTTACACAATTAAAAATTATTAAATATGATCTCGCTTAACAAAACAATTACTAAATTTAAAATACAAAAACATACTATATGGAAAAACAATAAAAAAAAAAAAAACACATAGAAAACTAATCAATGCAATTGAATTTTTAAGAGAAATTAACAAACTAAAATGAATTTATCAAATACAAAAAAAAGTTTAACTTTATCAAATGAATGCAATACCATAAGAAAATACCATGGGTTACCCAAATACCATGAGTGACCCAAAACCATGATCCGATAAACAACCAATACATAATAAAGGTTAACTTTAATCATTTTTTAATGAAATCTTAGGAGAACCACCCATAAAAAATCTTGATTTCAATGATATGGGGCAAAAATGGAGGATCCATCGTGAATTCTACAACCAAAAAATATATTACCATGAGTTTCCTTTATATTTTTGGATGGATGAAAGAGTTTACATATTAAAAAAATATTTAATTTTAGGGCTAACTATTTTAAAATATTTAAAACACACACACATATATATATAAATTCGCCCCTTCAAAATTTAAAACCATATTATTTCTCCCATGGGCCAAGTTTCGCCCTTAAAATTTTCCTTGGTTGGGAGTATGATAGTTCCTATAAGACATCCATGATGTTATAATCTGCAAGGATCTAGCAACTGTAACAAACTCACAATCTAACTCTCAAGATTATTTGCAAAGAAGAAGAAGAAGCATGCATTCAATAATCACTCATAAACACAGAATAATGGACAATGTCAATATCATACAATGAATAATGAATGTAGAGAATGTGTTACAATAATCAATGATGAGGCATCATATAGGATTTGAATTGGCCAAGTAGGGCATTCGAATCTGAGCTCATAGTCCAGCATGAATAACTATGGATACATCATCCAGTCGGCAGTATCAGTCATAAATGGTAAGAGTCAGTCAAGTGTGACCAACTAAGTCTAACATAACTATCTAGCCATAAATCAAGGAATGGAGACTCCAAGGTGGGTGCATGAGGCTGTCTAACTCAAAGTCTAGCTTGGATAACAATGGAGACATCATCCAGTCAATAGTATCAGTCATAAATGGTAATAGTCAGTCAAGTATGTCTAACTGAGTCTAACAAAACCATCTAGGCATAAATCAAGGAATGGAGACTCCAAGGGGGGCGCATGAAGCTGTCAAATAGTCAAAAGCTGTCAAATAGTCAAGTGGAACTCCAGAACTAGCTAACTAGAAGCTACAAGCAGTCAACATGATAAATCAGTGGAAGAACTACTCAATCAATGCACCAACTAAATGATAACTCCTGGTAGGTGAGATAAGGTGCCCTAACTGAGTGATAACTGGTGGTAGGTGAGAAAAGGTGCCCAAACTGGCTGTGGTAGGTGGGAAAGGCACACTTTCCATGCAGAAAAGTCAAAGAGGGCGCATAAGGTAGGTAGGAGGCCAATTGGGGGTTGTAGACAGGCTCTGGAGAGCCAGAAGCAAGTTCTAGGTGCTGGGGAGACAACCATGATGATTACTGGATGCATGCAGTGGCATGCAAAGCATGCATATTTGCATGTAGGCATGCAAAATACAAAAATGATGGTGTGAATATTCCAACACCCCCCTGCAAGCTATCATACTATGAGATAATAATCGAAAAAAAAATAGGGCCCTAATGACTAAGACCAAAGGTCACCCCGTATAATCAATCTAAAATAAACTAAGTGAAGAAAGAGGGAAAACCCAGTGGGAAGAAAGCCCTCCCTCAAAAATAGATTAAAGGATGCTAAAGTAGCATGTCATCACTCACCCCTGAAGGAGGTAAGTGTCCTTTTCCAAAGAAGGATCGATCGATCTGAGATGGATCAACAATGTGAGATGGATGAAACCTTCCATCCTGAGAATCTAATCTGGTTCTTCTATGATCATGTGGATCACCAACCAAATTACTGGCAGATCGAAGTGTAGTGGCTGCCCATCGAGGAAGAGGAGGAATATCAGGTGAGAGATCTTCAAGTTCTTATGGATCTGGATCTCCCATTCGCTCATCTTCGTCATCAGTTGCTAGACCTTCAGGTTCTTGTGGATATGGATCTAACATTCTCTCATCTTCATCTCCATCTTCTGAATCTAAAATATAGTGTGAAGATGCATCATCACATCCAAACTCTGAATCTGAAATCTCATGAGAAGGAGCAAGTAAAACTGGATCATCACATGCAAACTTTGAAATCTCAAGAGGAGAAGCAAGTAAAACTGGCTCATCATCACTCCAAGGTGGAACAGAAGAGTTGATGTCATGAAACTGCTCCAGAATATGCATGTAGTCCTCATCTGAACCAATATGACTGTAATCAATATAAGAACTAGGACTAGATGATGATGGATCTTCATTAAGATCAAAAGAGGATGCAGTAATGGAGGCCCACTTTGAAATAGGAATTGGAAAAATAGGTGTTAGATCTTCAGTTTCTTGTGGATTAGGATCTAGCATTCGCACTTCTTCAAGAGTCCTCTTTTTCTCAATCTCCTTTGATGTATCTTTTCCCTTTAGACAACCTTCGAAGCTGCCATGAGCAAACTTGCTACTTAGAAGACCATCAACCACATTCAGAGCTAGCTTGTGGTTGAGATGAGACAGTCTACTCTCTTCATGAGTATGAGAGTGAAGAGCAGACTCCTCTGAGAGAGGTAAGAAGTGTGAAAACTCATAAAGTTTTGTCTCATGATTTGCAACTCCTTTTGCAATGATTTCCCTTGAAACCATGTGTTGTACCTCGACTTCATATGGAGTAAAGATCACTCTTTTGGGCTCTCTAGTATCAGTCATTTGGTAAACTGAAAGGACATTTGGTGTAAGAGGAGGAACATAAAGCACATCAGAAAAGTAACCATGATCAAGATTGATTCTTCCAATCCCATGAGAGGAGACTTCTGAATCATTTCCCAAATTTATGGAAGAGCCAATAGAGCTTTCGAAACTAGAGAAGATATCTTTGGAGGAATCCATGTGGTATGATGCTTCTGAATCTATGATGAAAGAAGAATCAGTTGATGCACTTGCTATGAGAGAATTACATCTTTCTTTGCCTTCAGATATAGAAGATTCAGTATCAGGATCTTTCTTTCTTGCACATGCTGGTATAGGAAGATTGTTCTTTTCAAGTAACTAAGCCATCAAATCTATAGTCTTCCTCATGCAATAACTCTCAGGATGAAAACCTCTAAGACAATAGGTGCACTTGGTCTTTCCCTTCTGAGAATGCTTGGTTTTCCTTGAGTTCGAAGCCCCATATGACTGGTATGGACTATTTGTAGGCCTTGTATCATTCGATCTCTTGTCATAAATATTTTGCTTTCCTTTACCATTCGCTCTCTCTACAACTGTAAGGGATGAATCCAATTTGGGTTTGATCATTCCCATAGAGATCAAATTCTCTTCCTCTTGAGTAAGAGATTGGATGAAATCATTAAGTGGGGGAAACTTCCATCTTGGAATGGTCAACCTAGCTGACTGCAAAGTAGAGACAAAAACTGAGAATTTTTCCCCCAACTTTGAGAGAATGGCAAGTATAAGTTGCTTGTATTCTTTCACTATCTCATATCTTTTCAACTGTGATATCAAGCTTTTGAACTTGGTGAGGAAGGCATTGATAGATTCGAAGTTGTCTGGACTCAAACATATGAGCTCATTCTCCAATTTAGGTCCTTGTATATCATCTTTCGGTCCAAAAAGAGATCCGAGCTTGTCCCAAACCTCTTTAGGAGATTTAAGATTGATGACATGGAAGTGAAGATCTTCAGAAATTGAGAGAAGGAGTGGGCCAATTGCTTCATTAAGCCTATCCAAGTACTTGGACTTTTCAACTGCACTGAGAGTTTCTACCATCGTTCCATTGAGTATTCGGGTGAAGCTCTTGGATCTCATGAAGAGAGTCATCTTGGATTTCCACTCAACATAGTTGGAAGATGTGAGATTTAGATCCATCTGAATAAAGAAAGTCGAATAGTTGAAGAAGATTCCGAACGGGTGAATAAACCTACAAAACAAGATAATTTTGCTCATGGAGAATGATACACTTTGACTAAACACTACCTTAAGGACACTTGGAACATAGACTAAGTCCTTCACACCTGGCTAGAACTCACTATATTTCTCCAATGAATTCAAGTAATAACACCAGGATTTGTCGCGGAAAGTTAGAGGCTTCTGGTGCACAAGTGAAAGATAGCTGCTCAAAGAAATGTTGCAACTGCTGCTGCTGCAAAGGCTGCAATTTGAATAGTTGTTGACTTCTTTGATACCGTTTGATAATATGTAGGGATCTAGCAACTGTAACAAAATCACAATCTAACTCTCAAGATTATTTGCAAAGAAGAAGAAGCATGCATTCAATAATCACTCATAAAAACAGAATAATGGACAATGTCAATATCATACAATGAATAATGAATGTAGAGAATGTGTTACAATAATCAGTGATGAGACATCATATAGGATTCGAATTGGCCAAGTAGGGCATTCGAATATGAGCTCAGAGTCCAGCATGAATAACTATGGAGACATCATCCAGTCGGCAGTATCAGTCATAAATGGTAAGAGTCAGTCAAGTGTGACCAACTAAGTCTAACATAACTATCTAACCATAAATCAAGGAATGGAGACTCCAAGGTGGGTGCATGAGGCTGTCTAACTCAAAGTATAGCTTGGATAACAATGGAGACATCATCCAGTCAATAGTATCAGTCATAAATGGTAATAGTCAGTCAAGTGTGTCTAACTGAGTCTAACAAAACCATCTAGGCATAAATCAGGGAATGGAGGCTCCAAGGGAGGCGCATGAAGCTGTCAAATAGTCAAGTGGAACTCCAGAACTAGCTAACTAGAAACTACAAGCAGTCAACATGAGCAATCAGTGGAAGAACTACTCAATCAATGCACCAACTAAATGATAACTCCCGGTAGGTGAGATAAGGCGCCCTAACTGGGTGATAACTAGTGGTAGGTGAGCAAAGGTGCCCAAACTGGCTGTGGTAGGTGGGAAAGGTGCACTTGCCATGCAGAGAAGTCAAAGAGGGTGCATTAGGTAGGTAGGAGGCCAATTGGGGGCTGTAGAAAGGCTCTGGAGAGACAGAAGCAAGCTCTAGGTGCTGGGGAGAAAACCGTGATGATGACTGGATGCATGCAGTGGCATGCAAAGCATGCAAATTGGCATGCAGGCATGCAAAATACAAAAAATGATGGTGTGAATATTCCAACACACGATAACCTTCATATAATCAGATCAAAGCATCACTATGTCGCTTTTGACTAGCTTACTTTAGACTCAACTCACGGTCTCGTATCTACTAACGATCATGCTTATATCGATTTCAGGTGGAATCAAGTAGCGTATTTATTTCAAGAGAAGCACTTGTTATAAGGTTCCTAAGATGAGGAGACATGTTTCTTATATTGGATATCCTCATTCAAGGCTCTCTAACGATTAGAAAGGGGGTAGAAGTAGGTGGAGAGCCATATCACTTTCCCATTATATTGCAATTGTCTACATCAAGTGACAAGCCCTCGATCCCTTTCAAAATTAATCTAACTTGGTTAATAGAGGTTGATTTTGTGTCTCAAATCAAATATGTTTGAGATCCCTTTTAAGAAACAAGAGATGAGTCAATAGCGATTCAATTTGCAGCAACTCTCAAGAATGGAAAGCCAATTCCATCGCCTAAGCTCGGGAAAAAGGTTGAAAAACAATAAGGATTTGGTGTATGTTGAGACTAATTTTGAGGATTTTTTCTCCAAAGACCTGGTCAGATTCTCTTATAAGGAAGTCAAATTGGGTATTGTTTCTCTAAAATAAAAATAAAAAATTGAAGTTGTTGGCTGACAGGGAATCCATGTGGAGAATCAAAATCCAGGAAATTTGGATGCAAAAGAGGTGAGAAAAACACTAAGTATTTTCATCAATTCATAAATATTCAGAAAAATGTGAATTCTATCCAGAAGATCAGGGAAAAAAATGGCATGGAAGCCTCCAAGTACGAAGATATTGCTAGTATTGGGAAAATCCATTTCGAGGAGATTTACGATGATGATAATAGAGTGAATATAGATGATGCCATCCACATGACCTATTTTTTTTGGAGCTTCATATCGAAAGAGGATAATAACAGATTGATGGAGGATATTTCAAATACAGAGTAAGAGGACATCCTTTAAAGCTTCCAAAAGTACAAAATCCCTGGCCCCAATGGATGGTTGATAGAATTCTTTTTAGGATTGTATGAACTTATTAGAGAGGACTTGCACATGGTAGTGAGCAATCTAGATTGAGTGGTAAAATCCTTTCTACCTTCAACTACACTTTCATTGCCTTAATCCCCAAATAGGATAATCCCTCTACTTTTGAGGAGTTTAGATCGTTATTGTTATGTAACTGCATTTACAAGATTATTTCCAAAATTATCTACGGGAGAATCAAAGATATACTTTCTCAATCCATCTCCACAAAAAAAAAAAAAACAACTAGCTTCTTGCATGGTCCCTAGATTCATGAAGCAATAGGTATTTCAAGAGAGGGGATGCACACAATGAAAACTAAGAAAATCATTGTAGTGATTCTCAAGATTGATCTCTCCAAGGAATTCAATAGAGTCATCTAGAACTAATTGAGATTAATGCTCATCCATTTAGGGTTATGTTTCAATTTTTTCTTGGATCATGAATTGTGTAACTTTTGTTTCCTTTTCTTTGTTGATCAATGGCTCAGAAGTTTCTTCTGCCCGGTCATGGTATTAAAAAAGTATGCCTGATATCTCCCCTCTTGTTTCTAATTGATTCATAAGGGCTAAGAAAATCCTCACAACAAGCAAAAAAACTCAAGCTCCTTAAAAGGTATCAATATTGGATCCATGCAGGTAATGCACTTTCTATTCGTAGATGACATTTTTTTGTGAAGGATCAAGGAGAGGCATCACTATCATAAAATATTTTCTTAAACTCTACTGTTTGGCTACTAGCATGTTAGTAAATAAAAGGAAATTGTTTTACATATGCTCTGGGCGGAAGGACGAGGAGAATTAATTCATTTTCGACTCTTTTCAATTTCAGCCGTCGAATTTCCATCAAGGATTCAAATTTAGGTTTCCACAGAAAAACACAATGACCATGGAAAGAAGGATTAGTTTTAGATCATTGAAAAAATCAATAAGTGCATTGCATTTTGGTGCAACCATTGGCTCTTAAAGGGGGGCGAGCTAATTCTAGTAAAGTCGGTATTATAAACAATACCAATCTATTGGATAACTCTCACTTTTATACCAAGAGGAATTTTATAGAAAATCAGAAGACTATGATATCCGTTTTTGTGGTCAGGAAGAGTGGAAAAAAGAGGCATCCCTCTTGTGAAATTTCAACACTTGGTGGTTCCCAAGGATAAAGGAATATGGGGATTGAAAAATATCTACCATTTCACTACTGTCCTCTTTGCAAAACATGTGTGGTGGGTCATATTCAGTACTGTACTGTGGGATAGCGTGACAATGAAAAAATACATTGACCCATTTTCATTATAAGATTGGATAAGACCCCCTGAGAAATCTCATCAAAATGGATCAATTGTTTGGAAATCCAATATGAAGGATTTTTTTCTCATTGGTGACTAGCTAGCCTAGAAGGTAGGCAATGGATGTTGAATCCACCTTGGAGATGACCCATGGGTTGGTTGTGGGGAATATTTCAAATTGCCAAAATTTTTACTTGAATCTATAAGATCAAAAGGGTTGTTTTTCATTCATCACGTCATTAAACTGTCCTTTACATTGATATGGAATCAAGAATGGAAATGTGCAAGCAAACTTATATTATCTAATGAAGAATCCATTCCTTGGAGGGAATATATAGCAATGCTAAATTCCATCCATGTTCATCTTCTGGAAAAAGAGGACAAACTTATTTGGACCAAAAACCCCATTGGAGACTATTACTCTCCAAAGCTTGATTACAAAGCACTATTTGACAATGGCATAAGGGTGGAACCTACCTGGTGATGGTGTATTTCTCTTCACAATAGGTTCCTAACTTGGGACAACCTCCAAAATACGAAAAAATCCGACCCCGTCTAGTGCACCTTATGTAAATCAATGGAAGAGAATATAAAGCATATTCTCATTTTTTGCACATATTATATAAAGGTTTGGAAATAAATAGGTGCTCTGATAGTCCTCAAAAATTTCTAGTATGGTAATATAGTAAAAGACTATCTCGACCATTGGATAGAAAACTCTTCTACACAAATTTTCTAGGTCCTCCCAGTTATTGTTGCTTAGGTTATTTTGATGTCCTATAATAAGCTTATTTTCAAAGACAACCAAAATCCTCCTATGTAATGCGCACTTCAATATTGGAATATTTTGTCACATTTTGATCAAGTTCATCTAGGGAATCCTTCCTGTGTGATCATGGAAGAATTTATTGACAAATACGGAGCGTGGATTTATTTTGACTATGAAATGAAAGGGATTCCCTTTATGTATGACACCAAAGGTACTATTCACCTCTCAGATCTGCACTGGGTCAAATTCAAGGCAGGAATTGGTAGAGGTTTAGAAAATATGGAGGAATTGATGACACTAAAGCTGGAACTCAAGCTAGCGTGGGATAAAGGTGCTCGCAAACTCCAGGTATTTGCTGACTCTTTATTGGTCATAAATCTAATGGAAGGCGAACAAGAATGTTCCAAACTCTCCCTGTGGCCTATGTTTGAGGAACTTCAAACTCCAAAATACCTTTTCACCGCCATCTCCTTCCAACACATATAAAGAGAGAGAGACACCTAAGCTAAAGAGCTATACAAGCAAGGACTGTCAATAATCCCTAAATGATGGAAGATCTGAGAGTTTTTTAATGGGGCAATTTCAATTTTCGCTCCCCCCATTGATTTCCAATAGGATATATGGTGTTCTATGGGTCACATGAGATATTCCCTTTTCTTGTAATGTTTATTTGGTTTTTACTAATGCTAAATTTTGGGACATGATTGACCAACAGGTGGACCACCAACTCTTTTTTTGAAGGTTAGATATATAGCAATGACATATTTTTATAACCAACAAGTTTTTCTCCTTTTACTATAAAACAAAATGAATGGAAAATATGGAGGATTTGGTCCTCTTGATAGATCACAGGTTTGCTTCCTAAAGCAACAGCTAAATTTTGAATGTTATTAATAACACTCAAATTTGAGCCATGATTGACAAGAAGCTGGAACACCATATGTTCTCTTTTTATGGTAAAACAGAACATGTGGTAGGATATTTTTATAACCACTAAGGGTTCACTTTTTATGGTAAAATGAAATAGATGGAAAATGTGGAGGTTTTGGTATTCTTATAGAACATGGGGATTCTTTGTAAAGCATTTGTAGATTGTAATTTTTTTGACTTGTCAATAAAATTATGAACTTTTTTTTCGAAGAAAAAAAGTATCTCAAACCTTGGAAATTGTTAGGTGCCCCATTGGGAAAATATCCAATTAAATGCAAGAAGACAAAAAGGATAGGATTTAAGCACATTTAATTATCACTAACAATTGTACAATATATACAATGAGATGATCATTGGGTTCAACTTCCCAAGTGGTCTCTTGGACTCCTGGGTGACCCTTGATCTTCCCTAGACTTATGGCCTTCTTTGCACGTGAATGGTGCACAATAATCCTAACACCGAGGATTAGGCTCCAACAAATCCCCCCTTAATCTAAAGGGTGTATATGAGTCCAAGAAAAAGAGAGAGCTATATAACTAGAAGTGGAAAAATACCACCTGCTGAAAATTTCCATATTGATGATCCTTTATCAAGAAATTTAGCTAGAAGCTTGCACTGACTTCTGCTAAATACAAGAACTATCTAAAGAGATGGTTTTAGCTGACAACCAATTGAAAGGGGCTAGCAGAAGCTTAAATATTATACGGTCTGTGTGGTTTAATGCTGACCAAAAACTCAGGAACTTCGCACGAAGTCTCAGAGGTTCTCTGGAACTTGGCATGAAGGCTCAGAGGTTTTGTTTGGAATGGTGGGTTTAGGATAACCACAAACAAACTAGAGAGTTGGAAACAAGAAGTGTGCAACTACCACTTGCTAAACATTTCCAACTTGACACTCTTTTTCCAAGTAAGTTAGCTAGAATATTGCAATGGCTTCTGTTAAATGAAGGTTCTCTCGATACCCATGGTTTTAGGATGACCACGAACTTTGGATCTCCTTCGAACATATATTTTCACAGGCTCACTTGTTCCGGCTCGCTTGTACTCACTTGCTTGTTATTGACAGTATTCAATCCCCCCTGTCAAGAACAATGCAAGGAGAGGAGAGTCTCATGGTGTCACAAATAGACATAAAACACATGAGTACTCTATGGCATGGTTCTCTTATATCTTCAAAATACATGCATCTCTGAATTTGGTGGCCTACCAAAATCACGATGGCTCAAGCTTGCTTGATGTGACTTAATTGAGGAAGGCTATCCGTTTTTGTTGTCACAGGGACAAGGATTCGAAACTTGCATCCTTACAGCATGTTCCCCTTGTCAGGTACAAAGTAAGAAGAAGTACAATAATCTGCTATAAGTTTCACTCTTGCAGGTTTCTTCAGCTTCACACATTGATCTGAAGAATGGTTATGCTTCTCGCAATGATGACAAGGATGAATATCAAAGCACCGATCTTTCATATGGCCAACTTGGTCACATTTTTGGCATCTCGAACTCTGAACAACTTTTGACATGATTTCTTTGTTTTTTGGCAGCTGATACGAATCAACTTCAAACAAAAGGTTATTATGAACAAGCACTAGTTCAGAATGTTGGTTCTTGTGTTCTGCATATTCCTCTTTTGCTTTCAAATTATGCATTTGATTGATGACGGTTTGGAGTGTGTCTTTACTGATTGTGATTGAGTAGTCTATAGTTGTATGTACTAGAGTGTTCAGCAACTCTAACGTTTCTTCTGTATTAGACATAGTGAAGACAGTTTGAGGCCTCATTGTGTAGGTAGGATCCAGTACAAAGACTCAATCAGACCAAGGGATTCTTGCAACTCCACCCGCAACTCCACCCTTTACAAGCAATATTACGACAGATTCAAACTTAGAAAGTGAGGGGTGTCAGTCTCAGCCGAAAATGCACCCACATACAATGTACAACTCAACTTAATTTTATTTTTGATACTGTACAAAATACACATGCAAGTACCAAACATACACAAGAAATTACAAGAAAAACACAATTGCAATTACATTTATGGTTGTTGAATTGAGGAATCTGCTATACCTGAATGATGTGGATCTAATTCTACAACTTCTCTTCTTTTGGAGTAGTTGTAGCAACAACTGCACAAGCTTTCTTGAATCCTTCAATCCCAAATCTTGTATATGTAATAAGTTGTTTTTCAATAGGCAACATTGTCTTTTGTTGAGTCTATATGTAGCATTTGAGGGATTTCACCAACATGAATGCCAATCAATAGTTTGCAATCCTATAATACTAATAATATGAAATATATGCAAATGTGTATAAAACACTCTACAATAGAAGGCAATGTGAAGGTCTCCAAGGAATTTAATACAATATCGAGAGGAGAATGGGCACAAACAACAACCCAAACTGCCAAAATACGAACAGAATCTATGTGACTATAAGGAATATTTTCGACCATATTGATAAGGATAAAAAATACCGTGTCACTTCTTTGGTGAAGTGGAAAAAATATGATGAATATTCGCATAGCACTTGGAGCGTGCTCTACTGCACACAATACAATCACAGATCTGCACCTACAATAGTCTTCAATTCATACTAGCAACGATCTTCAACTTGTTCTATGCAACAACATACTCCAACGCAGTAGTTGTAGCATGCACTACTCAACAACAATTTGATCTTCAACAACATTGCAACACACTATGAAAAATGAATTTAAATGATATGCAGTGGGTCCAATGCATCTCACTCTTCTAAAAAACCAATACGCAACAATGGCTCAAAAAATAGAGAGCTCCTTCTTTCAATCTTCAGATTTGGTCGTAACTTCGATAGTAAAAAATTTCAATGCATCAAGGCCTACATAAAATCCTGGAGACATTTTCTCTATACAAATCTCTCCAAGTCACTGAAGATCATGCTCCTTATTTACTAGGCGTACTAGCGTGAAACATTCCCGCACAAGAATCATGGCCCTAATAGATTCATGGATCTCATTCTTTGTAGAAACATCCTTTTTTTTCCATTGTTTTTAATGCAAGTTCTAAAACTTGAATTTGTAACAAGATACAACTGATCTAGAGCATATTCATCAATACCCCCATCTGATTATAAACATGCTTGACAACAGGACTACCAAGGTAAAAATATGCGTATTGTATGTACTAGTTTGATCATATGCATCAATTCCTTTGGTGTCCAGAAGCCTAAAGATTGTATTCAGTTCCATTATCAACGGTTAGCAATACCTCCATGCACAAATTCGTGCAACGCTCACTATCAAGAGAGCTCATGCAGGATGGCGTCCACCAGTCAAAACGCATCAATGAATGAACAGAATTATCTGTTAAATAATAAAATGACCCAAACCCCCACTCCCACTGGGGGAAGCTTAATAAAATTCAATCTATAAATATAAGTACATATTATCTGAGAGTAAAGGAACATACATGGAGGAGAGATCGTTCACCGTCTAGGGTTTGCACCAATCATGCAGTTACTCCAACGTACTCCATTTAAAGTTGGTCTTCAAAGTTTGATAACAGTGTAGCATCTCACAGTTTTGGGTCTTCATAAAAATGCAGCAGTGCAATATTGAGGTCACATCTCAGTGTAATAGGTTATCGCAGCAGAGGTTGCATCTCATCAAATATTGATGTCGCAACTCTCTCATTGTCGCAACAGTCTCTTCATTCGAACAAACTCTTCACCAACGGGATATTCGTCAACATTCTAGGGTTCCTGTTGATACAACTTCAACGAAACACCCAAATAATATGGATCGTGAGGAGCTATGACAAAAAGCCTTCAAAGCATGCCTCAAAATTTCTTTATCTCCAAGATTTTCAACAATTGAAGCCCGTTTGTTATTGCAAGAACAAATGGCTAAGGTGTCGTTGTATGACCATTTGACGTTTTCATTGCACAAAGAACATATATATTACTGTGGGAAGGAAATCTCATGCTGTGGAGGTTCATGATGATTGTGAAAGCACGCTTGAGGTTATATATTCCATATCAATAATCAACCCAAATGAATATGTGCATAGATTGGCTTCTTTAGATTTACCTCGATATTTTCAAAGCACGAATTCCCAGTCGCAGAAGCTTACACAGAGGGCGTTCTCAATTATAAATTGAGTTACGATCATAGCAGTCGCCGCTCCATGGGAATGTAGTCAAGTCTCAGACTTTAGAGAGTCTCCACTCTCCACGGAGTAGCAGGCTCACAACACGTAGTAGTAAACCATATCACAGCTAGGGATTAAACCAAATTTCTTCAAAATATTTTGAATGCCACAATGCAGCGCCATCTTAGGCATTCAGGAACTATCAACTTTAAATCAATGCTCCACATGTGTCATAGCGCAACATTCAATCTCATGCAGTATCAGAATGGTCGGGTGTTCACTTGCAACAAACATTCTCCACTTCCAAAGTTGTGAGGCACAACCCTTCAAAAATGCATTTCCATGTCTTCATAGATTAGGGTTTCCAGCTAAATTTCAGCGTAGCTCCACTTTAACGCAGCATCAACAGAATGGCCACAGTCCATGGCAGGAGAGATAACAACAATAATCCAACAAAGATGTAAACAACAACAAAAATCTCCAATGAATCAACATGTGACTCCTAAGCTTGCACACAACTCCACGAATTCACGCAGAAGTTAATCTAGCGTGCTCTCAGCAATAGTCTTTATAGGAGAGAGAAGGTACTCTATTAATTAGCAGCCTTCAATTACTCACATGATGGATAGGATGAACTGGAAATTCAACTAGATCACAGTAATAGTCTCAACCTTCTGGATCCATGATAAGGAAATAGCTATACGGTGGTCTCCTCATAGCAATATCATTTCAAGGAAGATACTCAAATCCAGGGCAATAATTCCATGCAGTCCCAGCTTCAACTAATCACACAAGTCAATAGTCTTGACAGTGGATTATGAATTCCACCAAAGCACCAATAAAATTTGGTAAGCTGCAAAATTATGTTTTGTAGGAGAAAAAACGGTCCTCAAGATCGAATATGTAAATCTGAATAACACAGAAGGCATCAGAGGTAACACATACACCAAATTGGAGCAGGTACAGGCTAGGATAGGTACACAGATTGAATACAGTATGCAATTTCAAGAGAAACGTTACCTATCTCCTTTGAGAGCAGGGAATATGGAAGACAGACCCAGAGGGAAGTTGAAAGGGTAGGAAGGAGTTATGAGCGCACAACAGAATATAGTAAGAAAATGAAACATATGGAGCAGAGGAGACAGTCTCACAGAGCTGGCATGATAGTATTTTGCAGTAGCTAGAGAATAATGTATGCATTGCAGAAACGCTCAACTCATAAATATGACAGAGGTGGAAAATGGGAGCAGGTCTATGTGGGAAGACCGACGAGGACAGAATAATATGGCAGAGTTCTGAGAAGGAGCAATGAAAGGGCAGGTATGAGCACATGCCAAAGGAAATTAATGTGGATGTGATACCAGGTTCAACTTTTCAAGTGGTTTTTTGGACTCTCGGGACTCTTGGTATTCCCTATATTTATGGGTTTTTTGCACGTAAATGAAGTACAATAATACTAACACCAACTATTAGGATCCAACAAAAATAAATTCCATTCATTCAATAGTAAATTCTACAAAAATAATTTAACAAAATATATGGAAATGAAATAACATAAAAAACAACTGATAAAGATAGTATAAAATTCAATTTTTAAGTGTTTTAGGGGCATTAGGCAAGGGTGTCCCTTATCCCCTTTTATTGTTCCTTTTGATTGTTGATGCTCTTAGTAGAATGTTAAATTTTGCTAAGCATGATGGTTTACTTAAGAGCATTGATCTGGGGTTAGATTGTGTTATTACACATCTGATATTTGTGGATGATGTGTTGCTGGCTGGTATGGCTACTGCTGCTGAGTGGGGGGTTTTCCTGAATATTTTGAATTGTTTCTGTCGCATTTCGGGTATGAAGATAAGTCTGTCAAAGTCTAGCTTCTATTATCATAATGTGGATTCTGAGGAAAGAAAAGGTATTGCTTCTATTTTGCCTTACAATTGCCATCCATTAGATGATGGACTCAAGTATTTGGGTTTTTACTTGAGACCCAATAACTATCACATCAAGGATTGGTGGTGGCTGGTTCGGAAAATTGAGGCTCGGATTTCACACTGGACTTATAGATTGCTCTCTGTGGGAGGCAGACTAACTCTGGTCAAGGCTGTTCTGATGGGTATTCTTGTATATTGGTTATCTCTCCTCGAGGTCCCTATATATATATTAAATGTTATCAGAAGACTGATTTTTAATTTCCTGTGGTCCGGTGGTATTGACAGGGCATCTTTGGTGATGACGAGTTGGGAATCAGTCTCTAGACCTGAGCTTTATGGTGGTTGGGGAATCAAGGACTTAAAATCCTTCAGCTTGGCACTCAGGGCAAAAAGCCTTTGGAGGTGTCTCTTTAATCATAATCCTTGGTCCAAGATTTCCTTTGTGAAATATATTAATATGAATTTGGTTGAGTGGATCAGATTGAATATGCCTTTGAGTCCTGGTTGTTCTCCTTTATGGCGTGGATTGCTAAAGGCTTCGGGTTGGATTATTCGCGACTTGAGGTGGCAAGTTGGTAATGGCAAGGACATCAGGGTTGGCAAAGATTATATTTTGGGTATAACTGAACCTGTTTGTCTTTCTAATAAGATTCTGGATTATATAAAAATTTATGGTCTATCTTTCGTAGATCGTATCCGAAATTTATATGGACAGACTTATTGGTTACAATCCTCTGATTTGGGATTGGTTGGTGAGGACGCCATCTCTTGGGACACATATGTTAGTTCTCTTGGTTCGGCTGGTATTATTTTATCAGATCATGAAGATAGGTTGCTGTGGAGTGGGAATGAAAAAACTGGTATTGTCACAGCTAAAGCTACATATGACAGAATTATGCAGGAGAAGTATATCTTTCCACAACACTCGTGGTATAAAAAGATTTGGAAGTGGAATATTGCTTTAAAGCACAAATGTTTTTTATGGCATGCTTTACACGGAACTCTGAAAACTTGGGATAATCTCACAAAGCGTGGTTGGAATGGACCAAACTGGTGTATTTTATGCAAGGAGAATTCAGAATCTATCAATCATCTGTTTGTTTTTTGCTCCTTTGGTAAAAAAGTTTGGGATTTTTGTTGTTCAAAGCTGGCAATCACAAAGGTATGGGAGAAGGTTGATTTTGGTGAAGCCTTGTTGAGTTGGTCTCGTGATTCCAGAGAAACATTGTAGGTCCCTATATTTATTTCTTGGGCTCTTTGGTATTTCAGGAATTTGACTACTTTTCAGGATAAAGTGCCGGATGTAGTTTCTTGTGGACTTATTGCTACAAATTTAACTCATCAATATTCTGAAAATCACATATCAGCAGGGGAGAGAAGGATTGGACAGTTTTCTTTTGCTGTCAATAAACCCACATGTTTCTTTGATGGGGCTGCTCAGAACGGTATTTGTGCTGGTGGTGGTGTTATTTATCTGAATGAGGGACATTTTTATACTCTTCGCCTCAATTGTGGGAATGGCAGTAATATGAAAGCAGAACTTTTAGCACTGTGGTGTGTTCTGAAATGTGCCAACATTTTTGGGTTGGTGAATATTATGGTATATGGTGATTCGCGTGTTACTATCAAATGGGCAGCAAAAGAATTTGAATTAAATGTTATTGCTCTTTCACATTGGTGTAGGTGGGCTAGAATGGAGATTGATAAGCAAGAACAGATCACCTTTTCTCACATCTTCCGTGAACACAATGGATAGGCTGATGATTTATCAAAGCAAGCTTTATCAGGTACTGAAGGTATATTATATTGGGAGGAATGGATGGATTCTAGCATGCTGGAATGTGGCGAAGTTTTTTTCTTCTAAGTATGCTTTTGTCTAGGTTTTTGATGATACTTTTTGTTAAGGACATTGTCTTTTCTGATATGTATAGTCTAGCATGGACAATGATGTAATTTGGAGGCGATCTATGGGATCACTATCGTGATTATGTAGAATGTACGTTTTTGCAAAAAAGGGAATATCTTTGTACTATTTGATTCAAGGAATAGCTATAGTACATTTTTTTTGGTTGAAAAAAGAGAAATAAAGTAAAGAACTAATTACATAGATAATTTAGTTATAAGTCATAATTCCTTACTGCACATTCTTGCTAATTTGTTTGAAGTAGACCAACTAGTGACAAACCCTTGGCCAAAACTAGCTTCCCAGTATTAACTCTTTGAAAGATAAGTCTTAAAAAAAGTATTTTCTAAAAGGTTAGCCTTCAAAAGCCCCTTTTACATCTAATTCACTCTTTAAATGTTAAAACAAAAGTTATAATAACTAATTATTTAATTCAACCACTAGGAGAAACATTGTTGAGTTGCATGCCTAACTTTTTTCACACTTTCCCCACTTTTCACATAATTCATTACATAAATTAAAATGAGGAAAAGTTTGTTCCTTGATTCGGGTCCTATAATACGGTAATTGTACCATATATATTTTAACTTTAGTAAATCACATTGAATTATAATTATTTTCTTAGATTCATTAGAGATAATTTTCTTAATATGCTCCTTGTTAACATGTGAAATTTGTTGTAATTATCCTATGAGTCTTCCAATGACTTAGCAACGTATGAAACATCAAAAAGCTGTTTTGTTAGCCCAAGTGATGGAAATTGGACTTCGTATGAAACATCAAAAAGCTGTTTTGCTAGCCCAAGCGATGGAAATTGCACTTTATTTGTTGTATCATCAATGAAATCCTAGAATTTGATATAACTAAGCCATCCATATTATATTACATTCAAGTTCCTCTTATCATTATATGCCAATAGCTAACATAATGTTCAAGTACATGAATTTCATCTTCATTCCTTACATTGTGACTTTCATTTATTTTTTTGTGATTCTAAGCTTGCTTGATGAAATTGATTTGTTCCTCTATATTTTATGTGCTTCTATCAAAGCTTCTTACTTCAATCCCCCTACCTTAGACTATAATTTTTATTGCTCTACATGTTCTTCCATTCTTTTTTTTTTGGTCAGTTTTCACATCCTACTTCCTTTTTTGTTCTCTAATAGAATCTTGTTTTGCTTAGTCTTATTTCAATTTTCTTTATTCATTCAATCTTTGTTCCTCTTCTTTTTTTTTCTCTTCAATTCTTCATGTTGAGATTTAGAAGTTTGGGGCATTTCTATTTTTCCTTGTTGATCATCATATTTCTTCTTGGCTATAAACTCATTCCATGATTCAACATTCTTATAAAGTTTTTTAGTTTCCCACTCTCCATGTGAAATAGGCCAAACTAATCCAACTAAGTTGCATTGTTGAACTACCAACCCTTGTCGATCATGTCTTTTAAACCATCCCTGAGGAAATCTATATTCCAGCATTCAATTTTATTCTTATTTATAAGTTTTAGAATTGTTCATACCACAATGCTCGATATAGATATTATACAGGATGAAAATACTTTTCCTTTCTTTCTTGAGTGTGGCATTATTTCATGTAAAATTGATTGATGTACAATCTCATAAACAATTGATCTGTTAGGGACACATTTTGGAAAAATACGAGGAGAGGTCAGTGCTCCAAAAATATAAAGATGAGTATGGGGGGGCACACGAAGATGCTCGCCAAATTCGTTGCAATAGGGCCGCGCTAGCGGAGAAAAAAAATAGCGCGACTGCACCTAAGGAGACGCGCACGCGCCTCTAGGTTCGGTACCAAACCACAAACTCATCACCTCTTCGATTAATTGGTAAATATCACGTTTTTCTTCAATTTTATTCATTGTTTGTGTCAATTTTTGTATTTTTTTTGTTTATGTAATTGTAAATAATTCCCAAAATTTAAAAACAATGAACCAATTTTCAACTGCAGATTGAAACTGAGATAATGAGTGAACAAGATGTTAACCCCGAGTCCTGTGGAACATAAGAAAACCCAAACCTTGGACCCAATGCCGAAGAAAACCGTGAACACAATCCAAATGCCGAACAAAACCCAAACCCACAACCTAATTTTGAACAAGACGACCTTAACCACTATGTAAATGAAATGCGAGTGCACACTCGCAAACTTAGAAACTCAGGTGAACCATCTCGATTGTCTCTTGCCACGTCAATTGAGAACTCAATCGACTCCCTCATACATGCACACCAGCAATTAACCGACATGACTCAATTTAGAGCTAGGATGCGGGAGTACTACTCCACGTGCATCTCCAAGGAAGAAATAAAAGATTTGAACATTACAAAAGCCCAATTATATAGTATGTTCACTGATCTGAAAATAGGCCAACCACTGAACATTACAAAGCCACGTGTTTGCATGGATTGGTGTCATTACCAACCATGGAGGGACAATTGGATGTAGAGGTGTTTCATGGTGTACGATAAACCTCCGTGCAATAATAGGAAGGTTCCAGAGTACTTCCTTCGCCAACTATGGGCTGAGTTTTTCCTCGGTTTACATGTCAACTATTTTGACATAACCGAGTTCCAGGGTGTTGGGTGTGGCTCTGCCCAAGATCGACCTGATGCCAGGAGGAACCCACTGAGAGGGCCACCAACTCTGAGGCGCAACCCCAACCCCTCTCCCCAGCCACCTCAGTTTCCCCATAAGCTTGATCAGATCGAGGTGGCAATGAGGAATGTTGAACGTGGTCTCCTCAGACACACCTCCTTTGTAGTAGTGACTACAGTGGAGAGGTCGGGTGACCTTGATAGAGATCCAAGTGTAGGGCCTTCATGACAGGGCCAGGATAGACCCATGACCGATGGTATCCATGTTGGGCATTCCAGTTCGACGAGGACAATGCCACATCTTTGTCCCCATTGCGGGCACACTTGCCTTGGCCCGACCGAGGGTTGTTATATGGATCAGGTCAGCAATTTTTTTAATGTGTTTTCAATCATCACTTTATAACTTGTAAAGTATTTTGAAAGTATTTTTGTTTGACCTAAACTATTATTTCAATGTATAGTTATTCAGAGCTGATACACCGAGATGGGAGAACGTAGAATCTCCTAACGTGGATGCAACAATGGCAGCTGCAACTGAAATTGCGGCACTCCACACGGAGGTATTTTCAATACCTGACACAATTTTGTTATTACTTATGTCATTTATATTACTCAAGTATTTATATTTATGGCATACATGTTGATAGTTTGTACAATGTTTTTGAATATCTTGATTTCCTAGATAATGACTTGTTTAACATGTTCATAACATGATGCATTTTGTTGTCCACAGGTGTTTCGTGACTATGGTGATCAACCACCCCCTCCAGGGATTGGCACATCACCATATAGATAGGTACAATGTGTAGTTATAAGCATGCTTTTAATTTGATTTGTTATGACTTACTATGGTTTAATTTATTGTTTGTTTACTAAATTGTGATATTACAAATGTATATATAGGTTCCACCAGTAGTTGTGTCTCCGCATTTTAGTCCTATGTATCCACCCTATCCCATGAGTCCCCCCCCTCGCTTTCATCTAGACCACTCCCTACATCCACCCCCTCCCTTCCATCCAGCCCCCCCTCTCCGACCATACTCCCCCCTCCATCCATCCTCCCCCACTCGCCCACCCCCTACGTCCATACATCCCCCCCAATTTATCCACGCCCCCATGTCTATCCATCCTCCCCCATTTGTCCATGCCCCCCCTTCCTTCCACCTTCCCCTCTTCGTCCACAACCTCTCATTTGTCCATCCTCCTCCCTCCATGCAGGACTGCCCTCCCATGCACCATCCCTCAACACCGGCCGTAGCCCTTTCCATTCGATACCCTCTATCCTATAGCCGATAGCGGTTCATAGTCCACATGGTCCTCCTCCACCCCATACCACCGTTTCTTCTCCCACCATATCATCCCCACTTCCCGCCACTACATCAGTATCTCCAGTGGTTGAACCTGTAGTGGCTGCCACTACATCTGCACCCCCCCATCACTGCATCGGAGTTGGTTGTCCAGCCATCTGCTCCACTTGCTAGCCCAAAGGCTAGCCATGTCCATCGTCAGAGGTGTTCACGGTGAGAATCAAGTTAATTTATGAAAATATTTTGATGCATTAACAAAAATTAATTTAAGCAGTTATGACTTTTCAATGAAATGATTGTTTTAAATGTTGTAGGCTGGAATTGCTGAGTCTCCGCAGATCCAGGACACCTCCCCAATGTTTTCCACTCATGTCAAAGGTGATTTATTTAATATTCGAATTCTACATTTGTTTTTATAAATGTGGTAAATGTTGCAAATGCTTGAGAATGACGGTATCTTATATCATTTGTTCCAGAGCCTGGAGAGACGGTCTACTCCTAGATGGACCAAGACCCGAGGCACCGTAGCTCGAAGAGTAGGAAGATCGACTTTGGATCTGCACCTGGAAGTGACGGCGGTGGTCACAATGCTTGACACGCCACGTGTTATGTACATTAGCCACGATGTGGCACTTTTGTGCACCAGTTTTGATGTACTTTCCATCTACGGCACGAGTTGCCATGTATTTTGTATCTACGGCATGAGTTGTCGCATTTTGTGTAGGGCACGAGTTTCCATTGTACGTACATTGGGAACCATGTTTCACTATTCGCCAGAAATTGTATATGTTTGGATGAGTTTTGTAGCCTCGATGTACATGGATTTTCAGTTATGTGATTTATATATCTATTTGTCTCATGTTGTGTAAATTTGGGTTTTACCTAGATCTTAGAAAAGAAGTTGGATATTGTAGTTCAGCTTGGTTTATCTTTCCACATGTAAAAGCTTCTAATGGTATCTCTGTTAAGAGAACATTGTAAACATAGGCTAACTCAAACAAAATCATGTGTGAGAATTAATCTAAAAACAAACGGAATAAATGGATGGACAAATCACACCTCATGGCACATAAGATATATATTGGGAACTTGAGTACTAGGAAAAGAACACTTAAAAATAGAAAATGTCCATTGTCGTCAAAAGGTTAAAATGAGATCCAACATGATTTTTAATAGCTCTACATAATGAGATCCAAAAAGGCCATACTCTACATAATGAAATGTTGTCACTAGTATTTATTTTGACCATTTTGTCCACTTAAGATCATGCAACAAATTAATAACCAAGTTATGGAATCATTTCTTAATCAATTGTCACCATACAAATAGGAAAACCTTGAGCATTATGTATAGCTAGATCATTAATTTTCACTCACAGATATAGCCACCTTTGATTTGATGACCATCACATCCACTACCATTTACAATTAGGACTTCCTTAATTTATCATTATGTGACAGCGATCTAATTTTATGTATGCATATATGTGTATAGTGGTTTGGATTCAAATGTATGCAGATGAATATATATGTACAATGAAAATGATTTAATCTTTACATGTATTATAATTTAGGGCTAGATCTTAGGATACACAATAGGGTTTCATTGTGATTAGAATACAAACTAGGGCTTATGCTACCAACTAGGGTTTTTAGGCTAGGCTCTCGTGTTTCTAGGCTAGGATCCAAGTTCCAGGGTCACCATATTAATGTTTAATTCCACTATCATGTCATCATTCTCACCACTACCATGCCCACTACTTTAATCACCATCAAGCCTCTCAATCCCACTTTGAACATTTCCCATACTTCCAAGTTAAAATTGATAGGTCTTGTTGCTGAAATCTTTTCACTTATCTATTCACATAGACAAATCCACTCCTGTGAAAGATTTGTTGTAGCTTGGTACGTGCAAGTTCACATGCAATAATACTTGAGAGATCATTTTACCCCATGATCCATGGAAGATTCATTGGAGTCATATGAACCTCATTGTCATCACCCCAACCATGCTCAAGACACCAAGATCCATCCTTAGTAGAAAAAACCTCATGTTGGCACCCATACCACACTCAAAGATAAAAAAATTCTTTGAAAGGGCATGTTTGGGGGTTGAGGGAATCTTGATTTTTTTATAATCACACATGAGAGGTTCTTAGAGTCAAATACATTGGATATAAATAAATTCCCCAACGCCTTCATCATCATCTTCATCACCATCGCCATCATCATCAATCCTTCATCATCATCACCATATTCATCATCATCACCATCACCATGACCATCAACTTCACCACCATCACCATCATCATCAACTTCACCATCTTCATCATCATCACCATCTTCATCATCATCACCATCTTCATCATCATCACCATCTCCATCTTTTGGATGCAAGACGGAACCATCACCATCTTCATCATCACCATCACCATCACCATCAACCTCACCACCATCACCATCATCATCAACGTCACCATCTTCATCATCATCACCATCTTCATCACCATCACCATCTCCATCTTTTGGATGCAAGACAGAACCATCACCATAACCATCACCATCAACCTCATCACCATCACCATCATCACCACCATCACCATCTTCATTATCATCACCATCTTTGTCATCATCACCATCTCCATCTTTTGGATGCGAGACGGAACCATCACCATCTTCATCATCACCATCACCATCACCATCAACCTCACCACCATCACCATCATCATCAACGTCACCATCTTCATCATCATCATCATCCTCGTCATCATCACCATCTCCATCTTTTGGATGTGAGATGGAACCATCACCATCACCATCACCATCAACCTCACCACCATCACCATCATCACCACCATCACCATCTTCATTATCATCACCATCTTCGTCATCATCACCATCTCCATCTTTTGGATGCGAGACGGAACCATCACCATCTCCATCATCACCATCACCATCACCATCAACCTCACCACCATCACCATCATCATCCCCATCACCATCACCATCACCATCAACCTCACCCAAACCCTAGCCCTAACCCTCACCCAAACCCTAGCACTAAGCCATCTTCTCCATTCTCACCATCACCATCACCGTCACCATCAACGTCTTCATCATCACCACCATCTCCATCATCATCATTGACTCTAAATATAACCCTAATTCAATTTCCTTCTATAACCCTATCCCTAGCCCTAACCCTCACCCAAACCCTAGCACTAAGCCATCTTCTCCATCCTCACCATCACCATCACCGTCACCATCAACGTCTTCATCATCACCACCATCTCCATCATCATCATTGACTCTAACTCTAACCCTAATTCAATTTCTTTCTATAATGCTATCCCTAACCCTCACCCAAACCCTAACACTAAGCCATCTTCTCCATCCTCACCATCACCATCACCGTCACCACCAACGTCTTCATCATCACCACCATCTCCATCATCATCATTGACTCTACCTCTAATCCTAACTCTAACTCCAACTCTAACTCTAACTCCAAGTTCCTCATCAAAGCCTCCATCATCATTATCTGCATGACCATCACCATCGCCATCACCATCACCATCAACCTCTTCATAATCATCACCATCATCATCATCATACGTGCCCGGTGGAAGATTTTCCAGAGTTGACCCCCGTGTGCAAAAATTGCACACTCCCTCACTGAGCAAAACCCTATTTTCCAAGATGGACATACAAGATGAGGGTGGGGCCACCGGGCCGGAGGGGAGGGGCACCCCTAGCATTATCCTGGTGTGCAAAATCCAACGGAGTCGACAGTTCATCAATCCGAGCCACGGTCTTCATTCAATGGCTCGTCCCGTCTCGCATCCAAAAGGCCTTCAGGGACACCTGCTGGATACCTGCCGGGGGCATAGAACTCCAACCATGCAACAAAATTGGGTTCCAGGGAGTCATGCAGGTGTGTCTAGGCAGGTTCCAGCCGGGAATGCTAGCCACAAGTGCCCGGTGGGTGATTTTCCAGAGTTGACCCCCATGTGCAAAAATTGCACACTCCCTCACTGAGAAAAACCCTAGTTTCCAAGATGGACGTACAAGATGAGGTTGAGGCCATCGGGTTGGAGGGTAGGGGAACCCCTATCACTATCCCAGCGTGTTGAATCCAACGGAGTCGATCGTTCATTGATACGAGCCATGGTATTCATTCTATGGCTCATCCCGTCTCGCATCCAAAAGGCCTTCAGGGACACCTACTAGATACCTGCCGGTGGTGTAGAAATCCAACCGTGCAACAAAACCGGGTTCTAGGGAGTCATGCAGGTGTGTCTAGGTAGGTTCCAGCCAGGAATGCTGGCCACAAGTTCCCAGTGGGTGATTTTCCAGAGTTGACCCCCGTGTGCAAAAATTGCACACTCCCTCACTGACCAAAACCCTAGTTTCCAAGATGGACGTACAATATGAGGGCGGGGCCATCGAGCCGAAGGGGAGGGGCACCCTTAGCACTATCCCAGTGTGTTGAATCCAATGGATTCAATGGTTCATCAATCCGAGCCGCAGTCTTCATTCTATGGCTCATCCCGTCTCGCATCCAAAAGGCCTTCAGGGACACCTACTAGATACGTGCCGGGGGCGTAGAACTCCAACCGTGCAACAAAATTAGGTTCCAGGGAGTCCTATAGGTGTGTCTAAGCAGTTTCCAGCTGGGAATGCTAGCCACAAGTGCCCGGTGGAATATTTTCCAGTGTTGACCCCCGTGTGCAAAAAGTGCACACTCCCTCACTGAGCAAAACCCTAGTTTCCAAGATGGACGTACAAGATGAGGGCGGGGCCACCAAGCCGGAGGGGAGGGGCACCCCTAGCACTATCCCAGTGTGCTGAATCCAACGGAGTCGACGGTTCATCGATCTGAGCCACGGTATTCATTCTATGGCTCGTCCCATCTCGCATCTAGAAGGCCTTCACGGACACCTGTTGGATACCTGCCGGGGACGCAGAACTCCAACCGTGCAACAAAATCGGGTTCCAGGGAGTCATGCAGGTATGTCTAGGTAGGTTCCGGCCGGGAAAGCTAGCCACAAGTTCCCGGTGGATGATTTTCTAGAGTTGACCCCTGTGTGCAAAAATTGCACACTCCCTCACTAAGCAAAACCCTAGTTTCCAAGATGGACATATAAGATGAGGGAGGGGCCCCCGTGCCAGAGGGGAGGGACACCCCTAACACTATCTTGACATGTTGAATCCAACGGAGTCGACGGTTCATCGATCCGAGCCATGGTCTTCATTCTATGGCTCGTCCCGTCTCGCATCCAAAAGGCCTTCAGGGACACCTGTTGGATACCTGCCGGGGGCGTAGAACTCCAACCATGCAACAAAACCTGGTTTTGGGGAGTCCTATTGTGTGTCTAGGCAGGTTCCGACCGAGAACGTTAGTCCTAAGTGCCCGGTGGAATATTTTCCAGAGTTGACCCCAGTGTGAAGGCCATGCCAAATTCGCTAAAGGGGGCCATTTCTCGACCGGAGGCCCCTGGGCGTGCGTGGCCACCGTGGATAGGTCCGCGATGGCTAGGTGGACCTGTGGGAGGTGACGTAATCCAAGTCCTCTCGCCGGTTTGGGTTCCGTGGCCCCAGGTCAAATCCTCCAAGTGTCCCTGAACATCCCCGGGATGCCTGACTAGAATGCCCGTAGCGCCCAAACCGTGGCTCGGTTCGCGAATCCGTCTACTCCGATGGGTCCGGGACGTCAGGTTTCAACTAGGGGACCCCCCACAGCGTGCCTCGAAGACCCAGAAGCGATGCCAATGGGCCATCCCCGGAGCTAGGGTTTTGCTCAGTGAAGGCCATTACAAATGCACTCAATGGGGCCATTTCTTTTTCGAAGGCCCCTGGGTGTGTGTGGCCACCATGGACAGGTCCACTATGGCCACGTGGACCTGTGGGAGCCGACGAAATCCAAGTCCACTCGCCGATTTGGGTTTCGTGGCCGCGGAGAAAATGCCCAAAGTGTCCCTGAATGGCCCCAAGGTGGCCCAACTAGAATTCCCGTGGCTCGGTTCGTGAATCCGTCGATTTCGGTGGGTCCGGGACGGTGGGTTTCTGCTAGGGGACCCCCTACAGCGTCCCCCGAAGACCTGGAAGTGGTGCCAACGAGCCATCTCCGGAGCTAGGGTTTTGCTTAATAATGGCCATTCCAAATTTGCTCAAGGGGGCCATTTCGCATCTGGATGCCCCCGGGCATGCGTGGCCACCATGGACAGGTCCACTATGGCCACGTGGACCTGTGGGAGTTGACAGAATCCAAGTCCGCTCATCGGTTTGGGTTCCGTGGTCGTGGAGCAAATGCCCAAAGTGTCCCTGAACAGCCCTGGGGTTCCCGACTAGAATGATCGTGGCACCCGAACCATGGCTCGGTTCATGAATCCATCGATTCTGGTGGGTCCGGGATGGTGGGTTTCAGCTAGGGGACCCCCCACAGTGTCCCCAGAAGATCCGAAAGCGGTGCCAACGAGCCGTCTTCGGAGCTAGGGTTTTGCTTAGTGATGGCCATTCCAAATTTGCTCAAGGGGTCCATTTCTCGTCCGGATGCCCCCGAGTATGCGTGGCCACTGTGGACAGGTCCAAAATGGCCATGTGGACCTGTGGGAGGTGATGGAATCCAATTCTTCTCGCAGGGTTGTCTTCCGTGGCCCTGGGGAAAATCCTCCAGGTGTCCTTGAACGGCCCCGGGGTTCCCGACTAGAATGCCCGTGGCACCTGAACCATGACTTGGTTCACGAATCCGTCGACTCTGGTAAGTCCAGGACGGCGGGTTTCAGCTAGGGGACCCCTCACAGTGTCCCCCAAAGACCCGAAAGTGGTGCCAATGAGCCATCTCCGGAGCTAGAGTTTTGCTCAGTGATGGCCATTCCAAATTCTCTCAAAGGGTGCATTTCTCGTCCGGAGGCCCCTGGGCATGTGTGGCCAACGTGGTGTCCGACTAGAATTCCCGTAGCACCAGAAGGCCATTCCATATTCGCTCAAGGGGGCCATTTCTCGTCCAGAGGCAGAAGAAGATCAATTTTCGAGAAAACAATGTAGTTAGCAGAAGAATATCAATTTTCGACAAAACAATGTAGTTATTACATGTGGAGGCAGCGGTTTCCCATGGAAAATGAGTGTAGGGTTGAGCAGAGGAAAGATGTTGGGAAATGGGCTATCACATTATCTTTTTCGATGGGTGGCTGTAGGTATCTACGCTTTTCTTCCGAGGGAAACCTATTTCCGTCGGAAGAAAAGCGTAGATACCTACAACCGCCATATTTCCTTCTGTAAACTACAACAAATTTGGAATGGCCATCACTGAGGAAAACCCTATCTCCAACAATGGCTTGTTGGCACCACTTTCGGGTCTTCAGGGGATGCTATGGGGGGGGCCCTAGATGAAACCCACCGTCCCGGACCCACCGGAATCAACGGATTCGTGAACCGAGCCACGGTTCGGGTGCCACGGGCATTCTAGTCGGGCACCCCGGGGCCGTTTAGGGACACTTTGGGCATTTTCTCCGCGGCCACAGAACCCAAACCGATGAGCGGACTTGGATTCTGTCGGCTCCCACAGGGCCATGTGGCCATAGTGGACCTATCCATGGTGGCCACGCAAGCCCAGGGGCATCTGGACAAGAAATGGCCCCCTTGAGCAAATTTGGAATGGCCATCACTGAGCAAAACCCTAGCTTCGGAGATGGCTCGTTGGCACTGCTTCCGGGTCTTCGGGGGACACTGTGGGGGTCCCCTAGCTGAAACCTGCCTTCTTGGACCCACCGAAATTGACAGATTCACGAACCGAGCCATGGTTCGGGTGCCACGGGCATTCTAGTCGGGCACCCTGGGGCCGTTCAGGGACACTTTGGGCATTTGCTCCGCGGCCATGGAACCCAAACAGGCGAGCGGACTTGGATTCCGTCGGCTCCCACAGGTCCACATGGCCATAGTGGACCTATCCATGGTGGCCACGGATGCCCAGGGGCCTCCAGATGAGAAATGGCCCCATTGAGCGAATTTGGAATGGCCTTCACTGAGCAAAACCCTAGCTCCGGGGATGGCCCATTGGCACCGCTTCTGGGTCTTCGAGGCATGTTGTGGGGGGTCCCCTAGCTGAAACCCATTGTCTTGGACCCACTAGAGTCGATGGATTCGCGAACCGAGCCACGTTTCGGGCGCTACGGGCATTCTAGTGGGGCACTCCGGGGCCATTCTAGTGGTGATAACAAGTTTACTGTTTGTTGAGTCTGATACTACATCCAGGAGCCGCTCAACAAACTTTGAGATAGAAAGCTCTGTAATTTTAGGATACTGATTGAACCACTCATACAGTTTCTTACCTTCTCGAGGATCTAAATTTATAATTTCCTTATGGGTAGATTCAGGCATTCTCGAGGATCTAAATTTACAATTGCCTTCTGGGTAGATTCAGGCATGGAATAATATTTGCCGGCACTTCCAAGCTCCCGAGACCATTTTGTTAGCCATAATATGTGCAACTCCTTTGATGAAAGATAAATTCTGGTGTGGATGGCAGCATTTGATACACTAGCCAAACCTATGTTGTTGGAAGAACTTAGATATTTCAACAAAAGAGCGTTTTGCAGGTGACTTGAAAATCCCTTCCATTTTTCAGCAATAAAACAAAGAAGTTCAAAGTACAAATTTTCAGGCAAGCTTGTCAACCAATCAGACAACCAAAAACAGGGAGATAACCACGCCCAAAACATTCAAGCTATTATAAAACTCTTGTTTATCAATATAAGGATGGACTATGTGTACATTACGAAAATATAGATGAATGAAGTTGCTTTGATGAACTTGTCCTCTTGCTCTCTCCAGAATGCATTTAAAAGCAGGGAGTATTGTCCGAGCTTCTGTGAACAATGAAGGATTTGTTGTCATTGATAAGAGAAGTTCTAAGGATGAGCCATATAATGAAGACCGTGGCTCGGATCGACGAATCGTCGACTCCGTTGGATTCATCACGCTGGGATAGTGCTAGGGGTTCCCCTCCCCTCCGGCCCGGTGGCCCCGCCCTCATCTTGTACGTCCATCTTGGAAACTAGGGTTTTGCTCAGTGAGGGAGTGTGCAATTTTTGCACATGGGGGTCAACTTTGGAAAATCACCCACCGGGCACTTGTGGCTAGCATTCCCGGCCGGAACCTACCTAGACACACCTGCATGACTCCCTGGAACCCGGTTTTGTTGCACGGTTGGATTTCTACGCCCCTGGCAGGTATCCAACAGGTGTCCCTGAAGGCCTTTTGGATGCAAGACGGGACAAGCCATTGAATGAAGACCGTGGCTCGGATTGACGAACTGTCGACTCCGTTGGATTCTGCACACCGGGATAGTGCTAGGGGTGCCCCTACCCTCTGGCCCGGTGGCCCTTCCCTCATCTTGTACGTCCATATTGGAAACTAGGGTTTTGCTCAGTGAGGGAGTGTGCAATTTTTGCACACGGGGGTCAACTCTGGAAAATATTCCACCGAGTACTTGTGGCTAGCGTTCCCAGCTGGAACCTTCCTAGACACACCTGCAGGACTCCCCGGAACCCGGTTTTGTTGCACGGTTGGAGTTCTATGCCCCCGGCAGGTATCCAACAGGTGTCCCTGAAGGCCTTTTGGATGCGAGACGGGATGAGCCATAGAATGAATACTGTGGCTCGGATCGACGAACCGTCAACTCCGTTGGATTTTGCACACCAGGATAGTGCTAGGGGTGCCCCTCCCCTTCGGCCCAGTGGCCCCACCCTCATATTGTATGTCCATCCTAGAAACTAGGGTTTTTCTCAGTGAGGGAGTGTGCAATTTTGGCACACGGGGGTCAACTCTAGAAAATCATCCACCGGACACATATGATGATTATGATGGTGATGATGATGAAGAGGTTGACGGTGATGGTGATGGCGATGGCCATGGTCATGAAGATGATGATGATGGAGGATTTGATGAGGAACTTGGAGTTAGAGTTAGAGTTAGGGTTAGAGGTAGAGTCAATGATGATGATGGAGATGGTGGTGATGATGAAGACGTTGATGGTGATGGTGATGGTGATGGTGATGGTGATGGTGATGGTGAGGATGGAAAAGATGGATTAGTGCTAGGGTTTGAGTGAGGGTTAGGGCTAGGGTTATAGAGGGAATTTGAATTAGAGTTAGAGGTAGAGTCAATGATGATGATGGAGATGGTGGTGATGATGAATATGTTGATGGTGACGGTGATGGTGATGGTGAGGATGGAGAAGATGGCTTAGTGCTAGGGTTTGGGTGAGGGTTAGGGCTAGGGTTATAGAAGGAAATTGAATTAGGGTTAGAGTTAGAGTCAATGATGATGATGGAGATGGTGGTGATGATGAATACGTTGATGGTGACGGTGATGGTGATGGTGAGGATGGAGAAGACGGCTTAGTGCTAGGGTTTGGGTGAGGGTTAGGGCTAGGGTTATAGAAGGAAATTGAATTAGGGTTAGAGTTAGAGTCAATGATGATGATGGAGATGGTGGTGATGATGAAGATGTTGATGGTGATGGTGATGGTGATGGTGATGGTGATGGTGATGGTGAGGATGGAGAAGATGGCTTAGTGCTAGGGTTTGGGTGAGGGTTAGGTCTAGGGTTATAGAAGGAAATTGAATTAGGGTTAGAGTTAGAGTCAATGATGATGATGGAGATGGTGATGGCAATGGTGATGGTGATGACGAAGGAGATGGTTTAGTGCTAGGGTTTGGGTGAGGGTTAGTGCTAGGGTTTGGGTGAGGGTTGATAATGCAATGTTTTCAAATATATTTGGTGTATGCTAATGGATGAAGATACAAGTGAAAATATGAAGAATTTTGCATATGTATACTATGACCTATTACTTCATGGTTATTATGAGTGATTGACCTACTAGATTAGGTAAGGTGTTATATGATGGGTTCACATATGGTTGAATTTTGTGCACATAAGTTAAATGGATGTATACATGAGGTATCACAGGTTGGATGTGGTTGTTATGAGCCTAACTAAATGGATGTTGATATAATTGAGATATTCTCTCAGCTAAGTATGTGTTAGGTGAGTATTTTTATGATTAATTTTTATAATATCTTTGTGTTTAGGTTGAGTGTTAAGTTATTAAGAGATTTTCTCTCAACTTCTATTTTTGTTAAGGAAGTAGTTACATGTCCTTAATGTACATATACATGTAATAAATCTGCAATTGCATTGAATTTTGTTGAAAAACATCTCCCTATAATTTCTAATAAATCTGACAAGAGAACCGAAAGCAACAAAATATTGGGAAGTTTCATTTGTAGGATAAGAGGATTAACATATAATAAAGTATATTTTTCATTGATAATTATGTTACATAGTGTGTTTCTATGTTCTATGGTTTTTCTATGATGTCATTGGTTCTATGTTTTTTGGAGGTTATTTGTTGCAAAATAGTAGTCATTGTCTATTGGTTTGATGCAATGCACCGTATAATGAGAAAATATTCTACAAGATGCTACTAATATTATGTTTTATGAAAGAATTATCATGGAAAAGTTACAAATAAGTACTACTAATTATGTGCTTGAGTTGAATGTGATTCCCAATTATTATGTCATTGTTGGGATTTTGTAGCTGTGAAGAATAACTGTAATAGATGGGGGGGTTGAAGATATGAATCAACATCGTTTTGTCCCAAGGAAGTCTTGGTCTCAATTTTTTTTTACTTATGCGACATCACGATGGATTGAGTAGTCATGATTGATCATATGTGTTTATGAATTATTAGACAATTGCTATGATTATTATGACCGTAGTGCATAAAGCATGGAGACTGAGCTACATAAGGAATAGAGGTCATAGAGGTTGTGTGAAGGAAATGTTGAATGTTGTTGCTAGCTCTTGCATGTATTGTAAGGAGAATCATGCATGGTGGAGATCACTGATTAAGCATTGACCCGAAGGCTTTTGCATGTTTATTTTGTACATGATGCATGGTTTTTGTGTGTGTGGCTCTTGGTGAGATCATGATGAGAAAAAACCCTTTGACTTGGTGGACTATTCCACATTTACAAGTCAAATAGAAAAATTCAAAAGAGGTGTAAATGAGAGGAAGCAAATGAATCGCATTGATGCCAATTACACTTACAAAATCAGAGCAATCAAAGCTCTCAATATCACCGATACCACTCTGTCCCTAAAGAAGATTTCCCTATAAAGTACCTGGATCATGACCAAAGGAAGTGACTACTCCCAATCCAGTGACAACTACCCTCCTCTGATTAGTAGCACTTAGTTTTTTTCTTGCGCAGCCTTCACAGGTTGCAGAGCAATGGTCGTTGCTTTGCCTAGAGGTTAATTAGAGTGTGTAAGATAACAAGTGTTCTCCCAACCGTATTTTTTGGCATTTGATTAGCGGCATATAGGCTATATAAGACTGGAAATGACTCAATGTGAGTTGGGACCTTAATAGATTGGGTAACAAACCCTTCTAATAGTGATCCTATCCCACTTGGAGTCCAAATACCCCCTATTGAGGGTACGTGTGGTGGGTCACGGATTCTAGGGCTAGATTAGGTTAATAGGGCTACATTAGGTTTCTAGGATTCTAGATTAGTTTATCAGGGTTAGATTAGTGTTTCTAGGGTTAGTTTAGCTTTCTAGGATTTCTAGGGCTAGATTATGTTTCTAGGATTCTAGATTAGTTTCTGAGGGTTAGATTAGTGTTTCTAGGGTTAGTTTAGCTTTCTAGGATTTCTAGGGCTAGATTATGTTTCTAGGATTCTAGATTAGTTTATGAGGGTTAGATTAGTGTTTCTAGGGTTAGTTTAGCTTTCTAGCATTTCTAGGGCTAGATTATGTTTGTATGGTTATATTAGTGCTTCTAGGGTTAATCATACATGAATAAACAATCACATGGCTATAAATCATAACTTAATCATAACTCAGACATCAAATAAACGATATAAGATAACGATATAAAATAAACCATATAACATGAATAACATTAATTGTGCATGAATAAACAATCACATGGCTATACTATGCACCTCAGTCAATTAGGAATTCTGGATCCTCTCAGTTTTTTATTGTCTCGAACAACCTCTCATGCTCCGCATGAGGTAGTAAGCAGTGTACCTTGTTTGATGACTTCGTTGACATTGTCTGTAGTTGGATGTTCGTACCCATGATCAAGTGCGTAAAGTGATACACCCGCGACCCTGGTCTATAATATGTGTATGTGTAGCCATTGCTCTTTGGTCCCTTTCCATCCACTGTAAGATATTCCCCCTGAACAACCATCGAGCCAGTCGGAAAGGTAATGCCTTCACTGTCCGTTAATGATGCGAGGAGGGTTTGCTTCCCCTGGATGCATCATGCCAACCAATAATTCATCCCAATTGCACTGTTTGTCGGGGCAACAACTGCGTAGATGTGTCCTGCAAAAATGCATTTTAAGGTCATATTCCAACAAGCAGTGGTTTGATAACTTGGATAATTACAAAAACAAGGAGGGAACCGGGATATGCATGCAGAAATGTTTACCTAGTTGTACAAGATCAGATATATGATCATATTCATTCGAAATAGAGGATTGGCCTTCCTCTAACTGGATTTTTTTAGCAACTGCACGTGGGTCCACTGCAAGTGATACATGATCCCATTCATCAACCGAATCCATTGATTCGCACTCATCCCACTCACAACTACTGCAAGACCCACAAAAGAAATCAAGTTTTCACGTCCATATTTCAAATAAAGGATTGTTTGAGCTTCTAACTGAATGAAATCCATGAGTGCCTTGCACAGTACTACAACTATAAGAACGCGATCGATCTATATCAACTACATTCCAGAAATTTCTGACAACATGTCCTCTACCTGTTGGTATGTGTGGCTCTGTGGTTCGATCTGACATTTTTTCTTTGCACCATCGAACTATGGATTCGGCATTCCGAATATGAGGGCCTCCCATGCACCTCATCTCCTCCCTTCGTAGGGAAGTTTTGAGACATGCTCCATCCCCGTCATGCTCTCCCTTTCCATGACCGGTCTCAAAATAGTTCCATACATGGAGCACATAATAAGTCTTGTGCAACATACTCAACCACTGGAAAACATGTGCATTTTTGAACTAGCTTGCACAACAATCTAACCATATCTAATGTTGATCCATATGTATCCCTCTCTCCTTCAGCTGATCATAGAAAATTTTGAAGCAATGCTGCACATAATGCAGGTCGTGGCACTTGTCGTCACTGATGTAGAAGTTGGTCTCTTTCAATATCATCCTCATGTCGTTGTTGCTCTCTGGTGCATGCCTGTACGTGATATGGACCATTATGCTAACTTGGTCTGAATGGTCGTATTGAATTTGAATCTCATTCTGTGGCTGTAGGGTACTATTTTCCGCAAAGTCCACAACCGACAATATTGTTCCCTTAGGAAAGGTGTCCCTGCACTGTCTATACTGTTCATCCTGCCATCGTGCTACATGGACGTGGTGTACATAATGCTCGGTCTTTTGGTAGAATTCCTTCATGAAATCACAAATTTGTACCTGGTGCCACAAAACCAAGGGCATTAATACAACATGACATTTTCAATCTGAATATATATGTACAAATTCAACATGTACAGTATGAAAGCATGCAAACTTAGATTACATGTGACTTCACCAATGCAATGTTTTTGCTTTCCTTCGAACTATCTACATGATATGTTATGTACTGGAAGTTATGCATTTCTACTGACATCCTCCCAAATTCGTGCTCCGCGGTTGCTTGGATGCAGCGGCTCAATAATGCAAATCCACTGCAACTAGAACATGTCCCATATAAACATGATCTTTTATAATATTTTTGTCCTTTAGGCCTTCCACACATTATGCTATGTATAAATTCTCTAAATGCATTCGGTGGTTGTAACGAAGGGCAATCCTGCACAATGTTAGTATGCAAACCACAAAATATATGTCTATATGTATCATAATAGTACTCAAATTCTACATGGTATCTACAACAACATGTATTGCGATCAATGCAAATTCTAACATACCAGGGTTTGCATTTTTCGAAGGACCTTTGGCCCAAGTTCATTTGTGTGCGCTCATTCTTGAACCTCTCATAGAGTTCTGTTTGTGTGGTGTCAAGGAAGTGCTTGACATGGGGTTCACCCCCCCTAACACCTTTTCTCAACTTTAAAACATCTCTTTGATTCAATGACGGTCTAGTGTTATCATGCCAAAACTTTTGCACTAGTTCTTTAACAGCATCAATGAGCTTCATGTCTGAACGAGGTAACCTACCAACAAAGGCCCAACAATCTTTTTGGCCTGGGGTCTCAAGTTTTTCTCTAATGGCAGAATACTTTTGAAGAGTCTTTCTATCTACTTTAAATATTTTACATGTGTGTGATAGTAGGCGACGTTGCCTTGTGGATTTGTCTACAATCGATTCCTATAGTACACAACAGGCCGCATTAAAATATTTTGTGCGAGAAGTTTTTCCAATCAAATTAAATGCAGATTGTAGATTTCTAACAACATGATTGTTGGCCTCTAAACTTCTAACTACCTTTATGCACAAAATTCTCCTAACATGAGCTAGACAATGTGATTTTAACAAAGCAAGAAACAATTGACATTTTGCTGCATCAGTTTTGGATTCAAAAAAATATTTGATTATCTTCTTACAATGGAAATCAATAGTGCGTTTGGACATCTTACCTTCAAGTCCTGAAAATGAACTTTCATCCACATGAATACGTCTGGGAGTTCTTCATCGTCCGGTTGATAGTTGAGGCAAGGGAGTCGGCAAGGAAGTACGAGTCTCATCAACGGTTTTTTGTGGCCCTTCGTTCAGTAATTGGTCCTGCAATGGAGTGTGTTCGCCAGGTGGGTGCTCTTCTTGGGGTGGTTTCCAGTTAAGAACTTGTTCAACATCCAACCCTTCATACTCGACATCAGGCAAGATTTGATTGACTTCAACCACTTCGTCATTGCTTGTTGATGGATCTAAGGCACTAACATTTTGATTTTTATGGTTTTGCATGTACAACCTGGCCTTTTCTCTTATCTCATGGGCCTTTTCAGGGGGCAACGGCCTTCTTCTAGACTTTCTTTGATTATTACGTATGTTTCCCATATTCAATGCACTTTTGGAAAAACAAAAATATGACCCCTGCAAGAATGAACAACAAACAAGATATTAAAACTCGATGTGCATGATTAGTAAAGCTCGATGTAGCAATTGATTATGTACAACAACATCTAGTGATAATGTTTTCATATAATCTTAAAAGCTATTGGGAATGCCCTACATATAAAGTTACAACATCACATCTAGGAACTCAGTAGGATGTTATTGGATGGTGGTATGGGATGTTAGTAGTCCAACAAATTGCCTACAAGGGAGAATCTCATATTGACTTCATTTTCATGGTATGGATGAGGGAAAATAGCCCCAAAAGACTAAGACTTTTCAATTGTTTAGGTGTTTGTGTGAGTTGTTGTAGTGAAACCATGAGGAATTCAACAAATATTTGTCTACTAGATGGAGGAATGTGATTATGAAATGTTATTGGTGGTGACGCAAGTAATTTTTTTTTATTATCTTCATGAAAGGTTGAAAGCATTGCTTGGTACATGTTGTAGTTTTTTTTTGGTAGGATGTTTTTATTGTCTATGTTGAAGATTAAGAAGACTAAAATAGATCTATCATACAATTCATGAGGAAAAACCAAAATAGATGCCATTCAAACAAGTGAATGAAGACTAAATTACATTTAACAAGATCAAATTTTCACCATACCTCAAGGATTATGATTGCTCTTTGCTTCAAATGTCAAATGCTCTTTTGATGTGTCCACTATATGTAAGAAGACTTCATGTGTATCCAAGTAGCATGAGAATTCAATCCAAGGTGCCAAATAGAGTCCAACTGTTATGTATTCACTCAATTGATCCAAATAGATCGCAAGAGGTGTGTATTCAATACAAAGAGCCAAATAGAGCCCCAAATATTCTGTATTTTATCCAAATGGTGTATGAATTCAATCTACCATGAAAATGCTTGTTGGACTGTGCGTGAAACTAGCGAACATAACACGATGAATGAGGAAAAAAATGCGGGAGAAAGAACATGGGTGATTTTCTAAATTTTATGTTCAACAGAGACGCGCACGCGCCTCTGGAGGAGCGTGCGCGCATCTGGCGTGTGCACGTCCTTGCTTAACATTGCAATGGTTGGTGGGTAACGTTCATTGTATTTATTTCCCAATAGATATAAATGTGTCGGGTTATTCCTAGAGCCCCTCCCCATAAAGGCCTTTAGGACCTCTTCTAACCCATAATCCCTAAGTGCATTTAAGTGCTTCTAGGTGTTTGGGGGTTTAAGGGTATATTTACAAATTTGTGTATTTTGATTTCAAAACATTAATTTAATTTTCAGTTAGAAACATATGTATTACATCAAGAATAATTAAATACATAGTAGATATATATTAATGTTGTATAAAGACTGATCGGAGGTGTGATTATTGTGAGATCACAGTATGTCAGATTTGTTCATAATTACCATCAGATTTTATTCTCTTAGGGCGATGCAGATGTGACAAAATGCACTTTGATGGTTAGTTTTATTTGCTGGGAAATATTTGCCCGGTTAATTTATGGGGAAGGATAACAGTCTTGATACTCCCACCCCTATGGAAGGCTGGAAAAGCATAGCATAGAAGGTATAAGCTTGGATTCATGTAATATGCAGAGCACTCTTCTTTACATTGTTGTATTAATCAAAATCTAAGGCAGTTGTTATCCCTAGTCTTAGTGTAGGATGAAGATGATGAGATGTAAAGGATCTAATCAAGTAGTCATGGAGGGCCTCCTCATTGTGGAAGATTTTACGAATAGTGTTCATCTGCTGTAAGTGGAATCACAATTGCAATAAAATAAGGTTTTTCGTCATGATGATCTAATGATGATGATGATGAAGATCATGACGAAGATGATGATGATGATGATGAATATGGTGATGATGATGATGATGACTAATGGAGATGATGATGATGATGATGATGATCATGATGATGTTGACGATGATGTTGATGATGAAGATGATGACGAATATGCAGCACATCATCCTCATCCTCATCATCATCTTCATCATCATCAACAACATGATCACCATCATCACCATCATCATCATCATCATCTTCATCATCAACATCATTGTGAGGACGAGGATGATGATAATGATGATGATATGATGATGATGATGGTGGTGGTGGATGATGATGAATATGAGTACGATGATGATGATGATGATGATGATGATGGTGATGATGACGATGGTGATGAAGATCATGATGATGATGAAGATGGTGATGATGATGATGATGAAGATGGTGATAATGATGATGATGATGACTAATGGAGATGATGATGATGATGATTGATGATGATCACTATGTTGATGATGAAGATGATGACGAATATGTAGCACATCATCATCCGCAACATGATCCATAACACGATCATCATCATCACCTTCATCGTCGTCGTCATCATCATCATTGTGAGGAAGAGCATGCGGATGATGATGATGATGATGACTATGATGATGAAGATGATGACTAATGGAGATGCTGATGATGATGATGATGTTGATAATGAAGATGATGATGAATATGCAGCACATCATCCTCATCCTCGTCATCATCTTCATCATCATCAACAACATGATCATCATCATCACCATCATCATCGTCATCATCTTCATCATCATCATAATTGTGAGGACAAGGATGGTGATGATGATGATGATGATGGTGGTGGATGATGATGAATATGAGTACGATGATGAAGATGATGATGATGATGATGACGAATATGATCATCATCATCAAAATCATCATATTCGTTGTCATCATCTTCATTAGTCATCATCATCGCCATATTCATCATCCTCACCATCACCATCATCATCATATGATCATGGTCACGATGATCATTGTCTTCATCATCATAATCGGCATCTTAATCATCCTCATCATACTCGTCATAGCCATCTTCATCATCATCATCATCATCATGAAGATGATGATGAAGATGATGATGAGGATGAGGATGATGTGCATCATATTCGTCATCATATTCATCATCAACATCATCATCATCTCCAGTAGTCATCATCATCATCTCCAGTAGTCATCATCATCATCATCACCATCTTCATCGTCATCATCATCATCACCATCTTCATCGCCATCATTATCATCATCATCATCATCATCATCTTTGTCATGATGATGATGATGATGATGATGATGATGAAGATCATGATGATGATGAAGATCATGATGATGATGATGTTGATGATGACGATGATGACTAATGGAGATGATGATGATGATTATGATGTTGATGATGAAGATGATGGCGAATATGCAACACATCGCCATCATCATCATCTTCCTTAGTCATCATCATAGCCATCTTCATCATCCTCCCCATCACCATAATCATCATATGATCATGGTCACGATGATCAATGTCTTCGTCATCATAATCGACATCTTCATCATTCTCATCATACTTGTCATAGCCATCATCATCATCATCAGGAAGATGATGATGAAGATGATGATGAGGATGAGGATGATGTGCAACATATTCGTCATCATCTTCATCATCAACATCATCATCATCTCTAGTAGTCATCATCATCATCATCACCATCTTCATCGTCATCATCATCATCATCTTCATGATGATGATGATGATGATGATGATGATGATGATGATGATGATGATGATGATGATGACGATGATGACTAGTGGAGATGATGGTGATGATGATGATGATGATGATTATGATGTTGATGATGAAGATGATGGCGAATATGCAACACATCATCATCATCCACAACATGATCCACAGCATGATCATCATCGTCGTCGTCATCATCATAATTGTGAGGACGAGCATGAGGATGATGATGATGACGATGATGATGATGATGATGATGATGATGATGAAGATGATGAAGATGTTGTTGGAGATGATGACGAATATGCAACACATCATCATCGTCTTCGTCGTGATGATATGATGATGATGATGATGGTGGTGGATGATGATGAATATGAGTACGATGATGATGATGACTAATTTGGATATGATGATGATGACGGTGATGATGATGATGATGAAGATGATGAGGAATATGCAGCACATCATCATCATCTTCATCATCATCATCATCAACATGATCATCATCATCAACTTCCTCCTCATCCTCATCATCATCATTGTGAGGATGCGGATAATGATGAGGATGATGAAGATGATGATGATGTTCATCATAACAGTCATCTTCATCATCCTCATCATACTCGTCATCACCATAATCCTTATGATGATGATGATGATGATGACGACAATGATGATGAAGATGGTGATGATGATGATGACTAATGGAGATGATGATGATGATGATGATGATGATGATGGTGATGATGAAGAAGATGACGAATATGCAACACATCATTCTCATCATCATCATCATCTTCATCATCATCAACAACATGATCATCATCATCACCGTCATCATCATCATCATCTTCATAATCATCATCATTGTGAGGATGAGGATGATGATGATGATGATGATATGATGATGATGATGATGGTGGTGGATGATGATGATGACGAATATGATCATCATCATCAAAATCATCATATTCGTCATCATCATCATCGCCATCTTCATCATCCTCACCATCATCATCATCATCATATGATCATGGTCAAGATGATCATTGTCTTCGTCATCATAATCGTTATCGCCATCTTCTTCGTCATCATCATCGTCATCATTTGATGATGATGATGATGATGACGACGACGAAGATGTTGTTGATGATGATGATGAGGAAGAGGGTGATGACGAAGATGATGATGATGATGATGGTGGATGGTGATGAATATGGGTACGATGATGAACATGATGATGATGATGAGGAAGAGGGTGATGACGAAGATGATGATGGTGGATGGTGATGAATATGGGTACGATGATGAACATGATGATGATGTTGATGATCATCGTACTCATCATCAACATCGTCATCATCAACATCGTCATCATCATCTTCATCATCATCGCCATCAATGTTGATGATGAGGATGATGATGATGATGACGTTGACGATGAAGATGATGACCTAGATGTTGATGAAGATGAGGAAGAAGGACGATGATGATGATGGTGTTGATGATGACAATGATGATGATGACGAAGATGATGATGATGATGGTGATGAGGATGAAGAAGATGATGATGATGGAGATGATGTTGATGTTGATGAGGATGGTGATGAAGATGATTATGATGATGAAGATGACGATGGTGGAGATGTTGATGAGGAAGGGGGAGATGACAATGATGATGAAGATGTTGATGATGATGGTGATGGTGATGATGATGATGATGATCATCATCATCATCATATTCATCATGATCATCATCATCCTCATCACCATCATGATCATCATCCTCATCACCATCATCATCATCATCACCATCACCATCATCCTCATCGTCATCTTCATCACCATTGCCATCAACTTCATCACCATCACCATCATCTCATCATCATCACCATCACCATCATCCTCATCATCATATTCATCACCATTTTCATCATCATCATCATCACCATCACCATCATCTCATCATCATCAGCATCATCATCAACATCTTCAACATCATTGTCATCTCCCCCTTCCTCATCAACATCTCCATCATCGTCATCTTCTTCATCATCACATCTTCATCAACTTCATGTATCCCCTTGACAAAGGAAATTAAATAAACCATACAAAGGCATACAATAGTGCGTATGCACAAGGACACGTGCGCACTGTTCTTAACGCGTGCGCGTGTTTGCGTGTGCGCATAGTTGCGTGTGTGCGTGTTTCAATTCAATTTTTTTTTGGCACCCTTGCAGACTTGGAATTAGCTTTGGATTGCACCTTTAGGCTCGGTCTCATTTATCCCTGACTTATAGCAGAAAACATCAAACACTGCAACTTCCTGTTTTTCACAGCTAGTTCTGCATAAGCTCCACGAGTGCATTGCAGATGAAATTGCACACACTTGGCGAGCTCTGTGTGCAGATTTCAAATATATAATTTTTTAATAGATCTCTTGTTGTTCTCTATTTTTAATTCATTTTAAATGGCACTCATGTCAAATTCGTAAAAAACATAGGTCGTTTATTTGGCCTATAAATTTTGATTGGCTTACCTATTTCGAAAATGGAAAAGAACCCACGTAAGAGCATGAAAATACCTACAACCTAAAAAAAAAAATGTGTTTTGATTATTTTTAGACCATGATATGGTGGATTAAAACTTGACAATGTCGTTTTAGGGCTTCACTAACTTCGGTAATTTAAAAAAAATATAAAATTGACTTTTAAAATTTTGGAAAAATAGCTCCGCACAAGATTTTTCTGTTGCCTACACCTCTACATATGTTTTTTCTCGTAAATTGAAAATTTACATAGCAAACAGGCGGGTCAAAAAAAACATGTGCATTATGTTTTAGAAAAAAAATAACATACCAATCTTCGAATAATGACATTTTGGGGTGGTTATACCACTTTTCCATAAATAAAAATTATATATTCCGGAAGGTCATCCGTTTTTCTACATTTCATCTTTTTACACCTAATCGGAAAAAGTTTTGTAGGTACCTCTAATAATTGATTTTAATGATAATATTTCTGTTTTTCTAGAATGTCATTGCAACTAACATGTCATAATTGGGTATCATTACCTTGCACCAACCCGTATACTTTTCTTCAAGGAACTAACTTCCTATACTTCTCACCAAAGTTTTATCTTTATATGTTAGTCATGGACACTCCTTGTTGAAAATCATTTGATATAAAGGAGCAACAAAGTAGTTAAAAATCAAATCATGATTTCTCTTATACTTGTTTTCCAAAAGAATTTGGCAATATACATGAATTGGGCTACATGAAACACTAAAATTCCATCCTAAATTAGGAAAAGGATTATTTACACAAACTATATTCAACTGATAGGATGCCATATAAAAGGTTAGTAAATTTTCACCATTTTCCTTTTGTGCATTTTCTATAGCCCTTTTCAAAGTTAAGGAAACTATACCAACCCAATTAAAAATTGATCCCAATGAAATAATGGTGTCAACAATTGGAACCCAAGGATATTTGAAATAGAAATGATTATGCTACCCATACAACCTACACATAATTGCCATGGCATAAATATAAGCAAATCCAAGATTTGTGATCAAGTATAAACCATCACTCTTGGACATAAACCATTAGGTTCAATCGACCAAACAACAAGGATCTTCTTTACATCATTATTCTATGAAACTAATCTACCCAATCACTAGTTAGAAGAAGATCGGGTTGGTTAAATTTATAATCTCTTTCAAGTTCCATAGTTTGAAATGATGCACTAAATTTTCCTTCACTATTATAAATAGTCATGGTTTCAGGATTGATATGTTGTATAATCCACTCAAGAACATCTTATCAAGGAAAAATAGGGGTTATTTAAAACAACATTATGTATATAAGATTTTTTTATATTGGGAAAAATAGAGTCAACCATGTTTCTCATGGAAGGAGCACTACATGAAACAATATCAGTATATTCTTCCTCTTTAAATCTCCTAAAAGTTTCTCCCCAACAAGAGAAACTACCATGAGATCCAATTAAAGCTTCGACGTGTTTGATTATTAGTTTCATAGATTCATTCACATGCTTGGCAAGCTGAATAATAGGGATATCAACATCTGTCATCTCCTCTATATCACTATCTAACACTTCAATGATTTCAATAATTTTCCCCTTTACTCTAGGGAAAGATTTGGGGTTCTAGTAATAGGTGTTTGTGGGGGAATGTTTATGATTAGATCCTCAATAGCATTCTATAAATCAACGGCATGCTTGTTTTAACAAATTGGAAACAAGATTATAAAATTAATTCAAGAATAAAAAAATATGTTTTAGACCATTTCTTAAAAATTGATAGGAATCTCAGGATTCTAAAATTTGCATAAGCATTTATAAAATAAAATAAAGGTTTAGTTTTTAGAAAACATGCTTGTTACTAGTTTTGAATTAGTTACCAGAATTGTGGACCTTCCACCATGATCACCTAGACTTAGAGAAAATGATAGTACAATTTTAATGAAAACAAAGAATACATACAATGGTGAAATCAAATTTCAAATATATGTGTATGAATTATCTTTAAATTTATTACTTTTAGGTGATCATCCAAATCAAATCTTAAACTCAAGCATTCATTAATTATAGAAGATGTTTGCGCACATGAATTTCAAACTTAATCCTAGCCAAGTTTTATCGGTGAAGTGCTTAAGACATTTCATATGTGCAACAAAAAATATAAAAAATTTAGTTCAACGGTTGCGTTAGTGAAATACATACAATTCTATTGGCGAAAAATAGATTTTTCTTAGAAAAGTCCTTTTAAAATGTTAATGGATATTTTGTAAAATATTTTGCCAAATCATAACCTACTTTACCAAGAGTAACCTTGTGATTTGTTTAATGGAAAAAAATTATCAAAATCAATAAAACCTTAAAGTGTTTATTAATAAACCATCTAAATGACCACTAAATCATCCTTATATTGAGGAATATTTTCGAAATGAGAGATGGGGCCCATCATATTAGTGAAAAGATTTGTGTTTCATCAGCAACTCTAAACCAATTCTATCTACACAAATTAAAGGAATTCTTGCACAAGTTTTTTTGGAAACTAAGGTTGTGTAGGCTCATCACACTCCTAGTTCTTCTGGACACAATCAATCGATAGAATAAAATCATCTAGCCAAGTTGTCGATTGGAGGCTTGAATAAGAGAGTCAAAGACTCGACTCAATGGTTGATAAGACTGTGGTCAATGCAATTACAACAACTGACTAGACGCTTTGGGACGTTATGGATTTTGTGGAAATTGTTAGAACCAATGAACCCTATTTGTGGACTAGATCTTCCTCACTTCCAAGGAGTTCGTTAGATATGGAGACTATAAAAGGACGACCGTATGAGTTGTGTTATGTATAAAAAAATGATGAAGTTTATTCTTGTGATAATGCATTGTGATGTTCTAATCACAATGTGTTGTGCTTAAGTCATGTTGTAACGGTGTCTTTAGACACCACCTTTCTTCTTGGAATATTTTTCCCTTCTGTCATTTATTTTCTGTTCTATAGTTCAAGGTAAAGAGGCTCCCCAACATGGTATCAAAACTGTTGGTTTTTACCTAGCCCCATTGTCTACGAATCGTGTTGAGTCAGATCTAAGGTTGATTGACTCTGGGCTGAAGATTTGTTGAATGATACCTCTTCTTGAAAGTTAATCAGATTTATTTGATCAGAAGGATGACTTCCAAGGTAGAACCTATTTTTCTTAATGGATATAATTATGCAATCTGGGCGACAGACATGAAGACTTTATTGAAAAGAAAAGGACCGTGGCAATACATGAAGAATTCTATTGTTGATCCAACGGATGCAGCTGCTAATTTTATCATTGATGTAAAAAAGGATGAAGTTGTTGGTGTCATCATGACCTACATTTCAAGGGAGATTTTCTTTCACATGAGCAGGATCGACTATCCTCACCTCATCTGGACTAAACTGAAGCCATTGTTCAACAAGTTTAATGAAAGTCAAGTAATGAAAATAAAGAAATATTTGATATATTTGGAAACTTTATTCGTTGACATGATTGAGGACTATTTAGCTCGTATCAAGGAGCTACAACTGAAATTGGGCTAATGTGGAAAGGATTTTCAAAGAAGAATGGACAACTCATTGAACTGGTCCTGATGAATTTGAAGACACCATATGATGTTTTATGTTCCTCCTTTCATTCCAATTGGATGTCATGCAAGCAAGATGGTAAGGATTTTACCTTTCATAATTTCTGTGATTTGTTGATTAAAGACTAAAAAATATTTCTTGAAGGAGGAAAGCTTGGTAGAAAACATCACGCTCACTTGCTCAAAAGAAAGGTCAAGCAATGTTCTATAGAATGTGTTCGACTAGGTCATCGACTAGAATGTATCGACCACCCTACAAAAGAGTCATCATAAATGAAGAAGGATCAAAAGAAGAATAACTACTGACAATGTGGAAAAGTGGGACATTGTGAGAAGAATTGTTGGAATAATATGAAGGATTTCGAAGAAAAGGTCAAGAACCAAGAGGATAGTGCGTTGACTGGTTAATCGATCAATAGACCTGGTGAAAATTATACCTTCTATTTAAGTGCTTCTCAAGCAGTACATTCCAGTACCACTCAGACATAATGGATATTCAATTCTGGATTTACTCAACATATGGCAAAAGATGCTTCTCTATTCTCATCCTTAAGTGGAGCTCCTGAATAGAAGATTTATGTAGCTGATGAATACACTCTCAACATTGTAGGACGTGGAGATGTTGACTTTTAAAATGGTAAAATATTGAATATCTATCAAGTCCCTAGTTTGAACGTTAATTTGTTGTCTATTGTTCAACTTATGCAAACTATTGCTTCAAGGCATATAGATTTCAAATATGGACTTTATAAATTATGTGATTCCTTCGGAATGATTACACGGATTGTAGAAACTGTAGCGATTGGACCAACTGCACTTATTTCACAAATCGACGATAAAAGTCGAATTTGGCATGAACGAATTGGACATCTGAACTTTCGAAGATTGAATATGTTGGTAACTAACAATATGGTTACTGGTCTCCCAAAGATAATTCCACCTAATGGAGTTTGTAGAGGATGTGTGCTTGGAAAGCATCATCATGCACCCTTTGATTCCAAGAAAGCATGGCAAGCACATAATCGTCTGGAACTGGTTCACAATGATCTCTATTATATGAACAAACCTTTATTAGAAGGTGCGAAGTATATTTTGACCTTTATTGATGATTTATCTATATTTACATGGGTATATTTATTGAATAATAAGATTCAAGTATTTAAAAGATTCAAGGAATTTAGAGCATTGGCTGAGAAGCAATGTGACCATCCCATTAAATGTTTGAGATCAGACAATGGTGGTGAATATGTGACTTGACATTTTGAAGAGTATCTCTTGCAAAATGGTATCTCTTGGAAGATATAGGTCCCTCACACCCCTCATTAGAATGGAGTTAGAGAGAGAAAGAATCAGACTTTGGTAGAAATGGCTTGATGCCTACTACAAACCAAATATCACCCTACAAAGTTTTGGGCAATAGTTGTTTAATGTTCAAACTATCTCCCGAACCTTGTACTAAATAGAGAACTTGCTAGCATGACTCTTGTCAAGAAGTGGAGTGGTAGGAAACCCTCTATCGGACACCTCATAAATTTTGGATTTGTTTCTTGGGTGCATATCCATGATAACTACAAAAATAAATTGGATGCAAAGAGTCATGGTTGCATCATGATGGGATACTTTGATGAGTCAAAAGCCTATAGATTATTTGATACTATCAAACAATAAATCATCTTAAGCATAAGTGTGATATTTGATGAAAATATTTTAGGTAATAAGTTGTTTAATTCCTCCTCTACTCTACTACATAGTGATCCATTTTACATTCTTGAAGAATCTAGATCGATTGTACTCTTCCATGGAGTTTCGACCAGAACAATGAATTATTCTCTTGATTCAATTGGTAGTGGTATACCATGTCTACAAAAGTTGGCATCTCAACTTCCCTGAATCGTTCAACTAATAATAACCAATTTGAATCACCGCCAACTTGCTTACCTCGGTGGGAAATTAAGATGATTGAATCTTCTAGATCATATGTTGGCCCGATACTAGTATTGGTCAACAAAATTGTAGTTAAAAACAATGTGGAAGCGTTGCATTGATAGACCTTTTTCTTGGCGCTTGCTTTGAAATTCCACAGGGGTAGATCACTAAGATTGAACAAACCTTGCAATTTCACTCAGTTAATTGCAGATAAGAATTAACAAGAAGTATGATCAAATTCACACATAAAAATAAAAAGATGTGAGAAACTGTTGTTGATACATTCATCAGCTATAAGCTGGAAAAAATATTTCAATACAATAGAATGAATTTTATATCACTAGAAGTATTCGAATTCTCCTCAAGTCATGGCTCAGTCTGCATTGGAACCATCTCCCGATAAGGTCTAGTGGCCACTGATGGTTAATGATCAGTCAACTGGAGTAGAAGTGAGCATAAATGAACAATGTGAGCACAATAATAGGGAAGGATACTCCAAGAGGGCACATACTAGCTGTTAGTGGTCAAGGAGGACACTCCCATGCTCAGTAGCAATCAATATAAGAGCTACAGTCAATTAACTAAGTAATCAATACTCAAATTATGGAACTAACTAATAGATCTCCTAAATATGTGGAGAAGGGCACACTTGTAACTCCAGTGATGAGAAAAAGGGCGCATCAAGGGCCAGGAGGGATAATAATGACCATAAACAAGCTCCAGGGGGCCCAAAATAGGGACTAGGTGCTAGGAGATGCTTCTAACTGGATGCATGCAGTGCTGGATGGAATGCATGAATGCATGAAAAATGCATGCAGTGCATGCAAATCCAAGATGATTATGGTGAGAATATTCCAACACCCCCTCTTAAGCCATACTATGAGGAAAAATAACTGAAAAAATAGGGCCCCGGTTACTGAGTCCAAAGGTCACCCCGTACAACAATCTAAATAAAATGTGTGGAAAGAGGGAAAACCTAGTGGGAAAAAGAAACCCCCTCAAGATAGACTGAAAAAGGATAATAAACCAAGGCATCACTCACCCCAAGAAGGGATCGGAGGTAAGCGAAATTATTCACCGAAAAGGACTTGGTGAAGATATCTGCAATCTGCTCTTCTGTAGGACAGTAGAGAAGTGTGATGGTACGATCATGCACCAATCCTCGGATGTAATGCATGTGTATCTCAATATGTTTGGTTCTATGTCTCAAAACCAGATCTGTAGAAATCATGATAGCACTTTGATTGTCACAATAGATGATTGGTGGAGTATTGTAGTGAATCCCAAACTATGACAAGATGCCCCGCAACCAAATGCACTATGTGGCTTCATTCACTGCACCTTTGTACTCGGCCTCAGTTGATGAAAGAGCTAAAGCAGTCCTCTTTTTGATCTACCAACATATAGGACCAGATCCAATCATGAAAACAAAACCGGATGTAGACTTATGATCTGAGCTATCTCGAGCCCAATCTGAATCTATATACCCAAATAGGTTCAATGGAGACCCAACTGCATAGTGAAGACCATAATTCTTTGTACTTTGCACATAATGCAAGATCCTATTTGTTTCCTTCCAGTGAAGCTCATGAGGCTCTTTCATGTATATGGAGATAGAACTGGCTGCATAGGATAGATCGGGGTGAGTATGTGTAAGAAACAAAAGACTCTCGATCAACTGCCAATACGAAGTACTATCCACCAAAGGTGAAGAAGAACCATCCTCAAGGATGATCCCTGAAAGAAAAGGAAATGCTGATGGTTTTCATTCCTTCATATGAAAGCTTTAAAGTAGATTTGATGCATACTTGGACTGCAACCTTGATTCCCGAGTCACTCTGAGAGACTTCAAGACCAAGAAACTGCTTTAGCAGTCCTAGATATGGCATAAGAAGGAGTTGTGCAAAGCTGTTTTGATAGATCTAAGACATGAAGAGAGAGTCCTTGTAATCAACAAATCATCAACATAAATAACAATAAGTAGTAGAGAGTTACCATCATGTCTCATGTATACATTCGAATTAGATTTGCATCTCTGAAAATCTTGTGATAGTAAGAAGGAGTCCATCTTAGCATACCATGCTCAGGAAGCCTGCTTGAGCCCATACAAGGACTTCCTCAATATGCACACTAGTGAAAAATTATCACTGTACCCTTCAGGTTTCTTCATGTAGATCTCCTCCTCTAGATCTCCATGAAGAAAGGCACTTTTGAAATCCATGTGATGCACTTCCCATTTCTTGGATGTAGCAAGAGCAAGAACAAGACTGATGGAATCCATCTTAGCAACAGGAGAAAATGTCTCAGAATAGTCAATCCCATGAACTTGGGAGAAACCTTTAGCAACCAAGCGAGCCTTGTACTTGCTTGTGACCCCATATGAGTCCATCTTTGTTTTGTATACCCACTTGCACTGAACAAGCTTCCTACCGGGAGGAAGAGAAACAAGATCCCAAGTCTCATTTCTTTGAAGATATTGATACTCTTCATCCATAGCTGTTATCCATCTCGGATCTTGGGAGGCCTAAAAGAAAGTTTTTGGATCTTATCCAATCATAAGAAAGCATTTTTCAGCAAGAAATGGATCTGTATGAGAGAGTGAAAACCTTGCATTTTGAAAATCATATCTAGTTCTGCTTGGATCTTGTGGATCTCCAACAAGATCACTAGCAGATTCAAGAGTTATGGAAACCCATCTTGGAAGAGGAGTTGGATATTCAGGTGCTAGATATTTAGGTTCTTATGGATCTGGATCTAGCATTTGCTCATCTTCATTTTCAGGGTTAGAATATGAAATTTCATGAGAGGATGCTTCGCTATCTTGTTCAATAGGCTGTGGAGGTGTAGTTGGCAAACTGTCTTCATTGACATGGTGGGAATCATGCAATGGCCACTCCTCAAACTGCACACTTCTCTCAAGAAATGTATGCATGGTGGATAGATCTAGCAGTTTGTAGGCCTTTTAACTGAGTGCATAACCAACAAGTATGCACTCTTTACTCTATGGCTCTAAAGTTCTCCTCTTCTCGGATGGAATCCTTTCCCAAGCTTTGGATCCAAAGAATCTCAGATGAGATACATCTAGTTTGTATCCCATCCATGATTCGAAAGGAGGTATCTTCCTATTGGGAAGAAGTGGTTCATGCTCCAAAAACATGAGCTTGACTTCTCCTTCAAAGGATGCAAGTGAATCTGGAGGCTTCCTCAACTTGCTCTTCAGGCCAAACATGGTGAGAACAAATCCAAAAATATGAAGATCATTCTAGAACTTGTGATTCGAACCAATTGAGGTAGTATCAGCTCCAATCATATCTAATTGCTCTTAAAACTTGAACTTCTGATTAGTGGAAGTTAAATCAGCTCCAATAATTGATAGATGGTTTCTTGTTATCTCATTTGAACCAGCAAGGGTGAGATCAAAACCAAAATCACAAAAATGTGCTTGAGACTTGAACCAGGGTGAATGGTAGTGTCCTCCATCTAAAGTGAAAATCTGAGAACACGTGCCAATGATAAAATAGAAGTTCTATTGTTGCTACAACCTGATCCCCAAAATTTTTGAAAATAATGGGGCCCCTCCTTTTCTCTTAAGAGATTTTTTAGAAGTTTAAGTCTTTTAGAAAAACCGCCTTCATACTTAGTTTTTCTGAAAAAAGTTGAGCAAAGAAAGTTTCTTTTTTCACCAAGTAAAACTCAACTTTTTGTGCCGAAACGGTCGGCAAGACTCAACCCATAGAGCCGAAATAGTCGGCGAAACTCGGTCTTATCCACCGGAACATCGCACCTCTTGCCGTGTTCTTTTCGAGCTTTTGCGTTTCGGCGAAACTCAATGAGTCGAGCCAAAATGATCGGGTTGGTTTTCTCTAGTTTTATGACTTTTTCTTTTTGGCAAAACTCACCAAGACTAGCCGTAATGGTCGACGTTTTTGTGCTTTTATCATTTTGAACATGGAAATCTTTTGTTTCGACAGCACTCGTTGAACCGAGCCAAAACAATCGACGGATCTCATCCAACTCTGCCACAATATCATAGATTCGTCCTTAGGTTTGTTTAAACACTTAGTTTTTTTTTTTCAGGTCATCGAACAAAGTTGAGAGCCACAATACGTTTCGGCGAGACTGAAAATATCCACCAAAACAATCACTGGCAGTCGTTGAAGTGCGTTGAAAAGTGGAGAAGGAAACGACACGATGCAACGCATTGAAAAAACTCGAGAGTAACCGTCGATACGTTCGAGGTTAAAAGGAGAACCTTCACACAAAATCTACTGAGAATCCAAGAGCGGCGTGGTTGTTTTCTTCCACCGATGTGTATCACAGAGACTTGCCAAGTCCTGTCGATACATGTTGCAGCAGCTTGATGAGTCCGACTAAAACCGTTGACGGCATACTTTTGGTGGCGGTGAAGTTTGGAGTGGTTCTGGTGCCAATACGATGCTGGGCCCCACCACATTAATGACGTTATTAAAACCCCACCAACCAGCCCACTTGGCTTTAAATGCCCCTATTTAAAAAAAACTACTTATAGGGATTTTGGGTGTTTGTTTTGTTATTATTTTAAACTTTGAAGAACATCGTTTCAATTCACTGTCATCTTCACCACTCATCGAGCGCCAGGCATCGCCATCTCCATCTAAGATTTACAGCCAGTCAACATTTGAAAGGTGGGCCATCCCATTTTCTTTTTTCGTTTTCTGATTGGTAGTTAGGAGAAAGGTGTTTTTTGTTGTTTTCATCCTCAACGCTGGTTCGTAGACAGTCGTCCTATCTTGTAAAGGAGTAATCCAGCTGGGGTTTCAGTTTTTCTGTCCATAGAAGAGGCTTAAAATTTTCCCACTCATGATTTCCCTACCCCGGCTGTCACCTCGCCTTGTTTCGTACTTAATGTGAAGCTTCTGACGACCCTACTGAGCTTATTTTTGGTTTCGGGCTTCGTAGAGTTGTAAGCATTGGGCATTACACAAGCTACCGGTGGTGCAAGCTAGACCCTGGCAGCCATAAGACCAAATTGGACTCATGGTGGTTTCCCTTTCCCTCTATAAACCCGAGCCTTTTCTCATCTCTCGATGAAAGCAACCGGCCTACACACTTAGATCAAGATGCCCCTCCCGATGCACCCGTGTCTCGCAATTTGGACCAAATCAATGCGGTTTAAGCTCACGTTCGATGCAAACCTCAAGTTGCATTCATTATTTAAACATTTGATGGGGTTAATTGGTTTGCTTACTTTCTGATTATATTTTCCCATCTGCACATTGGAAGAAAAACACAAACTCTAACAACATGATAATTTGGTTTTATCAACCTTTCCTATCAGCAGCTAGTTGTCTTATTGTCAAATTTGTAGGAAGAATGTTTTTGGTTTATTTTGCATATACTCTGTTTCTTGCTTATGTATTGATAAAACGAAGCATAACGCTTAACAAGCATAAGAATGGTGTTTTTGTTCAACCCTACATACCTCTTAACATGAATAAAATGATGGATGAAATTTTGTTTGATTTCTGCTTATACATGGTTTCCTTTTATCATAATTTAAACAATGACCAAGAAAGGAGCCAAGAAGAAATACAAGGTGGCTGAGGTGGAGTTAGATGTTGAAATTGTATTAGAGACCAAGGTAGGAGTCGTGTTTGAGGAGACCAAAGCAGTGACAGGGGCCCTCCCTAAATTCAAATGGGGAGAATTATATCAGATGATCCAGGACCAAGATGTCCCCGGTTTAGTTCTTGAGGTAATGTTCTTAAATCAAAACATGAGGAAGTTTGGCATCGCTAAAGAAACCATGCGCCGAGAGTTGTTTCCCCACTCAGAAGTCATCGGGTGGATTCTATCATAGGATGATGCCCAATCAAGGATCCTTTCTGACAACAAAGGAAAAAAAATTCATCATTCCATCCATCCCATATAGCAGCAGCGTAAAATTTACCGTGCCCTCAGGTCCTGTTGACTGAAGAATGGCTAGAAAGTTTGAACATGGACACTCTCGCCTATGCCAAGAAATTGTTAATAATAGGAAAAAAACTAAGGAAAAAGGAGAGCGGAGAATATGAAAGTCAAAACCTGAGGCCTACCTTTAGGATCATAGCCCTAATGTTGAGCAGGATTTTCGTCAGGGCAAATGGGACTGTCTATAAACTAAATTGGATACCTTTGATTCACTACGTAGCCTTCTATGGTATGATCTTCAACTGGGCAGACATTCTCTCGGATAGTCTGTCATCGACAATAGCGGCTGCAAAAGGCGGATGAACATAGAAGACAACAGAGTTCTACATGGCTTCATACCTTGTAGATTGCATACTATCAAGGAACCCTTTCCCTAAGTTGGGATGCATCTGAAATTCATTTGATTACCCTGTCTATGTTGCCTATCAGATCTTGTATTCTCATAAGTATGCAAGTCAATATAAACTCATATGGGAGGAATTTATCATGCCTCTGTATGTGTTAATTTTTAACAAAGAACCCAACTGCTTATCTGAAAATGCCATGGCAATTGTAGAATAGTTAGGGGATTACTATTTTTCACAGGAGGATACATATCTCAGGATGTATGGGGGTTCCAAACCTCCATCTATGTTTCCCAAGTATGCGACTGATTATGTAGTTCACAAAGAAGCAATAAGATAGGTCTTTATCAATGGGATGGGAAAAATATTGAACGACCAAAAGAAATCTTATTTTCTGCCTCTACCCTTTTGCATCGGAGCATACAAATTCGCCAAGGTCAAGACAGTCGAAACATTTGTCCAAGATTTGGAAGCCTTCCATTTTGGTGAAAAGAGTTTCGCCATGAATGATAGCTAAGGCAAAGTGGCTGACCATTGTGCAGCAGTCAAGGTACATTGTGATTATACCAATCATTTTGACAAGGATGAAGAAATATTCAGAAGAGCGAGCAATATGACTAAGCTTAGCAAGCACTTCTGTCCCAGAGGTGGGGGTATTTCCAGCACTGCTGCCAAAGCTGCATAGCAGGAAGTAGCTTTACAGTTAGAAAGAGCAGAACAAAGGATTAAAGAATAAACTGAAAAGGCTCGGAGAGATGAAACTGAAAGAATTCAGAAAGTAGAAGCTGATAGAGTTCAGAGGGAAGAAGCGGAAAGAGTTCAGAAGGAAGAGGCCGAAAAATTGAAAAGAGAAGAAGCTGAAAGGATTAAACGAGAAGAAGTCAAGAAACTGCAAGAAATGAGAGACATAGCAGAAAAGGAAGCGGTTGAACTTCAAAAGAAAGCAGATGAAGAAGAAAATTCCAAGAAAGTTGTGGAAGTGGGAAGTCCAAACATGTAGAACCTGGACACAGACCCACCCCAAGTATCTAGTGAAATACTCACGGGAGGCCACTTCCCTTTGGATGAGCTTGGGCTCACACCATTTACCCCGTCAAAGGAGCACACTATGGCCCAATTGGACACAATCGTCTTCGATCGTAACAGAAAATATATCATGAGAAAGACAGAAAAGAGAATGAAAATAAGCTCCCAACCAGACATCGGCGCTATGTAGGAAAGCACCGTCATGGAGAGTACGCATAGGGATACCAAATTTGTAGCATCCATCAACGTAGCCGATGCCCAAGCAAGTGAATATAACGTTAAGAAACTGACGGATGACATTGAGCAAAGCAAACAGAAGGTGTGCAAATTAAAAGCTAATCTTGTGAAGGAACAAGCAAAAGGGGTAGAGTGGAAAAGGAAATATGACACCCTTCTATCAGAGCATGAAAGAATAATGAATGAGTACCACATTCTAGACAAAGAAAATGAAGCATTAATGGTACAACTAATGGTATTAGAAGGTGAGAAAAACGATCTTGAAGCTCAGGCCAGTCAGTTAGAATCAAGCGAGGTAGCTACCAATCAACAAGTTGGGGAATTGGAAGCTAAGGTAGAAGGGTTAGAGAAGGAGAAAGGATCCTTGACAGAACAACTGGAGTCAACAGACAATAGAAAGCTAGATATATCTTCGTTCTGTGATCAAGATTGTAAGATCCAAGATCAAATATATCATTCTCATATGGTTCTCACTGAAAAGATATACAAGATGAAACTAATAATGGCACGAATGGACGAGATATCTGCAGAGTCATAGGTGGTCAGGAAAAAGCAGTACGAGGTTGCAAAAAAGATTAAAAGCCAAATGGCCTGGAGAGAGACAAACTATGAATACCCCGAAAACTTGTGTCCTAGGACAAGAACATATTTGAAGTTAGAGATGCAACTCTTATAATTTTGTAGGAAATCTTCCATAAAGCTGAATAATGACGTCCTAAGGACTACTAAAAAATGTCTCGAGTTCTATAAGAAAATCCAGCAAGTTCATGAGAAGTGTCATCTTTCTCCACTCCCGCCAATGGATGAACTTCCTTTAGAATATCTGCATATGATAGAGCTGTAGAGTGGATTGCAAGGGGAGTTAGAATACATCAGAAAAATGGATTCTCTCACTGAAGAAGACGTACATCAGTTTGTGGGGCAAGCATCTATACATGCATATTTCCTAGAGGATAGTTGCGTAGCAGTAGAAGTAGGGAGGGCATGCGTTGAGACTCAATTGTCATATCATGAAGTCTCTTTACAAGTCTTGGAGCCCAACAGGATTATTATCATTTTTGAAGAAGCTAATGCTTGGTGGGAAAATTTCTCTAGTTTAGCTCGGCCCACATAAATTCGAATTTTGTAATTAGTTTTCATATTTTCTGATCTAAGCACTAGAAGAAAAAGTTTTGGGAATCTTAGGGTTAGGGTAGATGATGAGACACTAGAAGACAAAACTTTTGCAATATAAATAGAGGAGGGGAGTACATAGTGAAAGGAATTTTGGCAGGTACAATGGAGCTGGACTATTTTGTATGAGAACTACATTTTTGCTTAATAAAGAAGGATTTGTTGGCTGGGGAAAGCTAGCACAGATATTTTTTCCTGGAATATGTGGAATGTCATTGTGGAAATAATTCTTAATACGTTCATATGCATAATGTGAGATTGTTCTTAACTGTCTTTAATTACTTCATGGTTGTGAATGATTTCCTTTTCCTATGTAAATGTTGATGTGCTTATGGAGTAATAGAATGCTTTAATTATATCAGAGTTATCTTTGGTATCTTTAATTTCTGTTGTAAATGTGCTTGTTATGTTGAAACAACTATCTGTGAGGATTTTATGTGCATTTCCAGTTTATTACTCTTAATTCATATTTTCTCCTTGTAGGGATAGTTTAGATTAATTTAGATAGATCAGATAGATTAGATTAGATTACATGCATTTAATTAGAACACTTGCATCTCATCTTTAATTAAAAAATACATAAACGGTGGATCAGGCCGCAATAGGTAAAACCAAAATTTAAATCACACACGGTAGCTGAGTCATTAATCGGACAGATTCCCCACACCAAAGGGTGAGTGATCTAATTGGGCTTGCTTACCAAGGAGAATCCCTAACTGCTGGTGTTGCGAATTTTGGGGCATCAATAGTTTTTGGCACTAGAAGGAGGGCCACCAATGCATGGATGGCAGAGGAAACCCATTTGTTAGAAGAAATTCCTCTGAAGACCCACTTGAAACAACTATCCCAGAAGATTTGTTTCTGGAATCACAAGATCAAGAAAATCCCAATTCTGGAGGTGAACATCAAGAACTATTATACGTTGTCCCCTTTGAAGAAGTAGATCACTTCCGAAGACAAACACATTCTTATGTGAGGAGACTTGGGGGTTTGAACGTAACTCCTCTGTTACCCAGAAGGCGAGCCTCTAGGAGAGAACCAAAGTGCACAAGAGATTCAGTACTCAAGGAAATTTTGGAAGAATTATTGGATCTTTCTTTGCAATAAATCACAGATCCCCTTGAGCAATTAAGACCCGATACTCCTCTGACTCGAGAAGATCCTCATACTCCACCACAGCCACCACCACAAGTTATGGCTGTCCCTACGTGGAGAGCCATAGGATCACTCAATCCGGCTACTCCTCTACACGATCTGCCCAAACATCTAGAAAGGGTGCCCAAGTATGATCCCGGAAAATACATTTCTGCTGAAGGTCACCTTAAGAGTTTCTATTTGGATCTGAATATCCTAAACGTAGAACATGAAGATGTATTTTGCAGACTGTTTCCCTACACATTTGAACCTAAGGCATCTTCTTGGTATTTTAGTTTGAAAACTATTTCAATAGCAGATTGGGACGGTTTCGATAAATTTTTTCTAAGTAAATATGGAAATCAAAAGACCATTGCCACGCTCATGAAGGAACTTTTATCTATGAGGATGGGAAAGAAAGAAAAGGTATAGGAGTTTAATTAGATATTTACTACCTTATTGAATAATTTTAGTGCTGCAACAAAGCCTGTTGAGGAATCGTTGATAGAATACTATACTACCGCATTGGATCCACCCATAGCTATGTTTGTTAAAAGAGCGGTTAAGGCTACTTTAATTGAAAACTATGAAGAGGCCAAGAAGGTAGAAGCTGAGGCAGATAGTATTGCTAAACACTCACTCGATTTGGAAACAAAATCAATAACCAACAAGAAGCCTCTGCTATTTTACAGGCCTAAAGAAGAATCATCAAACGAATTAGAAAATGTAGTCAAGATGATGCAGAAACTGTCCAATAAAATTGTAGATTTGGAAAAGGATAAGGTATCCAGTATGTCTAGAAAACCCTTCAAACCCTTCTACCAAAAAAGGGATGAAAGTGGAAAACCTCTTCCTCCTATAAATAACTTCGTCGTTCGGAATCTAAATTAAGTAGGCATGAATCATTTCTGCACCTTTCATCAAGAACAACATTTTGAAAAAATCTTCCCACGGTGGATAAATTCAATGAGTTTGGTCATGAATCAATTGTTAGATGCACTAATAACATACCAAGAGGATCCCCAAGAAGATCAAACATTCGAGCAGGAAGAGCCCACTCCAGATACCACGATGGTATTATGGGATTGGGTGCCCACAACGGAATCAACTGAAGAAGATGCTGAAGAAATTCAAGTTTCAACAATAAATATCACTACTAGAAGTAAAGGGTCGGTTGTTGATCAAAGCCCAGTTGTGCCTAAATCAAAGATCGCAAATGTGATACCAAAAAGGAACATAAGTGTCACTCAACCAAAACCCGAGGCAAACCCTGTGTTGGTAAAGGAAGAAACCCCAGTAATTAATGAAAAGGCAAAGATCACAGTGAACAAGACAGGGAACGGTGGGGAAAGCACAGAAGAATACAACATGGGGTATGAAATTGTTGAACATATCAAGAAGACTAAAGAAAAAATTTATTTGTTTGAATTATGTAATCTTCCCCAGCAAAGGAAGAAATTATTAGAAGCTTTTAACCCACAATCAAGCAGTACAGTAGAAATCACTGAAGCAGACACTGAGATAAATGAAGCTAGTATCGGTAGAAATTCAAAATCTCATACACTGCCTTTCCTATTAACTTTCAAAAATTTTGATCATAATGTGCACAATTTCTTGGTGGATTCTGGGGCTTCCTTAAATGTTATGCCACTATCGATCTACAAGAAAATTAATGGACAACCAATACCATATCCATCTCAGATCATACTGTTAGATAGGTCCGCTATTAAAGTAATTGGAGAAATGAAAGATATCCTTATTAGACTGTCTGGAGATCCTAGAGTGTGTCAATTCATAGATATTATGGTGGTGGATATTCTTGAAGCTTACAGATTAATATTGAGAAGGGACTGGTCTACAAAACTGAACGGTTTTTTTGTGACATACTAGTCTCACTTGTGGTTTCCTTACTAGAACAAACAGAATCAAATCAAAATATTGAGAGAGCCTCATATGAAACAAAACATGACTCAGTTGGAAGAAAAGAATGAACCTGCAAATTTTTCGACTTCAGTATTGGGGAATTATGTTTTAGAAATTGAACCAGGAAATTATCAATCAGAAGATGTTAGCCATGACTCAGACAAACAGTCTGATCTCCTTCATTTTTTACGGGCTGATGACATTGACTGTAACATAGTAGAATTAGTTACTGAATTAGGTGACAATGCTAACTTAGTCAAAATAGAAACTAAATGTTGGGTATTATACTTCGATGGTTCTAAAACATAGGAAGGATCTGGAGCCGGTTGTGTTCTGATTGCTCCTGAATGAGACATACATTTTTTATCTCGTAGACTAGAGTTTGAACGCACAAATAACACAACAGAATATGAAGCTCTAGTTTAAGGTTTAAAGAAGGCTATTGGTTTGAATATCAAATATTTAAAAGTCTTCGTGGATTCTGAAATAGTTGTCAGATAGGTGAGAAATGCAATTCATTTTCTATCACCACACTTAAAGGTATATCAAGCTGAAGTCTGAAATTTAATTTCACATTTTGATGCTTTCAATATAAATGTTGTTCCTAGATTACAGAATGCAGTAGTTTATTTATTAGCTACTTATTCTTCCATATTAGTACCAACAAATAACAAATGCTCCATTGAATTGATTTTCAGTCCATCCGTACCTGATAACATTACAAATATAAGGGTTTTTTATGATGATGATCATATTATTAGTTTCTTAACAAATGAAGATGCCTTCCAAGAATCTATAATCGATGAAGATAAACATAATTTGGATTTGTTGAACAAGGATGCGGCTAAAGGGAACTTTATGCCAAAAGGATTAAGGACTCTTGAAGGACCTGTTTGATCTATAGAACAAATTCAGGAGGCCATCAAATGTCAAGACTAACAGCTCATCGATGCAGCATGAATTGGTAAACTTGGGCACAGAAGCTGAGCTCAAATTTGTTAATCTGGGTAAATGTTGTTTGCCATGCGAGAGGTATAAGTTCATCCAACTTTTCCAACAATACAAAGATGTTTTTGCATGGACTTATGAAGATTTGAAGACATATGACATGCATATCATACATAATTTTATACCCATGAAGCCATGCGTGAAACCTTTTCAACAACAGTTACAAAGGATGCATCCAACACTCGAACCATTGATACAGAAAGAGTTCAAAAAAATTGTTGCATGCTAAGATCATCTTTAAAGTCTGACATTCCGACTGGGTCGCTAATTTGGTCCCTGTGCAAAAGAACTCAAGAGAAATAAGATTGTGTGTATATTTTCGGAATTTGAACAGAGCATCTGATAAAGACAACTAACTGGTGCCATCAATGGAGTAGATTTTACAAATGGTATCAGGATCAGAGCTATTCTCCCTGCTAGATGGATTTTCTGGATACAATCAGGTATGAGTAGTGGAAGAAGACTGACTCAACACCACTTTCCATATGGAATGGGGAACGTTTGCATATCGAAGAATGCCATTTAGCCTAATAAACACTGGAGCTACTTTTAAGAGGGCCATGGAAATTGCATTCTGAGGTTTGGTTGGCCACTACGTGGTCATTTATTTAGATGACGTGAATTTTTTTTCCAATAAAAGGGAAGACCATTTTTTCCACCTAAAACAGATTTTTTACCACTGCAGGAAATATGGTATCTCCCTAAACCCCAAGAAAAGTGTTTTCGTTGTTCTTGAAGGTAAACTTCTAGGTCACATCATCTCGAAGAAGGGAAACTCAATCGATCAAGAGAGAGTGAAATCTATAAGCAAGATTTCCATGTCCCATAACAAAAAGGCTATGCAATCATTTATGGGCACAATAAATTTTGTTCGAAGGTTTGTGCCTGATTTCGCTCAGATTATTAAACCTTTGCAGCAAATGGTAAAGCAGAGTGTGCAATTTAAATGGACTGACATAGAGAATATTGCATTTAAGGACATTAAAACTTCCATAGCCCATGCCCCTTCCTTAAGGAGTCCATATTTTGAGAAAGATTTTATCATGTACACTTTTTCTTCGGATAAATCTCTCGCAGCAGTGCTCACTTAGAAAGGAGAATCATGAGACCGATATCCAATATCTTTCATGAGCACTGGTTTGTAGGGGGCTGAAGAGAATTACCCAATCATAGATAAACAAGCATATGCAGTGTTTAAAGTGGTGAAGCAGTTCAAGCCATATATCTTAAAAAATAGAACAAAATTCATAGTACCTCACCCAGCTGTCAGATCTATGTTTGCTCATAAGGAATTGGGTGAAAGGAGAGGTAACTGGGTGACTACTCTTCAAGAATATGATCTGGAATTTAAACCAACCACCATCATTAAAGGGCAAGGCTTGTGTAAATTTATTACTGAGAACCCAACCAACGAAGACCAGGAATGGGAAAATGAAGCTGAATTGAATCTAGCTGAGGTATGCCTTATCTTCACTACTCCAGAGTCTTGGTACAAATATTTGGTGTACTATTTACAACAAGGATATATACCAGAACATTGGAGTCCTAAGCAAAGAAGAGCACTCTGATTAAAGTCAACAACTTCTCAAATTATTGATGGAGTACTCTTTAGAAAGAATTATGATGGAATATTTCTCAGATGCCTGGAGAAAGAGGACGCTGATAAAGTGGCTAAAAGAATTACATGATGGCCCTACTGGGGGACATTATTCTGGATACACTATAGCTCACAAAATACTTAGAACTAGTTACTATTGGCCCACTCTCTTCAAATATGCTCATGCTTATGCCATAAAATGCGATGTATGTCAAAGGAGCGCTAGTAGATTTCCAAAAGCAGCAAGTCCCTTGCAACCAGTTATTATTTCCGAACCATTCGAGAAATGGGGCATAGATGTTACTGGAGAAATAAATCTGAATTATTCACTGCAACATCAATATATCTTCACAGCTACGGATTATTTCACTCGGTGGACAGAAGATGCAGTTATCAAGTCCCTGCAAGAGAATATCATAACCAGGTTTGGGGTTCCAATTTCTTTAGTTTTTGATAATGCAACTTAATTTTCATCTGTAAAATTAAATGCATTTCTTTATGAAAGAGGAATTAAATTGCATTATTCAGTAAATTATTACCCCCAAGGAAATGGACTAGCGAAATCCACAAATAAAAATCTCATATGAATTCTTAAGAAAACCGTTATTGAAAATCAAAGAAATTGGCATGCAGCCCTTCCAAACGCGTTATGGGAAGATAGGGTGACTCCAAAGAATTCCTTAGGAGTTTCCCCTTACACATTGGTCTATGGGAAAGAATCCATCCTCCCGCCTAATATACAGCTCACATCCTTACAACTGGCCCAAACCTCTCGAGGTTCTAGCAGCGAGATCCTACAGTCACGAATTAACACCCTGTTGAAACTTGAAGAGTCTCGACAAAAGGACAAAGATAGGTTCCACCAACACCAGGATATTGTCAAAAGGTGGTTTGATAAATGGAATTCTGGCAAAAGGAGTTTTGAAGTAGGTGACTTGGTTTTGAAGTGGGATCACCCACATGATTATAAGGGAAAGCACACAAAATTTCAACAATTATGGCTTGGCTCTTACCAAATTTCCGGCAAGATTGGTCCGTCGACATACAAACTAAAAGATTTACAAGGGGAGGAAGAAAATATCCCTGTCAACGGCCTTTCCCTCAAGCAGTATTTCTTGTATTTTTAGGGTCACTTTTGTACATAAATAAACTTTGTTTTGTTTTATTTTCAAGTTTGTTGTTTTCAGTTTTTAGTAGTTTGTTTTGTTTTGATTTCTTTCATTTGATTCATTTATTTTCTTATTGTTTGATTTCTTTATTTATAATAAAATCCTAGCCCAACTTCTTGGTACATAGAAAGATAGGGCTTTGAGCAATCTCAAAGGCATCGAAGGAAGAATCTACTTATAAAAGAAAGTTTCTCTATGTAACCTTCCTTTTTTGCTGACTAGTTTTAGAAAGGGAAAATCCTCTTCAGTTTCATTTTGGGTCACAATAATCCCGTTTAAATGACTTATATTTATGATTTCTATATTACTATCTTAGGGATTCATTCACTCTCACCTTAATGAATATCTCAGGTAGTTCACTTTGATGGACCCATGGAAAGGAAGCAAGTCTCACAAATGTATGGTATTTAAAATGATCCCATGCTGCAAATAAAAAGCCAAAAGATCTTGTACCAAAGAGTCTATTTTCCAGAAAATCTCGCCTCTATTAAAGCATGGTTGAGAAAGCAAAGACACCCAATCAAAAAAGCTGCTCTAATGATCAACCCAACAAGGTTCTTCTCTGTCTGTGAGCATGGCAATCAAATAAATATCTTTCTCACAAAAGGACATTATGGATGGAATAACCTAAGTCAAATGTTGAAGATTGAAGAAAGATATCATCGAAGACTCAGACGACAAAATTCATCGATAAAGAAGGAATCTAAAGAAATGTTGACAACGTAAGCATGAGGAACAAATGAATACGTCTGTGGGATTTTGTTACGATCATGTGGAGTCTTAGTTAGCGGACATCCTAAAGATGGATTTAAAATGAAATTCACATTTTGGACTCAAGAGAGTAGTTGAGAAGTCTAAATTCAAAGTTTCCCTTATTCCCAAGTGACCAATATGATGAAGTGGTTACTCCCTTGTATTAAAACTGAGTTGTATAAGCATTGTTGTTACTTATGGGATCACTAACATGTAAGTTTTATGACCTCGGAAAGAGATTGTCCAGAGATCTGTGTTCACCAGCGAATCACCAATTGTTGTTGCTACAACCTTATCCCCAATTTTTTTTTAAATAATGGGGCCCCTCCTTTTCTCTTAAGAGAGTTTTTAGAATTTTAAGTCTTTTAGAAAAACTACCTTCATACTTAGTTTTTCTGAAAAAGGTTGAGCAAAGAAAGTTTTTTTTTCACCAAGTAAAACTCAACTTTTTGCGTCGAAACGGTCGGCAAGACTCAACCAATAGAGTCGAAACGGTCGGAGAAACTTGCTCTTGTCCACCGGAACATCGCACCTCTTGCCTTGTTCTTTTCGATCTTTTGTGTTTGGTTTTCTCTTGTTTGACACCTTTTTCTTTTCGGCGAAACTCACCAATACTAGCCAAAACAGTCGGCGTTTTTGTGCTTTTAGCATTTTGAATGTGGACGTCTTTTGTTTCGGCATCACTCATTGAACCGAGCTGAAACATTCGATGGATCTCAACCAAATCCGCCGCAATATCGCAGCTTTGTCCTTAGGTTTCTTTAAACACTTAGTTTTTTTTTTTTCAGGTCATCGAACAAAGTTGAGAACCGCGATACATTTCGGCGAGACTGAAAATCTCCATCGAAATGATCTCCTGCAGTCGTTGAAGTGCGCCGAAAAGCGGAGAAGGAAACCACACAATGCAACGCATCAGCGAAACTCAGGAGTAACCGCCGATACGTTCATGGGTAAAAGGAAAACCTTAACATGAAATCCACCGAGAAGCCAAGAGCAGGATGGTTTTTTTATTCCATCAATGTGTCTCGCATAGACTTGCCAAGTCCTCCCAATACATGTCGCAGCATCTTGATGAGTCCGGCCGAAACCGTCAGTGGCATACTTTTGGTGGGGGTGAAGTTTGGAGTGATTCGGGCGCCAATACAGCGCTAGGACCCACTGCATTAAGGACGTTATTAAAACCCCACCAACCGGCCCACTTGGCTTTAAATGCCCCTATTTTAAAAAAACTATTTATAAGGCTTTGGGGCATTTGTTTTGTTATTATTTTAAACTTTGAAGAACGTCATTTCGAGTCATTGTTGTCTTCACCACTCACCGAGCACCAGGCATCTCCATCTCTGTCGAAGATTTATACCTAGTCAGTGTTTGATAGGTAGGCCATCTCGTTTTCTCTTTTTCATTTTCTGATTGGTAGTTAGGAGAAAGATGTTTTTTGTTGTTTTCTTCCTCACCGTCGGTTGGTAGACATCCGTCCTAGCTTGTAAAGGGGTAAGCCAATTAGGGTTTCAATTTTTCTATCCATAGAAGAGGCTTAAAAATTTCCCACTCATTATTTCCCTACCCCGGCTGTCACCTCGCCTTGTTTCATACTTATTGTGAACCTTCTAACGACCCTACTGAGCTTATTTTTGGTTTCGGGCGTCGTAGAGTTGTGAGCATTGGGCATTACACAAGCTACCGGTGGTGCAAGCTAAACCCTGGAAGCCATGATACCAACTTGGAATCATGGTGGATTCCCTTTGCCTCCACAAACCCAATCCTTTTCTCATCTCTCGATAAAAGAAATCGACCTACACCCATAGATACCCCTCCCGACGCACCCGTGTCTCGCAGTCTGGACCAAATCAACGCGGTTTAAGCTCACGTTCGCTACACACCTCAAGTTGCATTCTTTATTTAAACATTTGATGGGGTTAATTGGTTTGCTTACTTTATGATTATATTTTCCCATCTGCACGTTGGAAGACAAACACAAACTCTAACATCATGATAATTTGGTTTTATCAACCTTGCCTATCAGCAGCTAGTTGTCTTATTGTTAAATTGGTAGGAAGAATGTTTTTGGGTTATTTTGCATATACTCTGTTGCTTTCCTATGTATTGATAAAATGAAGTATAAAGCATAACAAGCATAAGAATGGTGTTTCTGTTCAACCCTGCATACCTCTTAACATGAATAAAATGATGGATGAAATTTTGTTTGATTTTTTCTTATACATGGTTTCTTTTTATAAGAATTTAAACAATGACCAAGGTGGCTGATGTGGAGTTAGATGTTGAAATTGTATTAGAGACCAAGGTAGGAGTCGTGTTTGAGGAGACCAAATCAGTGACAGGGGCCCTCCCTGAATTCAAATGGGGATAATTATATCAGATGATCCGAGACCAAGATGTCCCCGGTGCAGTTCTTGACGAGATGTTCTTATATCAAAACATCAGGAAGTCTGGCATCACTAAAGAACCCATGCTCCCAGAGATGTTTCCCTGCTCAGAAGTCATCGGGTGGATTCTATCATAAGCTGATGCCCAATCAACGATCCTTTCTAACAATAAAGGAGAATCTTTTGCGTCATTCCATCCATCCCACATAGTAGCAGCGTACAACTTACCACGCCCTCAGGTCCTGCTGACTGAAGAATGGCTAGAAATTTTGAACATGGACACTCTCGACTACGCCAAGAAATTGTTAATAACAGGAAAACAACTGAGGCAAAATGAGAGCGGAGAATATGAAAGTCAAATCCTGAGGCCTTGCTTTAGGATCATAGCCCTGATGCTGAGCAGGATTTTTGGCAAGGCAGACGGGATTGTCTATAAACTAAATTGGATACCTCTGATTCACCACGTAGCCTTCTATGGCATGATCTTCAACAGGGCATACATTCTCTTGGATAGTCTGTCATCGACAATAGAGGCTACAAAAGGCGGCTTAACCCATACGAAAGCAGAGTACTACATGGCTTCATACCTTGTAGATTGCATACTATCAAGGCACCCTTTCCCTAGGTTGAGATGCATATTGAATTCATCTGATTCCCCTGTCTATGTTTCCTATCGGATCTTGTATGCTCATAAGTATGCAAGTCAATATAAACTCATATGCGAGGAATTTATCATGCCTCTGTATGAGTTAATTTTTAACAAAGAACCCAATTGCTTATCTGAAAACGCCATGGCAGTTGTAGAACAGTTCGTGGATCAGTATTTTTCACAGGAGGGTACATATCTCAGGATGTATGGGGGTTTCAACCTCCATCTCTATTTCCCAAGTATGCAACTGATTATGTAGTTCGCAAAGAAGAAGTAAGATAGGTCTCTATCAATGGGATGGGGAAAATCCTACACAACCAAAAGAAACCTGCTTTTCTGCCTCTACCCTTCTGCATCGGAGCATACAAATTTACCAAGGTCAAGACAGCCGAAACCTTTGTCCAAAATTTGGAATCCTTCCATTTTGGTGAAAAGAGTTTCGCCAGGAATGATAGCCAAGGAAAAGTGGTTGACCATTGTGCAACAGTCAAGGTACATTGTGATTATGCCAATCATTTTGACAATGATGAAGAAATATTTAGAAGATCTAGTAATATGACTGAGCTCAGCAAGTGCTTCTGTCCCATAGGTTGGGGTAGTTCCAGCACCGCATCCAAATATGCACAACAGGAAGTAGCTTTACAGTTAGAAAGAGAAGAACACATGATTAAAGAAGAAACTAAAAAGGCTAAGAGAGAGGAAACTGAAAGAATTCAGAAAGCGGAAGCTGACAGTGTTTAGAGGCAAGAAGCAAAAAGATTTCAAAAGGAAGTGGCAGACAAATTGAAAAGAGAAGAAGATAAAAGGATTAAAAGAAAAGAAGCCGAGAAACTCCAAGAAATGAGAGACAGAGCAGAAAAGGAAGTGGTTGAACTGCAAAAGAAAGCTGATGAAGAAGAAAATTCCAAGAAAGTTGTGGAAGTGGGAAGTCCAAACATGCAGAACCTGGACACAGACCCACCCCAAGTACCTAGTGAAATAATCACGGGAGGCCACTTCCCTTTCATTGAGCTCGGTCTCACACCATTTACCCTGTCGAAGGAGCACACTGTGGCCCAATTGGACACAATCGTCTTTGATCGTAACAAAAAAGCTATTGTGAGAAAGACAGAAAAGAGAATGAAAATAATCTCCCAAATAGACATCGTCACTATGAAGGAAAGCATTGTCATGGAGGGTATGCACAGGGATCCCAAATTTGTAGCATCCGTCAATGTAGCCGATGCCCAAACAAGTGAATATAATGTTAACAAACTGACGGTGACATTGAGCGAAGCAAACAAAAGCTACGCAAATTAAAAGCTAATCTGGTGAAGGAATGAGTAGAAGGGCAAGAGTGGAAAAGGAAATACGACACCCTTCTATCAGAGCATGAAGGAATAATGAATGAATACCACAGTCTAGATGAAGAAAAAGAAGCCTTAATGGTATAGCTAATGATATTAGAAGGTGAGAAAAACGATCTTGAAGCTCGGGCCAGTCATTTAGAATCAAGCGAGGCAGCTTCCAATCAACAGGTTGGGGACTTGGAAGCTAAGTTAGAAGGGTTAGTGAAGGAGAAAGGATCCTTGACAGAACAGCTGGATTCAATAGACAATAGAAAGCTAGATATATCTTCGTTCTGTGATCAAGCTTGTAAGATCCAAGAGAAAATATATCATTCTCAGATGTTTCTCACTAAAAAGATATACAAGATGAAACTAATGATGGCGTGAATGGATGAGATATATGCAGAGTCACATGCGGTCAGGAAAAATCAGTATGAGGTTGCAGAAAAGATTAAAAGCCAAATGGCCTGGAGAGAGACAAACTCTGAATACCATGAAAACTTGCGTCCTAAGACAATAGCATATTTGAATTCAGAGATGGAACTCTTAGAATTTTGGAGGAAATTTTCCATAAAGCTGAATAATGACTTCCTAAAGATTGCTCACAAATGTCTCGAGTTCTATAAGAAAATCCAGTAATTTCATGAGAAGTGTCAGTTTTCTCCGCTCCCGCCAATGGATGAACTTCCTTCAGAAGATTTGCACATGACAGAGCTGGAGAGTGGATTGCAAGGTGAGTTAGAATACATCAGAAAAATGGATCCTCTCACTAAAGAAGACGTACATCAGTTTGTGGGGCAAGCATCTATACATGCATATTTCTTGGAGGATAGTTGCACATTAGCAGAAGCAGGGAGGGCATGCATTGAGACTCAATTGTCAGATCATGAAGTCTCTTTACAAGTCTTGGAGCCCAACGGGATTATTATCATTTCTCAAGAAGCTAATGCTTGGTGGGAACATTTCTCTTGTTTAGCTGGGCCCACATAAATTTGAATTTGTAACTATTTTTCATATTTTATGATGTAAGCACTAGAAGGCAAAGTTTTGGGAATCTTACGGTTAGGGTAGATGATGAGACACTAGAAGACAAAAATTTTGTAATATAAATAGAGGGAAGTACATATGAAAGGACTTTTGGCAGGTACAATAGAGTTGGACTATTTTGTATGAGAACTACTTTTCTGCTTAATAAAGAAGGATCTGTTTCCTGGGGAAAGCTAGCATAAATATTTTTTCCTGGAATATTTGGAATGTCATTATGGAACTAATTCTTCATACATTTATATGCATACTATGAGATTTTTCTTAACTGTCTTGAATTACGTTATGGTTGTGAATGATTTCCTTTTCCTATGTAAATGTTGATGTGCTTATGGAGTAATAGAATGCTTTAATTATATCAAAGTTATCTTTGGTATCTTTAATTTCTGCAGTAAATGTGCTTATTATGTTGAAATAGCTATCTGTGAGGATTTTATGTGCATTTCCAGTTTATTACTCTTAATTCATATTTGCTCCCTGCAGGGATAGTTTAGATTAATTTAGATAGATCAGATAGATTAGATTATATGCATTTAATTAGAGCACTTGCATTTCATATTTAATTAAAAAATACATAAACGATGGATTGGGATGCAACTGGTAAAACCAAACTCTAAATCACACATGGTAGTCGGGCCGTTAACCGGATGGATTCCCCACACCAAACGGCGAGCGATCTAAGTGGGCTTGCTTACCGGGGAGAATCCCTAACTGCTGGTGCTGCGAATTTCAGGGAATCAACAATTTCATAGGAAGCATGTTATCAAGGAGGGTGAATGCATCACCTCCAAAATCTGATTTAATCTCCAAAGAATTTAGTAGATCATCATTCTGCACACCAGCAGACTCATGGGAAGTAGAGAATTCGAAACTCTCTTCAACTTCTAGAGAAGTAACTGAAAAATCTTGCTTAGAATTCGAAATAGAAGATGGATCAGCTCCATCAGTTGTGTCACTTTCATCTTCATCGGCTACATGGGAAGGGGACAATTCGAAACTATCTTCAACTTCTAGAGCAATAGAGGAAGGAATGTCTTCAACATGAATTTTCTGTGTTGAATCTGCAACTTTTTCTTCATCTTGAACAACTTCATCATGAGAGATGATTGAGGCCGAAACATAATTAGAGAGAACACTGGAGGAGGTATCACTGGGATTGTTCTCCAAATGGATAACATGATCCTCTTCCTTCTACTTTCCAAATTCTCTATCCAATCTAGTCCAACGATCACTTGGATGTTCAATAGTATTAATGAGGTAGCACATATTAGGAGACATAGCAATACATATTGCTCCAAAGGATCTGTCACAATAATTTATCCAATCATTCTCCTCTTCATAAGAAGAAAAATCTCTCATAACACCAATACACATATCAAAAAAGACCTTGTCTCTTCAGATATGTTATCATCTTTGGTTTCCACTCATCATAGTTGAATGGAGAGAGAGAGAATGAATTCCTTTCAGATTCATGGAAATTGTTGTAGAATACCTACAGAAACAATAGAAAATATCTACTCCTACTACTGCAACAAAACTGCTGCAACTGCAGAAAAATGCCGAAACTGCAGAAAACTACTGCAATTGCAAAAAAATGTTGCAACCACTGCAACTCAAAATACTTCGAATAACCTACAAAAACAATGAAATTTGTCTGGATGAATTTTACAGAATATATTGTACACTGCTTTAGGAGAATAGGCACTTTTATCTAGATCCTTCACACCTAACTAGACCTCACTGGATTGCTCCAGTGAATTCAAGGTAATAGCACCAGGATTTGCTGTGGAAATCTAGAGGCTTCTGGTGCCCTACTGAAATGAAAAAAAAAAAAAAAACTATTCAAAAAACTGCTGCAACTTTAAAATATCTAACAAGCTCTAATACCATGTGAAATTCCACAGGGGTAGATCACTAAGCTTGAAAAAACCTCACAATTTCACTTAGTTAATTGCATAGAATAATTAACATGAAGTGTGATCAAATTCACACATAAAACTCAAAATATTTGAGAAACTGTTGTTGATACATTCATCAGCTGTAAGCTGGAAAAAATATGTCAATACAATAGAATGGATTCGATATCACTGGAAGGATTCGAATTCTCCTCAAGTCATGGCTTAGTCTGCATTGGAACCATCTCCCGATAAGTTCTAGTGGCCACCAATGGTGAATGATTAGTCAACCGAAGTAGAACTGAGCATAACTGAACCATGTGAGCACAATAATAAGGAAGGAGACTCTAAGGAGGACGCATACTAGCTGTCAGTGGTCAAGGAGGACACTCCCACACTCAGTAGAATTCAATCTAAGAGCTACAATCAGTTAACTGAGTAATCAATTCTCAAATCATGGAGCTGACTGATAGATCTCCTAAATCTGTGGAGGAGGGCGTACTTGTAACTCCAGTGATGAGAACAAGGGTGCATCAGTGGCTATGAGGGATAATAATGACCATAAACAATCTCCAGGTGGCCCATAATAGGGACTAGGTGCTAGGAGACTCCACTGCTGCTGACTAGATGCATGCAGTGTTGCATGGAATGCATGCATGCAAATTCAAGATGATGATGGTGAGAATATTCCAACACTTGTGATCCTGGAACTTATGTTGATGATTAGGGTGTGCCAGAATGGGAAAACACTATGATTGCTGAAATTGATTCCTTGAAGAAGAATCAGATGTGGGAACTTGTTCCTTGGTCATAAGGAAAGAATGTTGTGAAGTGTTGATGGGTCTATAAGACCAAGTTTTCTTCCGATGGTGCTTTTGAACGCCACAAGGCTCGTTTGGTCGCCAAGGTTTTTTATCAACAAGAAGGCATCAAATACACTGAAACCTTTTCCTCGGTTGCAAAGATGAACTCAGTTTGAATGATCCTTTCCCTTGCTGCTAATTTTGGATGGGAACTTCATCAAATGGATGTTAAAAGTGCTTTTCTTCATGGAGATTTGACTAAAGAAATCTATATGGAAAAACCTCCTAGTTTTTTGACAGATTATGGTCTTCTTTGTTGACTCCAGAATTTGTTGTATGGTTTGAAACAATCTCCTCGTGCTTGGTATTAGAATATTGATCGCTTTTTTCAATATTGGCTTCAAATTTTGTGAATCTAATCACAACATTTATGTATTACATGTTCAAGGTGATACTTTGATTGAAGCATTATATGTTGATGATTTAGTCATAAATAAAAATAATGTCAATACAATTTTGGATTTGAAGAACCAACTTGTAGATACCTTTGAAATGACTAACCTTGGTCTATTACATTTCTTTCTTGGCATTCAAATTTTGCAAATGGATGATGATATCTTTCTTTCTCAACCTAAATATGCCTTAGATATTTTGAAATTACTCAAGATGGATGACTGTAATTCATGTGCTACATCTTATCGGGGAGTTAATTTGTCAAAAATTGTGATTCTTCATGAGTCAACACCACTCTTTATTGACAATTGATCAATAGCCCGATTTACTTAACTCACAATCGACTAGATATTTCCTTTGTTGTTAGTTTTGTTGAGCATTGGTTGTCATTGACGTAAAATAAAGATGATGTAAGGTGTTTGATTGTCAACTAATGTCAAATAGGATGTCAACTAATTCAGTCTAAGTCATTGATATCTACTAAAGTCAAAGTGGATACAATATTTCTGCATAAGTATGAAGAAGTATATGGAATCCACTTTGAAGTAGTATATGCACAAGATGAAGAAGAACATGAATACCAGAAGTATATGTGTAGATAGTGAAGGTGACACACATGCATGCAACTTTGGAGTATATCTAGAAGTGCATTCAGTATGAATATGTGTGTCAAGGATACATCATGCATGACAAAGAAATACATAAGAAGATACATCATGCAAATCTAGTTCAAGAAAGAACAAAAGGAATGTATCCTATAGCATGGGGTCCTTATGCACAAATATATGATAATTCAATAGGATTGATCACACAACTAGAGTAAACCTCACAAATCTCACTCAAGAATTGCAGAGAAGAAGAAGAAGAAATGAATCAATTAACACGCATAAACTCAGAAATGGATAAATCTGCATTATAATCATACATCAGTTGTAAGCTATCACTGTGAAAACTGAATACAATACAATACTGTCAAGTGAATTTGAATTAGCCAAAGGTGATTCAAATTCTCCTCAATGTGTGGCTTGGATAGCATTGGAAACATCATCCAATCAGTCAGAAATAGTCAAAAGTCGGTCAAATGAGTCTAACTGAGTCTAACTAATCCATGTGAGTGTAGCTAGGGTTTTCACCCTAGCTTGTGCAAATGAGCACCTACTAAGGAGAATGGACTCCTTAGTAGCAGTTCAATAAACAATAATAAAAAGACAATACATTGAAATGGAAATTATTCTAAACATGTGCATGAAACATAAGAGACAAAAAATAATAAATGGTTTTCTTTGTATTAAAATTTTACCTCCAATGTGAAGGTTGGTGAAGTTGTTGCAATGGTCCAAGAGGGTTGCTCCAAACTCCAGCTTTGCTCCTTCTCTTTCTCCAAATGGTGGGAATGGGCCAAAAGGGGCACTCAATGGTGAAAGTAGCTCAAAGGTGAGCTAGGGTTTCAAGAGTGATTCTGGTAGAGTAAGGGTATACTTGATTGTGGATATGAAATGAGGGATCTCCATCACCTATTTATAGGTTTTTAGTGGTGGAGTGCTAGCCCATGGTTTTGGGACCCATATGGTTTAGGTCAGCTGTATAGGGTTTTTTCCTCCTTTTTTCCTCTTTTTTTATATTTTTTATTCCTTTTTTAGAGGGTTTTTGCTATTTTGGAGGAATTTTGGATCATTTTTGGGGGAAAAGGGGTTTTTTAGCCATTTGGAGGCTTTTTTGATGGTTTTGTGGCCTTTTGGCGGCTAATATGGTGGGAAATATAGACAAATGAGTCATGTAATGGGGTAGATGAGGTAGTGAGCACTTTTTGGGTGTTAACAGATTGCCCCCTGATGTGTGAGGGTAGGAGCTCATTGTATGGCCGATAGACATCATAAGTCTTTGATGGTTTTCCTAGGGTGTGGAGAAGAGAAGGAACGAACTAGAGCCCGGAACAACGGTCCCGAAAAAACTGCAAAAACTAAAAGTACATGACCTCAATAATGTATGAGGAATAATCTGAACATATGGACGAGGCGGGCATTCCCATGCTCGTATCAAGATATAATAATAACAATGGGGTCCAAAATATGGGGACCTGAAATATACATGGCCTCAAATAATGAATGAGGAAGAATCTCAATATATGGACGAGGCGGGCATACCCATGCTCGTATCAAGATACATAAAAAATAACTGTGAGGCCCGAAAAGGGGGACCTGTAGGATACATAGAGAACCACTGTGTACATCATAGGGGTCCAGAGGGGACACAAATCTGGGACATACTGTTGGGCTGACCATGTCTGAGCTGAAGGACTGATACACTGGAATGACAACAGTGCTACTGAGTGTGGTACCAGAGGAACTGATGAGCTGCTGGAACATCGTGACGAGGGGTCACACTCTCAATGGTACACTGAACTGAAACTGAACTGGGTACGCAAGGAAGCATATAACTGGATGGCTTCCGAATACAATCGCCAACGCAACCCGAACATCCACGGGAACATATAACTAGGCGTTCCAAAGTGACTCACCAATGTGCTAGAGTCGGGGGAAATCCGGGGTCTTCGACCAATAAATGAAGGGATATAAACCCTGCGCGATTCTCAACGATGCGATCAAGGTGTTGAAGTCGAGCATGTGAGAAACAACCACTCGGAGAGGCAATGATGACTCCTCTCAAAATGGTCTGTAGGCACTCACCACTGATGGTGATGGGTCCAAGGCACAGGGACCTCTGGGTCTATCCTCTGGAATAGAGGGGCTGTCTTCGACAGAGGGAGACCTGCAACTAGCAAGGCAATGATGTTTCCTTGATAGGAGCACGAGGTGGAGAACCGAAGTGTGAGAGTACTGATGGTAGGACTGACATACTGTGGGGGATAACTGGGCAAGCAGAGTGGGTGGACTCAAACTTCCTTTGTTCAGAGTATGATGGCGGGGGATGATCGGGCAGCATATGAAACTGACTGGTGGGAAAGGGATCATAGCTATAATGGATCAAGGATAGTGATTGGGATGAGTGGGACTCAAGCTGGGGTAAAATGGCAGGAGACTGCAGAATACTCTGAAAAAAGGTGACCTGATTGGGGGTGCTGCCGAGATGATCGATCATAGTGATGGGAGGCATGGGGGAACTTCTTCATGGGTTAAGGAACCAAAAGAAGTGTGTGTAAAATGGTACTGTCGTGTGGATTTATATGAGCCTAGGACAGTTCATGCTTGTGATTGCTTTCAATTTTAAGGAGTCTGAAAGCGATAATAAGACTCTGAAATAATGGAATGGTATTGTCGTGTGGATTTGTATGAGCCCAGGACAGTTCATGCTCGTGGTTGCTTTCAATTTTAGAGAGTCTAAAAGCGATAAGAAGACTCCAGGGGGTTGCTTTTTTGTGTGTTAGTCTCCAAGGCCCAAGAATCATAAAAGGATGCAATGAAGAACTCTTCTAGCCGGTGTCACTAGAGTATTCCTTTTTCGTAATTAGTCTACCAGGTCCGGAAAAGGGTTAAACTTATACCAGATAGACGCCCTTTCAGGTACTTTAACGAGCATGAAAGGAAGCAAGATTGCTCGATGATATTTTCATTGTGTTAGGAGTCAGAAAAGAGCTTAACAGAAACTCCCTAAGTGTCTTTTTCGTAAAGGACTTGTCCGGCCCGAAAAAGGGATAAAATTATACCAAACAAAAGGAATGGCCAGGCAAGGAGGAAGTGTTCAATCAAGGAACATTGGTGATGACCAAGAAGGAGGGTGGTGGGGAAAACTGATGGGCCTCCTTGCGGGATAATGAATGGTGGCAAAATAACAAAATAATTGCACTGTGACAGGAGTGAAGGGCTCATGTAAAAATGTGGAGCAATCCGATGGCGGGCGATGTGGTGCGCAAACCGAGGCAGTAAGGTGTCGGGACATAATGTTGAAACTGTACCAAGTGAGAGCAAGAAATGATCTCAAACATCATCACGAGCACAGAAAAATGAATCCGACGATATAAAAAGTGTCAAAAATGGATAACAGTCGATGTGGCACGCAAACCGAGGCGATGAGGGCGTTTTGGAAAAAATACCCAAAAAAGATGGAGGTGAGAGAGAGAAATGATCTCAAGCATCATCACGGGCTTGGAAAAATGAATCCGATGATATAAAATATATTAAAAATGGAGAGCAGTCGAAGTGGCACGTAAACCGAGGTGACTAGTGGCATCTAAAAAATTCTCATAAAATGACATGGAAAAAATAAGGAAACAAGTCGACCATCATGACGGTCTCGTCGTGCTGATTCCAGTGGTGGAAACGGTTTGAAAAATGGACTCCGTATGAGTTCAGAATGGCCAAAACAAGAAAAATTCAACGGACTATAAATAGTGAGTGGGTCCAACATGACAAGTGTCATTTGTACTTGTTGACTTTGACTAGTGATCAGAGTTGACCAGAACTTAGTTGGTGTTTCTGGACGATCCGACCGGCTGATTTCAGATCCGGGAGATACAGGTATTTTGTCAAACTCATACTTGCATGTTTTTTGGGTTCGGGGGGTGGGTAGTGGGTCCCAGGGGGTATTTGTATGGTCCACGTGGGGTGGACCGCGGGTTTGTAGGAGGGAGTCACGGTCGGCAACCTCGGGTTCCACGACGAATGACGCGCATGGATACTGCGGGGTTTGGGTCGGAACACACGGTCTGGGACCGCGTGTTCCGAGGATGGACACACGGTTTGGTACCGCGTGTCCGGCCCCGACAGGCGCGGTTCCGGACCGCGACTGTAGGCCAGATAGCCGCGGTCAGAAACCACGGCAAGGGGCCCTAAAGCTGTGATTGGGATCGAGCTGTTAGGGTTCCTGTGGGGGGGGGGTAGGGTTTTTTTCTTTGACATGAGTCTAATGAGTTTGCCTTGCGTGCTTGACAGGATGCCACTGGTACTGTGGAGAGAGCGGGAGGTCCCGGATGAGATAGTGACTGTCATCTGGGAGGATCGTCATGTGTGATCGGTGTTGGGATTGTGCGGACTACTGAAGTTCACGCAGGTACCTATGATGCGGTCAATAGGGTTGCTGCTGAACATGCTAGTTAGTTTCTGGGAGCCAAACATACAGGGTGAGAGGGTGGACCTCACCCTGACAGATGTATATTTCCTAACGGGGTTTCCCTGTCTGGGTAGGGTGGCGGATACGCAGCCATGAGTATCCGTGGATGTAGATATGGAGGACATGCTGGAGCGGTACTGTGTTCCAGAGGCTAGGGTGCATAAGAATGCACTCCGAGTGGTGGGCCTACAAGAGCCGACAGAACAGGCTATTGTAGCATGCGTGGTTCGTGTGTTGGGGTCCCAATCACCTGAGAAGGTGTCCAGGGGCCAGATGCAGCTAGTAGAGCGCATACTGGATGGTGTCTACTATGCGTGGGGCCAGATGTTCCTTACCTTTGTTCAGTGGCAGCTAACATCGGCAAAGGAATCTGGAAAGGGATTATGTTATGGATCCTTTCTATGTGCTTTCTTCATGGAGCGGGTACCTACACTACGGCCGCGGGTGCCGGTCAGGGCAAGAGGATTGAGGGAGCCGCGCATGGTGCGGTGGGGAGAGATGATGCGCCGTCGAGGTGGCGGTGAGGTGGGTAGATACTTTACCCAGGAGTTGTACCTACAGTGGCTACAGATGCCGCTGCCACTGGATGACTACCCGTATAGGGATATGGACTACACCGGGGACCCAGAGGCACCACAGGCACCAGGACAGGCATGGGGACCAGATGGTATGTATTGATTTACTTGCATGTGATGGATTTCAAGATTTACATATGATGTGTGTTATGATATATATTGTTACTGATTGATGTGTGATCTACAGATGTTGGTCCGAGGCCACCGCCAGGACATGTGGCTCGCAGAGGGCATGTGGTGGTACCAGCCCTGCCAGGCCGAGGGGAGGTGCGTCGACGGGACACAGAGGGGACTTTGGAGTCCGTACGGATGTTGCTGGATCGGTTGCTAATTGGAGTGACCGACGAGGGGTGGTGGGACGTGGATCCGGAGGTGATTCAGGATTGCATGAGGGCGCCACGGGAGTTCTGGTCGATCGCGATTCGTGTGGCTATCTTAGCAGACAGGGGACGGGCACATGAGCCCGCAGGGGATGAGGAGCTGCTGGAGGAGGAGCGAGGGGAGGACTCGGAGGCAGCTGATGCAGGCAGAGATGTAGGGTATGACTCTCATTAGGGATTGCAGGGGACTCCCCCCTGAGTTTTGTAGCTCCGTCATGTATCTTATGAGATGTATAGATATTTTTTGTGTATAGCTGAGTACGAGGGTACTCAGGACATCTGTAGCAGATGAACATGTATTTTTTCATATATATATATATATATATATATATGTTCACATGGATGCACTTTTTTGGGGATGATGTTTTAGTTGTATGCACGTGGATGCGCTTATGGTTTGTTGTATGTTTGTATTGCACGTGGATGCAAGTAGCATAGGGTGATGGGGACATGGATGCCCCTTGTGTATTATATGTGATGCATTGCACATGGATGCAACAGTAGGATTAGGCACGTGGATGCCCCTGTATATGAATGTGTTTTTAGTTTTTATTGCACATGGATGCAAATGTTGATGTGATGATAGGCACGTGGATGCCCCTTGTAATCTTTTTGGGTTTTTATATATATATTTTGTATGAGATGTTATGTGATGATGATGCATGATGGAGGTTTTACATGGTGTGATTGATGTGCCAATCTAGGATGTTGTTAGCCATTTGATCTGCGACACTATTTTGAGCTCTTGGGACATGGGTGAATGTTATGGATTCAAATTGTCAGCTGAGTTTTTTTGTGCACAGAAATTTCCTAAAGAGACAGGGATCACACACCTGATAGCAGTTGTTGCGCTGGGAGACAAGTAACTGGGATTCAAGGAACACATGAAGGTGACATATGCCCATCTAGAGGGCAGCAGTCAAGAGACCGGTCACAGCATCATACTCCGCCTGGTTATTGGTAGCAGCGCCTATACATATTCCATCAAGGTGAATCAAGTCATGTGAAGGGGAATATAAGACCCATGCTGCAGAAGCCAGGTTTGGAGACCAGCGGCTTGCTCCATCAGCAAATCCAATGTAATGAGGTGGAAGAGGGTCCATCTGTGATCATGCAAAAATGATGAATGTAAGATCGTGGTAAAAAAGGTGAAAAACAAAAAGAGAGCAAACTGTACAATGCGGACCAATGGGGTCGCAAGTTATTCTAGGGATAAAAACGCTTAAGATACAACCCATTACGGGGGTTGCGCAAAGGGTGACCTTCTGAGTCAGTTAAAATGTATTCCCCCTTGCCGAGACAGGTCTGCACAATGTAAGGGCCTTGCCACATGGATTCAAAATTTCCTTTACCAGTTTTGTCATGGGCCTGGTCATAGGCGAGGACGAGGTCCCCTTCATGGAAAATTCGAGGGTGTACATGTTTGTTGTAACCAGCTTTGGAGCGGTTCTTGGCGGCTTCAATGGTCTGGAGAGTGGCACGACGGTCTTCATCAGCTTGTTCTAGTGATAGCAGACGTTGCTCGAGTGGGGAGGTGTCGGGGAGAAGTTCGACAGCGATGTGTAAGGTAGGTATCTAACACTCAATGGGGAGGACAGACTCTACTCCGTGAACTAAATGAAATGGGGTAAAACCAGTGGCGGTCTTGGTGGATGTACGGTAAGCCCATAAGGCAGGGAACAACATGTGGTGCCAATTGGACTTATGCCGGTCAACAGTACGTTGGAGAATGGTTTTTAATATTTTATTAATGGCCTCTACTTGGTCGTTCCCTTGGGGGTAGTAAGCAGAGGAATACTGATGTTCAAACTTGAGGAGTGTGGATAACTCGCACCAAACAGAATCTTCGAAGTGGGAACCAGGGTGTGAGACCAACTGCTTGGGGACCCCGAATCGAGTGATAATGTGGTTAAAAAAGAAACGGGCAGTGGTTTCAGCTATACAATTGAAGGTGGGCATGGCTTCCACCCATTTGGTGAAGTAATCAACGGTGACAATGATGTACTTATGGCCGTTGGTGGATGGGGGTTTACATTCCATGAAGTCGATGGCCCACTTACAAAAGGGACCAACGGTGATGACTGGGTGTAATGGAGCGGGTGGTGTCCGGGCCTTGGGGGCAAAAATTTGGCAATTATGGCAATGTTTGACCATCGTGATGCAGTCGGTAAAGAGTGTGGGCCAGAAGTATCTGGCGCGGATGACCTTTTGGGCAGTGGCCATCCCAGAGAAACGGCCTCCGCAGGCACCGCTATGACAGTCATTGAGGACGTGCTCGGCTTCCTCATGTGTAAGGCAACGACGGAGAATCATGTCAACCCCTCACCGGTAAAGGACATCGCCTAAGAGGAGATACCGAGAGGCCTGGTGACGGATACGATACCGTCCATCACGACTGATGTCGGGTCTGAACTTCTGCGTGCGAAGGTATAACAAAATATCACCGTACCATGGGTCCTCAGACGAGATGGTGAACAAGTGATTTTCGGGTAACTCATCCGAGATATGTGGGGATGGCAGAAGGGAGGGGAGATCGGTGATGAGCTGGGCAAGCGCGACGGCTTTAGTGCTCTTAGGGGTTTTGAAAGTGAGGTCATATTCCTAGAGGATAATGACCCATTTAGCAATGCAACCTTGCAGGAGCCGCCGGTAGACTCCAAGGAGGTAGCATGAGGCTATCAGTAGGTCAAGTGGCACTCCAATACAGACAACTGGAAGCTACAAGCAGTTAAATTGAGCAATAAATGCAAGAACTGGTCAATCAATATTGCAACTGACTGTTAGTGATCCAATTAGTGTAGTATGGTGCATATGTCATCAAAGTGAGAAAAATAAGGAGCACTAGGTAGGTAGGAGGGATATTGAGGGCTAAAAGCAGGATCTAGGGGGAAAAAAATAGGCTCTAGGTGTTCGGGAGACTACCATACTGATGACTGGATGCATGGAGTATGCATGCATGCATGAAGAATATAAAAAATGATGTTGAGAATATTCCAACACCCCCTGCAAGCTATACTATGAGGAAATAACTGAAAACTAGTAGGGCCCTGGTGATTGAGACCAAAGGTCACCCCGTACAACAATATAAATAAATAAAGTGAGGAAAGAGGGAAAACCCAGTGGGAAGAAATCCCTCCCTCAAAATAGAATGAAGGATGATAATGTAGCATGGCATCACTCACCCCAGAAGGAGGCAAGTGACCTCCTTTACTGAATAAGGATCGATCCGCAAGAAATGGATCACTGTGTGAATGATCAATGTGAGAAGGATGAAACCTTCCATTCTAAAAATCAGATCTAGTTCTCCTTTGATCAAGTGGATCACCAACAACATCTCTGAAAGATCTAAGAGTAATGGTTTTCCATCTCAGAAGAGGAGGATCAGTAAGCCATAGATCTATATCTTGGTCTTCCATTTTCTCATCTTCACTAATAGGTGCTATATATTCAGGTTCTTGTGGATATGGATGTAGCATTCTCTCAAAAATAGTTATCTCCCTCTTGGGAAGAAGTGGATCATGATCCAAAAACATGTGCTTGAGTTCTCCAACAATGGGTGCAAGTGAATCTGGAGGATTCCTGAACTTGCTCTTCCTACCAAGCATGGTGGGAACAAATTCAAAAATATGAAGATCATTATGGAGCATGTGATTCGAACCAACTGAGGTAGAATCCACTCCACGAATGTGTATGTAGTTCTTTGATATCTCCTTTGAATTGACATAGGTGAGATCGTAACCAAATGAACTAATACACGATGGTGGTGGCTTGGACTTCAAATCAGATCCAAGAATTGATATATGCCTTCTTATGATCTCCTTTGAACCAGCAGGGGTGAGATCAAAACCAAAATCACAAGTATATGCATGAGACTTGAAACCAAGCGAATGATGGTGTCTTCCATATTCGGCGAAACTATGAAAACATGTGCCAATGACCAAATAGGAGTCCATAGGAAGCATTTGATCAAGGAGGGCGAATGCATCACCTCCAAAATCTGATTTTACCTCCAAAATACTCAGTAGGTCATCATCTTGCATATCAGTAGGCTCATGGGAAGTAGATATTTTGAAAGTCTCTTCAACTTCTAGAATAGTAGCTGACATATCTTGCTCAGAATTCGAATCAGAAGATTGATCAACTTCATCAGTAGTTTTACTTTCATGCCATAGTCTACTCTCTTCATTTGCATGAGTGTGAAGAGAAGACTGTTTGGAGAGAGGTAGAGAGTGGGAGAACTCATAGAGTTTCGACTTGTGGTTTGAAACACCTTTTGCAATGGTAGATCCTAAAACCATGTCTTGTATTTCAACCTCATTTGGAGAGAAGATCACCTTCTTGGGATCTCTAGTATGGGTCATTTGGTAGACCAAAAGTAGATTGGCACTAAGTGTAGGAAAATAGAGTACATTTGATAAGTATCCATGATCAAGTTTGATCCTTCAAATACCCTCATAGGAGACTTCATAATCATTCCCAAACATGATGGAAGGGCCAACAGTGCATTCAAAACCAATGAAGAGATCTTTGGAGGAAGACATGTGTCTTGATGCTCTTGAATCTCTGATGAAGTAGGACTCTCTTGATGCACCTTCCATGAGAGAATGGAATCTCTCCTTGTACTCAGATCTAGAAGGTTCATCTTCTTTATTCCTAGCACATGCAGGTGTTAGGATATTCCTATACTCCATCCTAGTCCTACTAGCATTTTCATTATTTTCATTTTCAGTCTTGCATGCAATTGCATGCATCCCAGTCATCAGTCCCAACACCTAGCCCTCAGTTAGCTAGCCCCAGGAGCTTCTCACTGATTAGTTTTATCCCTCCTAGTGCTTAGTGTACCCTGCATGCAGTTACATGCATATCATGCACCGTCTCTCACCTACCACTCAGTTTCACTTCAGTTAGTTGAGTTATCTTTAGTTCTTTCCTTAATTTAAGGCTAGACTGACTCTCAACTGACTGTATCACTCCGATAGACCTCCAGTGAGACTAGAATTCCCATTCTGACTCCAGTTAGCTCCTCTTGCGCCCTCCACTAAGCCTCCTTCATTCAGTTAGTGCCTCCGTGTGCCAGTTACACCTACCACACTCAGTTAGACTCAGTTAGACATATGGTTGACAATTACTTGTGCATTGATGACTCCACTGATGATGATGAGGACTCCTAGTTGTGCTCTGATGACACTCTATTGATCTAATGATCACTCTATGAGAGGCTAATTCGAATTGCCACCTTGGAATTCGAATCCTCTCCACCATTGTAGTATTTATTGTTCATATTTGTGATTAATGAATTAGTGTGTGTGAAGTTATTTTGCTTCTATCCGAGTTCTACTGTATTATTATTCTGTTGCTCATTTACACTGCATTGACCACTCTTCTTCTATCTTCCTACTTAATCATAATATTTCTTGTGAGTTATACATCATCTCTTAGATATGCTGTGAGTATTTTCACATGGTATCAGAGCATGTTGAGAGTATTGTATAGCTCCATTCCTGAGAGTTTTTTATAGGTTATTATCAAGATTTCGAGTGCAGCAGTTGCAGCAATTTCCGCACTTTTGCAGCAGTAGCAGTTGTAGACTTTTTCTATTGTTTTTGTAGGTCTTCTATAGCTTCCATGTATTCGGAAGAAATCCCTCCTCTTTCTCCATTCAACTATGATGAATGGAAACCAAAAATGATAGCATATTTGAAGAGACGTGGTCTCTTTGATTATTGTTTTGAAAGAGAGTTTGAATCCTCTAAAGAAGAGAATGACTGGTTAAATGAAGGTGAAAGTGCCCTTGCAGCCATGATGTATGCTATGTCTTGATGCATGGTAATCGACCTCCCTAATGTTGAATATCCAAAAGAGCTATGGGCCCATCTGGATGAAATATTTTCCAAACAAAATGAAGGGATTGGTCAAATCCATTTCGAGAGCAAGCCCACTATTGCATTCACCCTCCTTGATGATCTCATTGATCATGAATCAGTATCAAACATATCTCATATTGAAGTTGTCCACAAAGAAGAAGAACTTGCAGATTCTACACTCATACTCCAAATTCCCTCTATTTCGAATTTTGTGTCAGCTCAGACTCTAGAAATTGTGGAGGTTCCTAAATCCTCTCTTGCACCAGAGTCTGTTGGTTTGCATCATGATCTACTAAATGTTTCAGAGGTAAAATTATCCATTGGAGGTAATACATTTTCTCTCCTTGATCAATCACCTCTTATTTACTACTGTAAGATCATTATTTCATGCTCTCAGAAGGTTATTGAAGATGATGGCCATTGCCATTCACTTGGGATAATTTCTCATGCATTTACTGGTTTAGATTTCACCTCTAATGGTTCAAAAGAGATCTTAATAAACCATTCTTCAAGTCTTGGATCTCATTTTGATTCCAAGAAATCACTGATATTTGATGGTTCTTTTGGGCATAATATCACCCATGATGGTTCTAAGGAGAAAACAAAAGACTATCTGCATATTCATGGATTTGATCCTACCTCAACTGATTCGAATCACAGGTTCAAGTATCATCCTCATACTTTTGGATTCGTTCTCATCACATTTGATCTGAAGAGAAAGTACAAGCACATGCTTCCTGAGCATGATCCACTTCTTCCCAAGAAGAAGATACCTCTAGACATATGACCAATAATCACACCTGCTTGAGTTTGGAGCATTTATTTTTGGTGTGCCCTACAGTCTATTTTGAGGGGGGGGGTTCCCATTTCCTCGGTTTATTGACTGTTATTATTATTTGTATTGGGTGACCTTTGGTCTCAGTTACCAGGTACCAGGATGGATTAAGGGGGGGTTTTAGGATATTCCTATACTCCATCCTAGTCCTACCGGCATTTTCATTATTTCCATTTCCAGTCTTGCATGCATTTATGCATGCAGCATGCATTCTACATGCATGCATCCTAGTCATCAGTCCCAACACCTATCCCTTAGTTAGCTAGCCTCGGGAGCTTCTCACTGATCAGTTTTATCCCTCCTAGTGCTTAGTGCGCCCTGCATGCAGTTACATGCATCTCATGTGCCCTCTGTCACCTACCACTCAGTTTCACTTCAGTTAGTTGAGTTATATTTAGTTCTTTCCTTGATTTAAGGCTAGAATGACTCTCAACTGACTGTATCACTCCGATAGACCTCCAGTGAGACTAGACTACCCATTCTGACTCCAGTTAGCTCCTCATGTGCCCTCCACTGAGCCTCCTTCATTCAATTAGTGCCTCCATGTTCCAATTACACCTACCACACTCAGTTAGACTCAATTTGACATTTGGTTGACAGTTACTTGTGAATTGATGACTCCACTGATGATGATGAGCACTCCCAATTGTGCTCTGATGACACTCTATTGATCTGATGATCACTCTATGAGTGTCTAATTTGAATTGCCACCTTGGAATTCGAATCCTCTCCACCATTGTACTGTTTATTGTTCATATTTGTGATTAATGAATTAGTGTGTGTGAATTTATTTTGCTTCTATCCGAGTTCTACTGTATTATTAATATGTTGCTCATTTACACTGCATTGACCACTTTTCTTCTATCTTCCTACTTAATCATAATCTTTCTTGTGAGGTATACATCAGCTCTTATATATGCTGTGAGGATTTTCACAGCAGGTACTGGGAGGTTATTATTTTCAAGTAACTGAGCCATCAAGTCTATAGTCTTCTTCATACAAGAAATCTCAGGATGACATCCTCTATTGCAATAGGTACATTTGGATTTCTCCTTTTGAGAATGCTTTGTATTCTTGGAATTCGAAGCCCCTTTTAACTGATAGGGAGCCTCCTTTTTCTTCTGCTCATTCGAATTTCTGTCAATTTTTTTTTTCTTTCCCTTTCCATTCTCTCTCTTCACCTCAGCAGCTGCAAGTGCTAAATCCATATTTGGTTTTATCATTCCCATTTGAATCAACTTCTCCTCCTCTTGTGTGAGAGATTGGATGAAGTCATCAAGAGTGGGAAACTTCCATTTTGGGATGGATAGCTTCGTTGTTTGAAAGGTAGATACAAATACTGAGTAGTTGGGGCCCAATTTTGATAGTATGGAAAGGATGAGTTGCTTCTCTTCCTTCTCTATTCCATATCTCTTCAATTGTGAAATCAGATTTTTAAACTTGGTAAGAAACTCATTGATGGAGTCGAAGTTGCAAGGGCTCATTGAGATAAGCTCATTTTCCAACTTGTGACCTTTCAAGTCATATTTCTGTCCAAGAAGATATTCGAGCTTGTCCCAAACTTCTTTTGGAGTGGCTAGATATATGACATGAAAATGGAGGTATTCAGAAATGCTGAGGAGTAGCAGTCCTACTGCTTCATCAAGTTTATCCAAGTACTTGGATTTCTCTACTGCACCAGTGGGTTTGACTGCAGTCCCATTCAATACTATAGAGAGGCTCTTGGACTTCATGAATATGTCCATCTTGGACTTCCATTCGACATAATTGAATGAATTCATTTTTAGATCCATTGGTAGTTGTTGAAGTCAAATTGAAGATGAATTCGAATGATGGAATAAACCTGCAAAAAAAATGAAATGTTGATGGAAATTTGCTCCAAATTGAGAGAACATTGCCTTAGGACAATGAGCACATGTGACTGGATCCTTCACACCTTGATAGACCTCACTAGATTTCTCCAGTGAATTCAAGACAATTGCACTAGGAATTGATGTGGGAATCCAGAGGCTTCTGGTGCTCAATGAAAGACAATTGCTCAATGAATTGTTGCAACTGTTGCAATGGTTACAACTGCTGCTACTGCTGCAATTCGAATAGCTGAATCCAACTCTGATACCATGTGATAATTCAACATGATTGATCACATAGCTAGAGTAAACCTCACAAATCTCACTCAAGAATCGCAGAGAAGAAGAAGAAGAAATGAATCAATTATCACTCATAAACTCATAAATGGAGAAATTTGCAGTATAATCATACATCAATTGTAGGCTGGAACTGTGAAAACTGAATACAATACAATATTGTCAAGTGAATTCGAATTAGCCAAAGGTGATTCGAATTCTCCTCAATGTGTGGCTTGGATAGAATTGGAGACATCATCCAATCAGTGGTAATAGTCACGAATAGTCAAACGTCATTCAAATGAGTCTAACTGAGTCTAACTGAGCCATGTGATCAGAAATCAAGGGATGGAGACTCCAAGGAGGGAGAATGAGGCTGTTAGTAGGTCAAGTGGCACTCCGATACAGACAAGTGGAAGCTACAAGAAGTTAAACTGAGCAATAAATGCAAGAACTGGTCAATCAATGTTGCAACTAATTGTTAGTGATCCAAGTAGTGTAGTAGGGCACATATGTCATCTAGGTGAGGAAAAAAAGGTGCACTAGGTAGGTAGGAGGGCTACTGAGGGCTAAAAACAACCTCTAGGGAGCTGAAAATAGGCTCCAGGTGATGGGGAGACTACTATACTGATGACTCGATGCATTCAAATGCATGCATGATGACTGGATGCATGCAGAATATAAAAAATGATGGTGAGAATATTCCAACACCCTCCTGTAAGATATACTATGAGGAAATAAATGAAAACTAGTAGAGCCTTGGTGACTGAGACCAAAGGTCACCCCGTACAACAATCTAAATAAATAAAGTGAGGAAAGAGGAAAAACCAAGTGGGAAGAAATCCCCCCCTCAAAATAGACTCAAGGATGATCATGTAGCATGGAATCACTCACCCCATAAGGAGGCAAGTGACCTTCTTTACTGAAGACGGATTGATCAGAAATAAATGGATCACTGTGTAAATGCTCAATGTGAGAAGGATGAAACCTTCCATTCTGAAAATCAGATCTAGTTCTCATTTGATCAAGTGGGTCACCAACAAGATCTCCGATAGATCTAAGAGTAATGGTTGCCCATCTCAGAAGAGAAGGATCAGTAAGTTGTAGATATGGATCTTGGTATTCCATTCGCTCATATTCACTAATAGGTGCTAGATCTTCAGGATCTTCTAGATCTGGATCTATCATTATTTCAAAAGGAGTTATATTCCTCTTGGGAAGAAGTGGATCATGCTTCAAAAACATGTGCTTGAGTTCTCCAACAATGGATGCAAGCGAATCTAGAGGCTTCTTGAACTTTCTCTTCCTACCAAGCATGGTGGGAACAAATTCAAAAATATGAAGATCATTATGGAGCATGTGATTCGAACCATCTGACGTAGAATCAACTCCATGAATGTGTATGTAGTTATTTGATATCTCGTTTGAACCGGCATAGGTGAGATCATAACCAAATGAACTAATACATGATGGCAGTGGCTTGGAATTCAAATCAGATCCAAGAATTGATAGATGGCTTATTATGATCTCCTTTAAACCAACAAGGGTGAGATCAAAACCAAAATCATAAGGATATGCATGAGACTTGAACCCAAGCGAATGATGGTTTCTTCCATATTCAGTGAAACTCTGCAAACATGTTCCAATGACCAAATAGGAGTCCATATGAAGCTTTTGATCAAGGAGGGTGAATGCATCACCTCCAAAATATTATTTTACCTCCAAAATACTCAGTAGGTCATCATCTTTCACATCAACAAGCTCATGGGAAGTACATATTTTGAAAGTCTCTTCAACTTCTAGAGTAGTAGCTGAAATATCTTGCTCAGAATTCGAATCAGAAGATGGATCAACTTCATCAGTAGTTTTACTTTCATGCCATAGTCTACTCTCTTCATTTGCATGAGTGTGAAGAGCAGACTGTTTGGAGAGAGGGAGAAAGTGGGATAACTCATAGAGTTTCGACTTGTGGTTTGCAACACCTTTTGGAATGGTAGATCCTAAAACCATGTCTTGTATTTCAACCTCATTTGGAGATAAGATCACCCTCTTGGGCTCTCCAGTATGGGTCACTTGGTAGACCGAAAGTAGATTGGAAATAAGTGTAGGAACATAGAGTACATTTGAGAAGTATCCATGATCAATTTTGATCTTTCCAATCCCCTCATAGGAGACTTCATAATCATTCCCCAACATGATGGAAGGGCCAACAATGCATTCGAAACCAATGAAGAGATCTTTGGAGGAAGACATGTGTCTTGATGCTCCTGAATCTATGATGAAGGAGGACTCTCTTGATGCACCTTCCATGATTCTGAGCATGGCATCTCTCCTTGTACTCGGATCTAGAAGGTTCAACTTCTTTTTTCCTAGCACATGTAGGTATTGGGAGGTTATTCTTTTCAAGTAACTGAGCCATCAAGTCTATAGTCTTCTTCATAGAATAAATCTCAGGATGAAATCCTCTATTGCAATAGGTACATTTGGATTTATCCTTTTGAGAATGCTTGGTCTTCTTGGAATTCGAATCCCCTTCTAATTGATAGGGATCCTCCTTTTTCTTCTACTCATTTGACTTTCTGTCAAAAAACAAATTCTTTCCCTTTCCATTCGATCTCTTCACCTCAGTAGCTGCAAGTGCTGAATCCATATTTGGTTTTATCATTCCCATTTGAATCAACTTCTCCTCCTCTTGTGTGAAAGATTGGATGAAGTCATCAAGAGTGGGAAAATTCCATTTTGGGATGGATAACTTCGTTTTTTGAAAGGTAGACACAAATATTGAGTAGTTGTGGCCCAATTTTGATAGTATGGAAAGGATGATTCGCTTCCTTCTCTATTCCATATCTCTTCAATTGTGAAATCATATTTTTAAACTTGGTAAGAAACTCATTGATGGAGTGGAATCTGCAAGGGCTCAGTGAGATAAGCTCATTTTCCAACTTGTGACCTTTCAATTCATATTTCTATCCAAGAAGAGATTCGATCTTGTCTCAAACTTATTTTGGAGTGTCTAGATCTATGAAATGAAAATGGAGGTCTTCAGAAATGCTGAGGAGTAGCAGTCCTACTACTTCATCAAGTTTATCCAAGTACTTGGATTTCTCTACTGCACTAGTGGGTTCGACTTCAGTCCCATTCAATACTCTATAGAGTATCTTGGACTTCATGAAGATGTCCATATTGGACTTCCAATCGACATAATTGAATGAATTTAGTTTTAGATCCATTGGTAGCTGTTGAAGTCGAATTGAAGATGAATTCGAATGATGGAATAAACTTGCAAAAGAAATGAAATGTTGATGGATATTTGGTGCAAATAGAGAGAACACTACCTTAGGACAATGAGCACATGTGACTGGATCATTCACACCTAGATAGAACTCACTAGATTGCTCCAGTGAATTCAGGACAATTGCACTAGGAATTGGTTTGGAAATCCAGAGGCTTCTAGTGCTCAATGAAAGACAGTTTCTCAATGAATTGTTGCAGCTGTTGCAATGGCTGCAACTGCTGCAATTCGAATAGCTGAATCCAGCTCTGATACCATGTGATAATTCAATAGGATTGATCACACAACTAGAGTAAACCTCACAAATCTTACTCAAGAATTGCAGAGAAGAAGAAGAAGAAATGAATCAATTATCACTCATAAACTCATAAATGGAGAAATCTGCAATATAATCATACATCAGTTGTAAGATGACAATGTGAAAACTAAATACAATATAATATTGTCAAGTGAATTTGAATTAGCCAAAGGTGATTCGAATTCTCCTCAATTTGTGGCTTGGATAGCATTGGAGACATCATCCAATCAGTGGTAGTAGTCACAAATAGTCAAAATTCAGTCAAATGAGTCTAATGGATTCTAACTGAGCCATGTGAGCACAAATCAAGGGATGGAGACTCCAAGGAGGGCGCATGAGGCTATCAGTTGGTCAAGTGGCACTCTGATACAGACAATTGAAAGCTACAGGCAGTTAAACTGAGCAATAAATGTAAGAACTGGTCAATCAATGCTGCAACTAACTATTAGTGATTCAATTAGTGTAGTAGGGCGCATATGTCATCTAGGTGAGGAAAAAAAGGTGCACTAGGTAGTTAGGAGGGATACTGAGGTCTAAAAATAGGCTCTACGGGGATGAAAATAGGCTCCAGGTGCTGGGGAGACTACCATACTGATGACTAGATGCATGCATGATGACTGGATACATGCATGCATGCATAATATAAAAAATGATGGTGAGAATATTCCAACAAAATCAAGTCCACCAAGTCATACATTCACATGGTGGCAGCCAAGGATTTGGTTGGACAATGGTAGATGTGCTTAAGCAACCAAGGATTTGGTTGAACAAATGATACGTGTACGCAAGCAAGCCTAAGCATTGCTTGGTTAAAGTTTGGAAGTGCGCAAGCAATTAATGGTTGGAAAATCCTGAAAGCATGTAAGTACAACCAATCAGAAGATGCTTTCAGTAAATGGAATGCACACAAGTTCCTAGAAAGGTAAAGAAGTTGAATACAATCTATGAGCAAATTCCACAGTTGACAGTTCAGCAAGTGCACAAGTCCCACAAAATATGACAAGGAAAAGGTCAATATTCCACTAAGAATAAGTTGGAGTATGTGCAGATTCCTCAAAGTATCAATGCACCAAGGGCGCATTTACCACAAGGGATGGTACACCACAATTCATAGACACATCAAGATGAAGTGTAAGATTGCGCACATACCATAAGGAAATGATACATTAAGAGCGAAAAGGTACACCACCAAGGTGAAAATTCCCACTAAGTTGTGGAACTTGAGGGCGCAATACACATATCATATGACACATCAATAGCGCAGAAGATGACGTGTGGCATATGAATACTCCATGAAGTATGGAAGAAGGGATTCTAAGACCAATTTGTGAAGATACAATCCATGTAGGACATGTATAAATAGAGATGCAAGTTGGAGGTTGGAATTAAGCTTGATGGAAAGAGCATAAGAGATTTGAGTGCAAGTTTCAGTTTTATTTTTGAGGCATCAAGGGGCTCATGGACATAACATAATGATCTAGTGAAGAGGGAAATGCGCACATGCAGTAGAATGAAGTTTTGATAGTTCACGGAATGATGCGGAAGATTTGTGATAGATGCACGAGTACTAAAAGGAAGAAATACTGAAGTATGTGCAAGTGCCTGATGTTTCAAAGGAAAGTATTACAATCCGTACACTGATAGTCACAGATGTTGTAGAGACAGAAGCATAGATATAGAACTGAAGTTTATCAGATATTGCATAGATGTATAACTGACGCATATGAGTAGAAGTGAAAGTGTGCAATGTTGAGAACTCCATCTATTGCACAACGACAAAACAACAACAGGATCCGATAGACTCATCATGATGCAGATGATCTGAGACAAGTGAATTAAACAGAACAGACAAATCATTTGATGCACAGGACATCGCAGATTATCTGAGAGACTGCAACACTTAAATAGGATAGACACATCAAAAAGTTCGCAGTTCCATCTGTTACTAGTGCTTCATTTCAGAACAACAAACTATCGATTGAAAGCACAGTATCATTTGATCATTGCAGTCACACAGAGAAGAACGTTGAGACAACAGAGACACAGACTGTAGTATCAACAAAGTACACAGTAAATGAATTAAGCCATCAACATAAGTGTGATTTGAGAAGAATGATAAGTCAAGTGATGTATGCAGTGTAGTGAAAGAGTATAGTCTACATATGAAGGTAGCACACAACAAAATTGTCATTAGAATATCTGAAGAAGTGCGCAGAGTTGAATTTCATTAATACAACAACATACAAAACACATCAGGGTGGTTGGACGGGGCAAAGAGACAGGGAGTCAGAGCTTCCTTTAGGTTGGTGCCTATAAAAAAAAGAAGATAAGGGGTTGGTGCTTCCTTCTAGTCGATGTTGGAGAAACATAGGGTCGGTGCTTCCTTCTGGTTGGTGCCAAAAAAACCAGGGGGTTGGTGCCTCCTTCTAGTTGGTGTTGGTAAACACAAGAATTTGGTTCTTCCTTGAACCTATTATTTCTCACTATAAAGAACCATTACGTGGTTTTATCCCGTTTGGGTTTCCACGTAAAAATCCTGTGTTATTGGTTGTTTATGTGGTGCATATATATGTGGATGGTTATTTACTGATGCATAACAAAACATAAATATTTAGTAAAGGATAATTTGTTAAAGAAGGTAAAAACTGCTAATAACTGTGTTAACACTGATTCAGCCCCCCTCTTAGTATTAAATCAATTCCAACAATTGGTATCGAAGCGGGTGACTTTAGTAATAGATTAACATCTAGAATATAGATCATTGGGAAAAAATGGATAAGCAGGAAGGACTTTCTACAAACAGAGCACCAATATTCGATGGAACCAATTACAGTATTTGGTGGGTACGTATGGAATTTTATTTGCAATCATTTGGATTAGATGTTTGGAAATTTATTGTCAATGGTTATAATGTCCCAACTGTTGTACTAGTCAATCTGGCGGAAAGGAGACTCTACGAAAACAATGCTAGAACCATAAATGCTCTGCTATGTGGTTTGAGAGGTGATGAATTCATCAAGGTTATGAATTGTGCATCAACCAAGGAGGTTTGGGACAAACTCAAAGGTATATACGAAGGCGATGACAAAGTAAAGAAAGCAAAGCTACAAAACTACTTTGGACAATTTGAATCTATGAGAATGAAAGATGAAGAGAAAATCACATCCTAATTCGTAAGAGTAGATGAGATAGTCAATTCTATCAAGAGTCTTGGGGTCACTCTGGATGAAGAATTAGTTGTACAGAATATATTGAGAACTTTTCCTCAAAGATTCAATGTGAAGGTATATGTATTAGAGGATCGAGCTAATCTTGAATACCTAACAAAGGATGAGTTTCAGGGGATTCTCACTGCATATGAGATGAGAATTGAGAAAGAGACTCGCATCAGAAAGGAAGCTTCCTTTAAGGCCATAAGAAAGGACAAGCATGATCATGACAAAGATTATTGTGATGAATCAGATGATGAAGAATCAAACTTTGTCAAGAAGTTGAAAAGAGGACGAGGTAAGTACAAAAAAAAGTTATCCTTTAAATGTTTCAAATGTGGATGAGTAGGTCATTATGCCTCAAAGTGTCCTTTCAAAGGGAGTGGAGACAACGACAGTGATGGGGAATCTAGCTCATACGATCAAAATATTACGATCTCAGAACACAGACCTGAGAAAAAAAGGAGGATTCCAAAATAGAGGAAGAGTCTATACACCGAAGAAGGAATCAATGCATTTGAAGGAAGTGACTATGAAGAAGAACCTAAGGAAGTACTCTTCATGGCCCATGTAGTGGAAGAAAGAAAAGATGAAAGGAAGAAGAGAAGTTCTAAGAATATTCCAGTTGTGCAAAGTAAGACATGATCACTAGACAAGTATTTCTTCAGTGGTTATGGTGCAGCTGCAACCCGACCTTCCCTAATTTTTTGAGAATTTAGGGCCCTTCCTTACATATTGAGTTTATCTTATGGTTTTGTCTTTAATTTTCACCCCTTTTGTTTCCTAAGTCTTTTAGAATTGTTTTCCCATAGAAAATTCTACACTTAGGAACTTTTTTGAGTTTTTTATGTTTCGTAGAAAAAGTTGAATTTGTGCCGAAACAGTTGTAGCAAAATCCTTTTCTGCGCCGAAATGGTTGGACATAAATTCATTTTGCACCGAAACAGTCAGAGCAGAAACCATTTTTTGCACCAAAATGATCGGAGCTACATGGAAGCTTGAACCAAAACAGTCTCTTATGATCTAGAAATTGCGCCGATATGGTTACAAATACAGTTTTTTTCCAAAAAAAATGAATATGACTTATCTTTTCCCTTTAAAGATATCAGATTATACTTAGAAGTTGTCCCGATACATCTCAATACTTGAAAGTCGAGTTTTAATCATTATGTATCAGTGTCCATTCCATTTTCACTCCGAAATAATCATTCCCAAACCTAGTCTTGGCCCGAAAGGTATCGGGGTAATACTTTGTTTAGCCCCAAAAAGCACGGCTCGACAAAATATTTTACGTTTTCCTATTTCATCGGAAGATTTGTAATATGGTGATCAGTGTGGATATTATCACGCCCACCGAATGTTTCAATGTAGAACAAGAATCCTGCTCGAAATAGATCGGGGTCTAATTTGTCTCAACATCAAGATTATAAGTCATTGTTGTGAATGAAGGAATGTAGTGTTTGTGTGAGGTCATGTGAAAGCGACATAGATCACCACTAGCTATTGATTAACAACTTAGGGTTAAAGTTACATTTAAAATAGGGAAACTCATTCTAGGTCACTATTGTAATATTGCACGCTGTTTGCTCGCTCGCAACACCTAGAAGGAGAATTATGCCAGCTTGGAAGAATACGCATGTTTCAGGTAGGTTTAGGTTTATCTCATCTCATATGAGGAATTTGTTTATTTCTGATTGGGAGTTAGGAGGTTAGGTAAATACCGTTCTTTTTCCCTAGTTTTGTGAAGCTTTTAGATCCATTGTTTTCATTTCAAAAGGGAAGGGTAGCTCGAATTGTCTCTATTTACTCTATACTAGTTGATCAATGGAGGAAAAAATTGAACCCTTGTCTGTCGGAGTGCTCATCAATTTTTTGGCGTGTATCCTTTTAGTCCTTTTCGGTTCAACTTACGAATATCCAAACCAAGTACTCGTTCTGACAATTTGCGAATGGGGGTTTTACCCACTGAGCTCAGATGGCACACCTTCATTGACTCAATTACTTGGAGAAGAAGTGGAACCCTAATATCGATGAGCCCAGGCTTAGAAAACCGTGGAAATTTGGTGCTAATCCCTAAGGCCATCACCAGAGAAAATGACTTCTACAACAATTCTCTTCCCAATCCTCAACATGGTTATTTTTTTAATAAGAAATGACAAATATGAGCTACTAGTTTCAAAAATATTTTCATTATAGAGAATTGTTTGAAATTTGCATTTACTTCAGGAGTAGTTTGCATTGGAAGTAATTTTGTAACTAGATTGATGGCATGGACATTTGGGAATACATATAGTATCATTTGACAAACTTGACTAAAATAAAATAAATGTGTTATTCAGTATTTTGTTTGTATAACTCATGTTATTATTTATGGTTATATTGCAAACACAAACAATGTCAATCTTTGATACTGATTTTATACTGTAGGACCCATAGATGTCTAAAAGGATTTCTAAGCAGAAATTCAAAGTGGTAAAATCAGATTCAGACATTGAAATAGTCCCAGAATCCACCATGGAGATCAAGTTTGCAGACACGAGAGTTATCACTGGAATAATCCTCAAATACAAGTGGGGAGAAATTTACCAACTCATCAGAGATCAGAACATGCTAGATGCTACAATCGAAGAAATGGTGATATATCCAAATATAAAGAAATATGGTCTCCATAAGGGTACCACTCGATAAGAACTATTCCCGTGTTCTGAATTAATAGGATGGATCATGCCCCATGTAGATGCCAAGTTCAGAATCATTTCGGGATCTAATCTGGATTTGCCTCATTTCAACCTGCACACATAAGCAAAGCTTATAAATTTCTATCTCCAAAAGTCTTCCTAATAGATGATTGGCTTAAAAGTGTAAAGATAGATCACTCAGAATATGCAAAGAAAATGCTAATCCCAGGTAAACAGTGGAGGCAGAGGACTAGTGGGGAACACAAGACAAAAAAATATTAAAACTCCATTTAGGATTGTCAAAATGATTCTATGTAGGATCTATGGAAAAGCAACTGCAAACAATTACAAACTTAGTTGGATTTCGATAATGTATCATGTCACCACACATGGTACCATTTTTAATTGGGCAGATATCTTCTCAGAAAAATGGCTCAGGCTATATTAGCAACTCAAGAAGGGTTGAAGCAAAAAAAAGAGGAATTCTACATGGCATCCTACCTAATTGAGTGAATTCTTATTAGTAATACTTTTCATAAACAAGGCTGCTACTGGGTTCCAGAGGAGGCTCCAATCTATGTGGCATGTAAAATCATGTGGGAACATAGCATGCTAGCTTTTAAAAGATAATTTGTGAAGAATTTATAATACCTCTTTATCGATTGATTTTCAATGAAGAACTGAATTGTATGTTAGATGCAGCCTTCGAGGTAATTAGTGAATATGGCGATTATTACTTTACTCCAGAAGGTGCCTATCTCAGAGTGTATGGAGGTACAAAGAATCCTTCTTTGATGCCTAGGTATATTACAGACTATGTCATTTTGAAAGAGGTAGTAAGGAATGTTTTTATAAATGGAGTTGGAAACTTTTTAAATGACAATAAGAAGGAATCATATCCCACACTTCCATTCACCATTGGAGCATACAAGTTTACCAAAGTCAAAGGGGATGAAAATTTTGTAAAAGATTTAGAATCATATCACTTCGGAGAGAAAATATTTGTTAGAAATGATAGTCTACAAAAGTTAGCTAAACATTATGCATCATGCAGAATTAATTTTGAATAGTTTGATCACTTCTTGAAAGATGAAGAAGTATAGAGGAGGGCGAAGAAACTTAGAAATTTTGGATAAAAGGTTCGGCAGGAAAACAAAGGCGAGCTCAATCCAAAGAAAATAATCCTAACAAATAAGAATAACAAAATAAATCCAATGAGAAGGCCCTGGCAGTAGAAAACACCAAGAAATTGCAAGAAGAAAAGTTAGCAAAGAAGATGGAAGAAGAATAGTTGGATAAGAAAAAGGAAGAAATAAGGCAAAAGGAAAAAGAAGCTGAGGAAGCGAGGATAAAAGAAGAACAAGAAAAAGAAAATAAAGTAGTTGTGGAGTAGGAAAAGAACAAATTACAAGATAAATCCAACAAGAAAGCAGAGGATGAAGAAAGGTTCAAGAAAGCTATGGAAGATAAAAGACATCATGAAGAAATAAAAAAGCAACACCGAGGACAATGTTGTTCTAAGGGGGAGGGAGTTGTAATACCCCTATTTTTACCCCTTATGGTTTATTGGCTTCAATGTAAATATTGTATACATGCAATGCGTGTTTTCCCTAGTGTGGAGGTTGTTGATGTATATGTAACTTCGGAATGTATTTCATCCATGTATTTCATTTATATATTATTGTACTCCTATAGAGATGTGTCATTCCTCTATACGGAAGTGTCGTCATGTGTATTGATAAGTGTCGCAAGTGTGTGAACTTTCCGATGGGTTATTAGACCACCATGTGTGGGGTCGGCCCTGATTTATGTAACATATGGTTGATGTACCTAGCTAGACAAGTCGGCCCCATAAGGTCACTGGGCAAACATGACAAGTATAAATAGAGATCGGGAGATCTCTATTTGGATCACTTAGAAACTCATTCTTCCTTCACTCGGAAAGTGGTGCACATGTGAGGAGGAGGATCATTTGCTACTAGGAGACTATCTTTGTGTATTTTGGTTGTACTTTGGTTGAGCCATTGCTCTCTCTATCTCTGAGGAAGTTGTGGGGTTTTTCATGTTAGGGTTTTTCCCATGGAAACTCTGTGTGTCTATTGTCTCTCATGCTTTTGATTCTTGTGATGATTGACATGCTTGTTATGATTGATATGCATTGATATACTGTACATGTTTTTCTCTCAGTAAAGATCCCATAGTATTGTGAATTAATGCTCAAAATTTAACATGGTATCAGAGCTAACCTAAGAAGAAGACATTGTGCACTGACCGAAACTAGGGTTTCTTGTTTATTGGGTTTCTCTCCATAGATTTTGGAAACGTAGTATAGTAGATTGACTCTACTCATCAAGGAGAATCTATCTGTCCAATCAGAATTCAATTCTGAGCATTTTCAGATTTGGCCCTAAAAATTAGGGTTTCCACAAAAATAGGAATTTCTAAAATTTGAAGACATACCTGGAAGCTCCTTGGAAAAATCGAAGTTTAGATCTTTGGATCGATATTTTTGGCTGGGTAAATCTCCGGGAAACTCAAACCCTAATTCAGGGTCCTCCCGAGTGAACCCAGGAAGACTAAAAGGCATTTCTGAAGGGTGAAGCTTTGCAGATCTCAAAATCTGATTACACCAAGCTGATCAGCTCATCAAGGCACATCTTTCTATCCTTTCAGAAAGTTGAAATTCACATTTTGAATTTTTAGGGTTTTTTCGACAAACCCTTATCCAGGACCAAATCCAGTTTTCAGCAAAATAAGTGGTAAGACCTAAATATTTTCTATTTCCATTTGAAGTACTCTTTAAAGATGTCTCACCACACCAAGCTTGAGGATAAGCTTGAAGGGGCTGATAACTTCCGAGCCTGGAAGTATAGGATTGGGTTAATCCTGGAAGAAAATGAATTGGACTCTTACATCAGCTCTGAGGTCCCTATCCCAGATGATGAAGAGGCTAAGGTATTGCACAAGAAGAACTTGGTCAAGGCAAAGAGAATCATTGTTGATTCTATCAAAGACCATCTCATACCTCATGTGTCATCTCTAAAGACACCCAAGGAGATGTTTGACTCCCTAACCAAGTTATTTGAAGGGAAGAACATAAATCGGAAGATGACTCTGCAGAATCAATTGAAAGGGGTCAAGATGTTGAATGGAGAGACCATTCAATCTTACTTCTCCAAGGTCTCTCAGATCAAGGAACAACTTGAAGCTGTGGATGAAGTAGTGGACAATGGTGAAGTTGTTATGACCACTCTAAATGGCCTTCTTAGGTCATGGGACTCCTTTATTCAAGGAATTTGTGCAAGAAAGAAATTGATCTCTTTCAGTAAACTGTGGGAGGAATGATCTTAAGAAGAAGCTAGGCTTGTAGCTCGAGAAGAAAAGATGGGAGGTGAAGATCAAGCTCTCGCAGCTCGCACCAAAAGAAGCAAGCCCAAGAAGGAGCACTCTCACTACAAGAGATCCTATCACAACCAAAAAAATAATAAGAAGGATCTAAGATGTTTCACATGCATTGAGAAGGGTCACTTTGCTTCAGAATGTCCCAAGAACAAAAGGGACAACAACAACTCTAGCAAGAAGAAGAAGGGCAACAAAAGAAAGTTCCATGCCCATGCTGCCAAAGATGATGAACCTCCAAAGAAGAAGGCTAGGGAAGAAAGTGATGATGACTCATCAAGTGAAGAAGAGTATGTTCTAATCTCTGCTCTCGCAGGTACTATCTCTCATGGTTGTAATGATTGGTTAATTGACATTGGGGATTCCAAACACATGACTGGGTTTAAAGAATCTTTTGTAAATCTATCTAAACATGAATCACCCCATAAAGTGAAACTTGGGGATGACTATCAATACCCCATCAAAGGAAGTGGTGAAGCCTCCTACAACCTAGATTCTGGAAATTCTTTGAAGATGAAAGAAGTTCTTTATGTACCTGGGCTCAAGAAGAATCTTCTCTCCATCTCTGCATTGGATGCAAAAGGCATGAGGGTTGCATTTGTAGATGGCCAAGTTCTGATGTGGCCAAAGGGTAAAACTATTAATGATGCAGTGGTGATTGGAGAGCAAGAGGGAGGATTGTATAAATTGAAGGGACAACCTGAACATGCCATGGTGCATGATTCCATGGAGCCAAGTGAAATTTGGCATAGAAGACTTGCACATATGCACTACAGAGCATTACCAATTGCAAGTAAGGCTGTAGAAGGTCTTGCTAAAATTAAGACCAAGCATGAAGGTGTTTGCAAAGGATGTGCAAAAGGTAAGAACATTAAGAAGGCTTTCCCAAGCAGTGAAAGCAAGGCAAAAGGTATCTTGGAAATTATCCACTCTGATGTATCCGGTCTGATGTCATCCAGTTCTCTGAGTGGGTATGTTTACTATGTCTCTTTCATTGATGACTTCTCTAAGAAGACTTGGGTTTACTTCTTGAAGAACAAAGATGAAGTATTTGATAAGTTCAAGGAATTCAAAACCTTGATGGAGAACCAAACTGATAAGAAGATCAAAACATTCATATCTGACAATGGTGGAGAATTCACCTCGGGTGACTTCAAGAATATATGCAGTGATTCAGGGATTAAGAGGGAGTTGATTGCTCCTTACAATCCACAACAGAATGGAGTTGCGGAAAGAAAGAATGGAAGGATGTCATGGTCGAGGAATACCAATCAATAATGAAGAATGATGTTTGGGATGTTGTCCCAAGACCTGAAGGGAATTCTGTTGTGACTTCCAAATGGATCTACAAGATGAAGCATGCTGCAGATGGCAGCATAGAAAAATACAAGGAAAGATTCATAGCTCGTGGCTTCTCTCAGAAAGAGGGAATAGACTATGAAAAAACTTTTGCTCCTGTAGCTAGGTACACTTCCATCAGATCAGTACTTGCCCTGGCTGCAGCAATGAAATGGAAGATACACCATATGGATGTCAAGACTTCCTTCTTGAATGGTGTAGTTGAAGAGGAAGTGTATGTGGAGCAGCCACTCGGTCTTGAAACACATGATAGGGAGTCATATGCGTGCAGATTGAAGAAAGCCTTGTATGGCTTGAAGCAAGCTCCCAAAACTTGGTATGGTAGGATGGACAGTTTCCTATCTAGTTTGGGCCTTACCAAGAGTAAAGCGGATTCCAACCTTTACTACAAGGTTGAGGAAGGAAATCTTGTGATTCTACTCTTGTATGTAGATTACCTGTTTGTAATAGGAGATGACAGATTGATTGCCAATACAAAGAGGAAGCTTGCTACCGAGTTCGATATGAAGGACTTGGGGATGATGCACTATTTCCTAGGTATGGAGGTGTGGCAGAGTACAGATGGGATCTTCCTTGGACAAGGGAAGTATACTGTAGATATCCTGAAGAGGTTCAGGATGATGGATTGCAAGGCCATGGCCACACCTATGGCATCGAATCTAAAGCTTCTATGTGATGCTTCATCTGAGCCGATTGATGTCTCTATGTATCGTTAGATGATTGGGTCCTTGATGTACTTGATGAACACGAGACCAGATATTTGCTTTGCGGTGAACACATTGAGCCAGTTCCTGACGGATCCGAGGAATGTTCACCTGGTTGCTGTAAAACATATTCTGAGGTACCTGAAGGGCATAGTTGATTATGGGCTTAGGTATGAAGTGAATCAAAAGTTTAACCTATAGGGTTATGTTGATTAAGATTGGGCAGGCAGTGCTACAGATAGGAAGAGCACATCTGGGTGCTGCTTCAGTATGGGATCAAGTGTGATCTCTTGGTTTAGCAGGAAGCATTCTTGCGTAGCACTGAGTACAGCTGAGGCAGAGTATGTTGCAGCCTGTTCAGCTAGTTGTGAGGTAGTATGGCTTCGGAAGCTACTGTCAGAGTTATTTGATCTCCCGCTGGAGACTAATGGTATATTTTGTGAGAACCAGAGTTGTGTGAAGCTGTCTGAGAACCCGGTGTTCCACGACAGGTCGAAACACATAGAGATCAAATATCACTATATCAGGGATATTGTGCAGAGAGGAGCAGTGAAGCTCCTGTATGTTGTGACGGATGACCAGATTGCAGATGTGCTGATGAAACCACTAGCCAGAGTGAATTTTGAGTACTTCAGAGAGAGGATTGGTGTTCTTCAGATTGATGACACTTTGAGGAAGAAGTGATGGGCACATTTGTAGAAGCCATTCCAAGCATGTTGAAAGGAGGATCCTTCACATGGCTATGGATGTAAGCGCTAGATGATGAGCATCAAGATGATGCTCCAGTTACTACTTTGTATATGTATATATGCATCATGTTGGATGTTGGATATGATCAGTTGGATCATTTATATGTATTTGTATATGCATCATGTTGGATGCTTGGACCATGTATATGTATATGTATCAGGTGGATACTGTGTATGATCAGGTAGATCATGTATGTTGATATATATCAGGTGGATACATTGTGTGGATCATGTATCTATGTATGTATCAGGTGGATACATTGTACGATCAGGTAGATCATGTATGTTGATAGATATTAGGTGGATACATTGTATGATCAGGTGGATCATGTATGATGATATGTATCAGGTAAATACTTGGTATGCATTAGGTAGATGCATTGTATGATCAGGATGATCATGGATGACTAGCTTCAGGATGTTGCTCCAAATGACATGCAACAGGATGTTACAGTGATGATGATCAGGATGATCATGTGTACATCAGGATGATGTATGGTGAGTACCAGGTTGATACTCTATGGTCATGGAACAGGTTGTGTAGATGAGCATATAATTTGGCCCTGGGAGATTTGCAGATAGTTTTTCGCGGTTTTGCCTATGGCATGTAATCTGGCTCTGGGATATCTGGCAAATGCTCTTTCAAGGTTTTGCTCTGGGAGGACATATAATTTGGCCTTGGGAGATCTGCAGATAGTCTTTTGAGGTTTTTCCTATGGCATATAATTTGGCCCTGGGATATCTGGCAGATGCTCTTTCGATGTTTTGTCCTATGGCATATAATATGTCCCTGGGAGATCCGATAGGTTGGGTTGTGTGCCCGTAACAAGTCCTGGGATGCTATTGCGAGGTTTTTCCATGACCACATGTAATATGTCCCTGGGAGATCCTATAGGTAGAGTTGTGTGCTCGTAATAGCCTGGGATTCTCTTGTGAGGTTTTGTGGTGACCACATGTAATCTGTCCCTGGGAGATCCTATAGGTAGATCTGTGTGCTCGTAACATCCTAGGATTCTCTTGTGCGGTTTTGTGGTGAGGTCACATATAATATGGCCCTGGGAGATCCTACAAGTCGGAGTTGTGTACCCGTAACATCCTGGGATGCTCTTTCGAGGTTTTGTGATGCACGTAATAAGTCCTAAGGATTCCACAGTATGGCCAGTGATGATGAAGACTTGAAGGTGGTGGGCCTACATCCAGTATGAAAAAAGGAATGGCTCTGTAGAACTTCCTATGACGAGTAGATTCAGAGATTGGTTGAGATAGCAGCAGCAGTGACGATGACGATGAATTGATGACGATGCATCGATGACAATGATCCAGAGAAGAAGACTTCTGCTAGCAGATATGTGTCGAGAAATACCTTCCTAGTTAAGAGGGAGTGTTGATGTATATGTAACTTTGGAATGTATTTCATCCATGTATTTCATTTATATATCATTGTACTCCTATAGAGATGTGTCATTCCTGTATACGGAAGTGTTGTCATGTGTATTGACAAGTGTCGCAAGTGTGAACTTGCCGATGGGTTATTAGACCACCATGTGTGGGGTCGGCCTTGATTTATGTAATATATGGTTGATGTACCTAGCTAGACAAGTCAGCCCCATAAGGTCACTGGGCAAACAGGACAAGTATAAATAGAGATCGGGAGACCTCTATTTGGATCACTTAGAAACTCATTTTTCCTTCACTCGGAAAGCGGGGCACATGTGAGGAGGAGGATCATCTGCTACTAGGAGACTATCTCTGTGTATTTTGGTTTTACTTTAGTTGAGCCATTGCTCTCTCTATCTCTAAGGAAGTTATGGGATTTTTCACCTTAGGGTTTTCCCCACGGAAACTCTGTGTGTCTATTGTCTCTCATGCTTTTTATTCTTGTGATGATTGATATGCATTGATATACTGTACATGTTGTTCTCTCAGTAAATATCCTAGAGTATTGTGAATTAATGCTCAAAATTTAATAGAGCTCAAGGCCAAGGCCCCACTAGAGGATGCTCAGGTTTTATTTAAGAGGAAAGTATTTGATAATTCTTATAATCCATGTGCTGTTAAGCCATGAGATATTGTAAATGATGTAATTATTAAATACTACAATAAAAATACCAAGAAAACTGGCTAAGGAGGAAACCAATGAGAAGGGGCCCTGTGTATACACTAGGGAGAGGTGAGGGGGTTGTGGGATTGGAACCCATGTTACCACATGTAATTTTGTGAACCCATTTGACTTCCATGCTGACATTTAATTTTGCTGTAAGAAGGTGATTGAGAAGGCATGTTCATGAGGTCGATTGAGTATGGAGCAACCCTGAAATCCATATGACAGGGTATGGATCTGTTTTGCATGTCCCTTAAGGAAATCTACCTCCTGGGAATTCGCTCACCCTGATCCCTAACTCATTGTTGACCAACAACCTCAATTATCACGCATCACAGAGGGCCAGCAATGAAGAAGAAGAGGGAAATCGTGATTATGTGAAGGCCATGAATTGTAGAGCCGAAAATGCATAAGAAACCCTGCGTCGGATGTAAAACCAGTTGGGACATCCATGGATCAAACCCTGGGATAAATTCCAAAGCGGGAGCAGCTTAGAAAACCGGTGAGAACACCTGGATCTAATAGCAGAGGACTGAGTTGCGGGACAGAGATTAGGCCACAACCTTGAGAAGATCCCATTTATTATAACAGAGGAGAAGATCATACCAAGGGTTGGATCTGCTTGATAAACCCGATGAAGGATAAAGTCTCATGAAATGAGCAGTTTGGTCCTTTCTATGCCCACCATGAAGAGCACTGGAGGGAAGGGGCCCTCAGGGACTCTGCAGCATAGAATGGGGCCTTCCTTGTGTTGGGTGAGGTAGGTATTGTGGGTGCCATGTCTACTGAGTAGTCTGAGATTCCTTTAGCTTTGTGTTTGAGCTCACTAGCTTAGCATCATCCTCCATGTTCCCTTGCATGATTGATAAACCCAACTGTAGGTTGGATTAGCATTGGGGTGGAACCTTAACTCGGAGAGATCCTATTTAACCCTCCTTAGTGGATACACATCCCAACTTGGGGTTGGTCTCTTATCTACAAGAGTATAGGCTGGATAGAGACCTATGGTTGGGTGGAACGTTTCTCTCACTTAGCCAGTTGCTTGGACAACTTCATTCCAAAGATAAGTGCATTCTATGGTGTAAAATGATGCTAGTTTTCCCTATGTTATGTTCAAGTTATTGAATGAATTATTACATGAAATTGATCAATAGGGAACTATGTATAATCCTGAGTATGAGGATGAGTTCATGTTTGAATGCTTCATCATTTGCATGAGTGTAATGTATTGCTAACCTTGCAGGTTGTACATGCATTGACTAGTTTTTAGTTTCATAATATGTGTTTAGTTATGCATTGCATTCACCTTTAAGATGGACTACTTGGATTCATCTAGAGTTGGGGAAGGAAGCAGATAGCCCCCTGTTGTGTTTTAGGACCCCTCTATGTGTCAGGTGTAAGGAAAATTCATGGAAGAGGGTAGGAAAAGATCCATGCAGATGGGTGAAGGGGCATAAAGGAGGTTTTGGAATGATTTAGTTGGAAAACGATAGAGTTATAGTCCCCATATGTGGTAGGAGATCACACTAGTGCATAGAGATCTCCAAGAGATTTCCAACGGTACCAGAATTGTCCAATTTGGTCCAGGGATGAGGAAATTATTAACCTGGAAAGTTTGTAGGTGCAGGAGGATGTGAGCCTGACTTTCCGAATCCGCAATGCGGATTGCGGAAGTGGGGGGTGACCTTTGGATTTGAGTGGTTAGAATTCCGACTAGGGATATTTCCACGGGGTTGACGCATTGGAATTCTGACTTTTTGCACCCGCAAAGTGGATTGCGAATTGCGCAATTTGGAAGGAGAATTTTCCCCGGGTTGCGAAATGAGGTTTCCGATTTTCGCCTTCTGCAACGTGGGTTGTGGATTATAGAAATAGGAAGGGGTAAATTTTTTGGGATGGAAATTGGAGGTTCAGACTTCCAAGTTCTGCATGTGGATTGCGGATTGTGGAAGTCAGAGAAGTAATTCTTCGAAGTTGAGATTTTGGTGGTTCTGACTTCCGAGTTCCACATAACAGATTGCGGATTGCGGAAGTCGGAGGCGTGATTCGACGAGGTGGATTTTTTAATGTTCCGACTTCTGAATCCTGCATTGCGGATTGTGGAAGTTGGAAGTGGAGTTTCAGGAGCGGTGGAATTTGGTGTTCCGACTTTCGAGTTCCGCATTGCGGATTACGAATTGCAGAAGTCGGAGGCACATTTCTTCGGTGCTGCGTAATTGATGTTATGAATTTTCAAATCCCGCAAAGAGAATTGTGAATTGCAGAAGTCGGAGGAGTGTTTTCCGAAACTGTGTTGTGGTTCCGCCTTTATGAATTCTGCATTGCAACTTGTGGATTGCGGGTTGCAGATCGAAGATCATTGTGGTTGTGTGTAAGAGTGGAGAGAATTATTGAAAAAAAAATGTATCAGGTTGTCTCCCATCACCCCTAAAGGGAACTGAGGGGATCGGGGACATGAAAGAGTGGTATCAGAGGCCAAGTTTGCAACACTGGGGCTACTTGGGCCAAAGCATGAATGATTTTACATGCAGAAAAGGTGCCAAGGGCATCGTTTTGACAAAAAATAGTATTGTTGTTTTCCAAATGAGTAATTTCCAGATTTGTATGGATGTTTTGTGTTAATATGCATTCTTATTATGTATAATAAATGTCTCTGTAATGCACAGTGATTGCAGCAGTTAGTAGTTGAATATTCACAGCAGAGGCAGCGTATAGGAAATGGTAACCATTAATGATGCCCATGATACTTATGAGGATGATGAGGATGTGTTGGGAGAGAATGTGCAAGAAGCACACACTGAAAATGAATCCAATGGAAGAAGGGAGAAAATAAATTTCCAGAACTTAGTTGAAACCATGGTGAGCTTCAATGAGAGATTGATGAAGGCTTAGGAAGAATAGCACCAGCTCAATGCTGCCATTTTGAAGAGCCTCATTGATATGCATCAAAGGATAAATCTTGGGTCCAACCCAAGCAATGTAGGAAGAAAGGAAGATATGCAGGCAATCGTTCTAGAAGTCGTTCTAGGAAGAGGAATCCAAGCCCTAGAAAGAGTTATATGAGAAGAAAGCATAGAAAAACCTCCTCAAGATCTCTTTCCAGTAGGTCATGTGACTCCAGAGATTCTCAAATAAGTACAAGGCATACTTCCAGCAAAATGGAGAGAAGAAATAAATTGAGAGGGATCCCACAGGGAGAATTTAGGAAGGCAAGGCCTCCCACATTTGAGTGAGAAGGTAATATAGGTCAAGAGGCAGAGGAATGGCTTATTGGAATGAAGAAGTATTTCAGAATCCATGATTATTCAGGAAATGAAAAGGCCAGAGTTGAGATTTAGAATTTGAATGGCAGAGATTCAATTTGGTGGGAGCATATCATGCAAGTGAAGAAGATCAGTGAGAAGAGGATCAGCTGGGAGCGGTTCAAAAGGTATTTAAAAGAAAAATACCTATCAGCTAGCTATTATGATAGAAAGAGGAAAGAGTTCAATCAACTCAAGTTGGGACAAAATTCAATGGAAGAACATGTCCATAATTTTTTGGATTTGGTGAGGTATGTATAGATTACATCAAGGACAAAAGGGTAAAGATCCAATGTTTCCTTGGTATTCTTCCCCAAAATTTCAGAGATAGCATTGAGTTTGTCAATCCACCAAACCTTGATGAAGCCATTAAGCCATTAGGATGGCAATGCATTGCTATGATCAGAGAAAGGGAAAATAATAGGTTCATCTAGCATGGAAAGGAAAGCTAAGAGTGAGGTTTGAAAAAAGGAGAAGTGGATTCAAGCCACCATTCAGAAATCAACCCAGAAATTTTCCACAAGGAAAACAAGCAAGAAGTGGATTCAAGCTAGTAGCAGTAGCAGAGAAAGCATCAAAAGGACCACTTCAGTGTTGGGGATGTGGAGGAAACCACATGCTTAGAGATTTTTCAAATCGAAGGGAGAATCCCAGAGCTTGAACAACTTAGCAGAAGCAATTACAGTGGAAGATATGGCAAGGGAAACACCTCGAATTTATACAGCATTGGATGATCATCAGGTATACCACCAATTAGCAGTGGTGGAAGTTGAAGGTAAGATTGCTAAGAAATATATTTATGTTTTGATTGATCCAGGATCTACTCATATTTATGTGTCTCCTAAGGTGGTTGGAGGTTGTTCTCTTAGTAAATTAAAGCATAGTAATTCTTGGCTAGTTCAATTAGCCACAGGGACCAAGAGAAAGGTGAGTGAAGTCATGATGGAGTGCCCCATGCAGTTGAATGGACTCCTCACAAAAGAAAATTTTAATGTCCTACAATTAGGATCTTATGATGCCCTAATAGGTATGGATTGGTAGGAAAGACATAGAGCCAATATTGAATGCTATGAGAAGGTACTTGAATGCATTGATGAAGAGAGAAGACTAAGGTTGGTAAAAGGAATTCCCAAGGAAGTTTCAGTAAGGAAAATTTCAGGCCAGCAGTTGAAATTTTTTTATAGGAAGGGTTTCCAATTATATGCAGTCCACATATCAGATTCCTCAGAGTATAAGGGACCAAGGATAGAGGAATTTCAGTTGTTTCAAGAGTTCCAAGATGTGTTTCCTGATGAAGTGTCGGGACTACCACCAAAGATAGATATTGATTTTTCCATTAATCTTATTCTAGGGGAAGCACCAATTTACAAATCTCCTTACAGAATGAGCACACCAGAATTGGTAGATTTAAAGATGCAGCTGCAAGAATTAGTGGACAAGGAGTATATCAGGACAAGTGTGTATCCTTGGGGAGCATTGGTGTTATTTGTCAAGAAAAAGGATGGGACTTTAAGGTTGTGTATTGATTACACGAAGCTAAATAAAGTGATAGTCAAGAATAAGTACCCATTGCCAAGAATTGATGATTTGTTTGATCAAATGAAGGAAGCTAAGGTATTTTCCAAGATTGACTTGAGGTCTGGCCACCATCAAGTGAGGATAAAGGAAGAAGACATTCACAAGACAACTTTCAGGACAAGGTATGGCCATTATGAATTCAAAGTGGTGCCATTTGGTCCGACCAATGCACCTTCTACATTCATGTGTCTCATGAATAGTGTCTTTAGCAAGTATTTGGATAAATTTGTGATTGTGTTCTTGGATGACATTCTTGTTTATTCAAGGAATGAAGAAGAGCATAATGAATATCTAAGGATGGTGTTGGAAGTCCTTAGAGAACACCAACTGTATGCAAAGCTAAGCAAGTGTGAATTCTATAAAAAGAAGGTACAATATTTGGGTCATGTCATCTCATAAGAAGGAATTGCAGTGGATCCATAAAAGATTGAATCCATAATGGATTGGCCTAATCCAAATAATGTTGTAGATGTTAGATCTTTTATGGGCCTTGCAGGTTATTATAGAAGGTTCATTGAAGGATTCTCCAAGATAGCTCATCCAATCACATCATTGTAGAGGAATAATATCACGTTTGTATGGTTTGAAAAGTGTGAGAAAAGCTTTCAGCAGTTAAAGAGGTTTCTTACCAACACTTCCATTTTGAATATTGCAGATCCAAATAAATATTGTGTAGTGTGCACAAATGCTTGCATTGAAGGGCTAGGTGGAGTGCTCATGCAAGAGGGATTTGCAATTTTCTATGAGTTAAGGAAGTTAAAGGAACATGAGAAGAACTATGCCACACATGATTTAGAGCTAGCATCCATAGTTCATGCTCTCAAAATATGAAGACATTATCTCTTGGGAAGAATATTTGAGCTCAGGACAAACCGCATGAGCTTGAAATATTTGTTTGACTAGCCAAACCTGAATGCTAGAAAAACTAGGTGGATGGAATTTCTTTGTGAATTTGATTTTGAAATTAAGCATGTAAAAGTTAAAGAAAATAAGGTTGTAGATGCTCTTAGCAGAATATTTCATGTTGCAGCTGTGAAATTAAGCACAGCAGATCTAATGAACAAGTAAATCAATCACAATAGATGAAACTCAGAAAATATGGTGTAAGCTGTGCAAAAGGCTTGCAATAGTTCTCTATTGAACTCAGAATAGTAGAATACAATACAATACAGTAACAATGACTGAGAAATTCGAATTAACCAAGGAGTTCATTTGAATATACCACATGGAATAGCTTGGCTCCAACCAGGAGACCTCATCATCAAATCAGTGGAGCCATCAATGCACAAGTAACGGTAAACCAGGTGTCAAACAGAGTCTAACTGAGTGTGGTAGGTGTAATTGGCACATGTAGGGACTAACTGAATGAAGGAGGCTCAGTGGAGGGCACATGAGGAGCTAACTGGAGTTAGAATAGGAAGTCTAGTCTCACTAGGGGTCCAACGGAGTGATACAAGCAGTTAGGAGTCAATCTAGCCTTAAATCAAGGAAAGACAACTAGCTAACTAAAGTGAACTGAGTGGTAGGTGAAGAAGTGTGCCTTTCTTAAGTGGTAGGTGAGAAGTGGGTGCCTTCCTGACTAGGAGGGCTAAAACTACAAGGTAAGAAGCTCCCAGGTGATGGAAAACTGGGGATAAGGTGCTGGAGGCATCAAATTGGTGACTGGGATGCATGCAAAGTACAAAACTGAATGATGAGATATCCTAACAACAATAGTGAGTATGTGTAAATCATATTTGAAGGCAAGGGTTCTTGAAGCTCAAACCACTAATGAAGCTTACCTTCAAATCAAAGAGAAGTTGCAGTAGGGAAATGTGGATGAAACATGTGTAGGATATTAGATTGGTGAAGATGATGTTCTCATTTATCAGGGTACCAGATTGTATATTCTAAATAGTACAGATTTAAAGAAGCTAGTGATGGATGAGATACATCAAATTCCATATTCTGGACACCCAGGATATCAAAAGACCATAACAACAGCAAGAAAGCAATACTTTTGGAATGGGATGAAGAAGGAAATTGAAGAGTACATTGCTAGGTGTAAAAAATGCCAACAAGTCAAGGCATAACATCAACATCTAGCAGGATTGTTGCATCCTTTTCTCATTCCAGAATGGAAGTGGGAATTTATTTTTATGGATTTTATAACAAGTTTTCCAATGACAATAAGGAAGCATGATTCAATCATGGTAGTGGTGGACAAGCTATCAAAGGTAGCTCATTTTATTCCAGTCAAGTCCACCCACAAATAAAGTGACATAGAAAATATATTCATGAAGGAGATATTCAGATTGCATGGATTTCCCAAGGCAATAATTTCATATCATGATACAAAATTCACTTCCAATTTTTGAAGGGATTATTTCAGGAGTTGGGAACTCGGTTGAATTTTAGTACAACATATCATCCTCAAACAGATGTTCAGGCTAAGAGAGTGAACCAGGTACTTGAATACATGTCGAAGATGTATGTGATGGATAAACCATCCAAGTGTGAAGACTACCTACACTTGGTAGAATTTGCATGCAATAATGGACATCAAGCATCATTTAGGATGAGTCCTTTTGAGGTATTGTATGGCAAAGGATGCAGAACTCTAGTGAATTGGGACAGTCCAGTGAACATGGTAGTGCTTGGACCAGAAATGATCAAGGAGATGGAACAGGAAGTTGTTAAGATCAGGCAAAATTTGAAGGTAGGACAAGACATGCAGAAGAGTTATGCATATCTGAAAAGAGTGCATAAAGAATTTAATATTGGGGATCATGTTTACTTGAGAGTGAAACCAAGGAAAAGTTCTATGAAGTTGGGGAGTTGTGCCAAGTTGGCACCAAGATATTGTAGACGATTTGAATTCCTTGATAGGATAGGGCCAGTTTCATATAGGATTGCATGTCCTACTAACATGAGAGCTCATAATGTTTTCCATGTCTCTTTTCCTAAGAAATATGTACATGATCCTAATCACATAATTGATTGGCATGTGATATAGGTGGAACCTGATGGATATTTCCAAGTGGAGCCTATGTGCATCCTCGATCGGAAGGTCACATTGCTTCGGATCAGAGCCATCAAATAGGTGAAGGTACAATGGAAGCACCTTAGTCCCAACAAGGCTACATGGGAGCTAGAGGATTCCATGAGAGAGGCATTCCCATTTTTGTTCAGTTTTGAGAACACCAAGGACGGTATTGTTCTAAGGGGGAGGGAGTTGTAATACCCCTATTTTGACCCCTTAGGGTTTATCGGATTCAATGTAAATATTGTATACATGAAATGTGTGTTTTCCCTAGTGTGGATCTCAAGTACAAGGCCCCACTAGAGGATGCTTGGGTTTTATTTAAGAGGAAAGTATTTGACAATTCTGATAATCCATGTGTTGTTAAGCCATGAGATATTGTAAATGATGTAATTATTAAATGCTGCAATAAAAATACAAAGAAAATTGGATAAGGAGGGAACCAATGAGAAGGGGCCATGTGTATCCACTAGGGAGAGGTGAGGCGGTTGTGGGATTGGAACCCATGCTGCCACATGTCATTTTGTGAACCCATTTGACTTCCATGCTGACATTTAATTCTGTTGTAAGAAGGTGGTTGAGAAGGCATGTTCATGAGGTTGATTGAGTATGGAGAATCCCTGCAATCTGTATGACAGGGTATGGATTTGTTTTGCTTGTCCCTTAAGGCACTCTACTTCCTGGGAATTCACTCACCCTAATCCCTAACCCATTGTTGACCAACAACCTAATTTATCACACATCACAGAGGGCGGGCAGTGGAGAAGAAGAGGGAAATCACGATTCTGTGAAGGCCACAAATTGCAGAGCCGAAAATGCACAAGAAACCATGCGTGGGAAGTAAAACCGGTTGGGACATCCATGGCTCAAACCCTGGGATAAATTCCAAAGCGTGAGTAGCTTATAAAACTAGTGAGAACACCTAGATTTGATAACAGAGGACCAAGTTGCAGGATAGAGCTTAGGCCACAACCCTAAGGATATCCCAATTAGTATAACAGAGAAGAAGATTAGATAGAGGGTTGGATCTACTTGATAAGCCCAGTGAAGGATAAAGTCTCATGAAAGAAGCATTTTGGACCTTTCTATGCCCACCCTGAAGAGCACTGGAGGGAAGGGGCTCTGAGGGACTATGCAGCAGAGAATGGGGCCTTCCTTTTGTTGGGTGAGGTAGTTATTGTGGGTGCCATGTTTGCTGAGTAGTCTGAGATGCTTGTAGCTCTATGGTTGATCTCATTAGCTTAGCACCATCCTCCATATTCCCTTGCATGCTTGATAAAACCAACTGTAAGTTGGCTTAAAATTGACTATGGGAGAGCCTATTTAACCCTCCTTAGTGGATACACAGCCCAGGCCGAGGGTGGTCTCTCAGCTGTAAGAGTATAGGATGGACAGAGACCTATGGTTGGATGGAACATTTCTCTCACTTAGCCAGTTGCTTGGACAACTTCATTCCAAATATAAGTGCTTTCTGTGGTGTAAAATGATGCTAGTTTTCCCTATGTTATGTTATTCTTGTTATATTCAATTTATTGAATGAATGATTACATGAAATTGATCAATAGGGAACTATGTATAAGCTTGAGTATGAGTCTAAGTTCATGTTTGAATGCTTCATCATTTGCATGAGTTTAATGTACTACTAACCTTGCAGGTTGTAGATGCATTGACTAGTTTTTAGTTTCATAATATGTGTTTAGTTATGCTTGCATTCACCTTTAAGATGGACTTCTTGGATTCATATGGACTTGGGGAAGGAAGCAAATAACCCCCTATTGTGTTTCAAGACCCATATTTGGGTCAGGTGTAAGGATAAGTCATGGAAGAGGTTTGGAAAAGCTCCCTGCAGATGGGTGAAGGGGCATAGAGGAGGTTTTTGAATGCTTCATTTGGAAAATGAAAGATTTAGAGTCCCCAGATGTGGTAGGGGATGACACCACTGTATAGAGATATCCAAGAGCTTTCCAACGGTACTAGACTTGTCCAATTTGGTCCAAGGATGAGGAATTTAATAGCCTGGGATGTTTTTAGGTGCAGGAGGATGTGGTCCTGACTTTCCGAATTTGCAATGTAGATTGCGGATTGCAGAGGTCGAGGACCGACCTTTGGATTTGCGTGGGTTAGACTTCTGACTTTCTGAATCTGCAAAGCGGATTGCAGACTGCAGAAGTAAGAAGGGATATTTCCATGGGGTTGGCGCATCAAAATTCCAACTTTCCGCACCCGCAAAGTGGATTGCGGATTGCGGAAGTCAGAAGGCGAATTTTCCCCGTGATGCGAAATGAGGTTTCTGATTTCCGACTTCCGCAACGTGGGTTGCAGATTGCGGAAGTTGGAAAGGGTAAATTTTATGGGACGAAAATTGGAGGTTCTGACTTCCGAGTTCCGCATGCGAATTGCGGAAGTCAGAGAAGTAATTCTTCGAAGTTGATATTTTGGTGGTTCTGACTTACGAGTTTTGCATTGCAGAATTCAGACTTGTCATTCGAAGAGGTGGAGTTTTTGGTGTTCTGAATTTCGAATCCCGCATTGTGGATTGCAGAAGTCGGAAGTGGAGTTTTTGTAGCGCTGTAATTTGGTGTTCCGACTTCCGAGTTCCGCATTGTGGATTGTGGATTGTGGATTGCGGAAGTTGGAAGAACATTTCTTCGGAGCTACGTAATTGGTGTTCTGACTTTCCGAATCCCGCAAGGAGGATTGCGGATTGCAGAAGTAGGAGGCATGTTTTCCGAAACTATGTATTGTGGCTTCGCCTTTCCGAATTTTGTATTGTGATTTGCAGATTGCAGATTGTGGACCGAAGATCATTGCGGCTGTGTGTAAGAGCATAGAGAATTATTGAAAAAAAATGTATCAGGTTGTCTCCCATCGCCCCTGAAGGGAACTAAGGGGATCAAGGACGTGACACTTCTCCAAGATAAGAGAGGACCATGCTTTTACTTTAAAACATATTTTTGAACGTTGTAGAAAGTATGGTATATCTTTGAACCCCAAGAAAAGTGTATTTGATGTTTTAGAAGGGAAGCTGTTAGGACACATCATCTCAAAAAAGGGAATCTTGATTGACCTAGAAAGGATACAAGCTATACTACAGATTTCCATGCCCCATAATAAAAGGGCAATGCAATCATTTATTGGAAAAATCAATTTTGTTTGAAGGTTTGTATGAGAATTTGCACAAATCGTAAAACCCTTGCAACAAATGGTGAAACAAGACATACAATTCAATTGGACTAAAACATAAACGAACACTTTAAAGGATATTAAAACTATTATTTTGCATGCACCATCATTAAGTAGTCCATACTTTTAAAAGGATTTCATTATTTATACTTTTACATCCAATCATTCCATTGCAGTAGTGCTCACTCAAAAAGGAGAGCAGGGGGATGAATATCTGATATATTTTATGAGCACTGGGTTACACGGGGCTGAACTCAATTACCCATATGTAGACAAATAAGCTTATGATGTGTTCAAAGTTGTTAAGCACTTCAGACCCTATATTCTAGAAAACATAACCAAAGTTGTAGTACCTCATCCAATTGTTAGATCTTTATTTTTGCAAAAGGAATTGGGAGAAAGACACGGGAATTGGGTAGCTACGTTACAAGAATACGATCTATATTTTAAACCCACAAATGTTGTCAAAGGTCAAGGGTTCTACAAATTACTCACTGAAAAATCAATTGAAGAGATGAATGGATGGGACAATGAATTTGAGATGAACTTATTAGAGGTATGTTCCATTCACACTACTCTTGATTCGTGGTACAAATATATAGTTGTAATATCCCTGATTTAATTACATAGGATATTATCTCAAATTCAAAATTTAAAACATAAAAGAAAACAAACCGAAACTAGTTAAGAAAAAACTAGTATTGGTCACTGTTAATCCCACCTAGAACTTGAGATTTTAACTTTGATAGATCTAAAAAATATGTTGGGGAAATGTGCAGTATAAAATACATCAGATTCAAGGCCAGCTTTGGAATCCTATGCACAATGTACTAGAGCCATTTACGTTTCAACAATAGCTATCGCTGAGGTCTACTCTAAGGCTTCCTGGGCACACCAACATATGCATACTAAACTCATTTTATTACACCTGGCCCCCTAATTTGATATAATACATTAAACCCCTAATTTGATGATGGAAAAGAGTTTCTGAGATTTTGGGAGTTTTTGGCTGAGTTTGGAGGCAAAAGAAGGAAGGGCGCTAGATTGGACTACTCGGCTAATTGTTTTATAGGCTCTCCCAAACAATATGAGAGAGATAAAAATTCTCAGGGAGAGGCTTGGAGGTTCTTAATCATGGTATTAATAATATACTATGACTGATAAAATTGAAAATGAACTTTCAGAGAATAATTAATTACATATACTGCAATTCTAGTCAAATAAAATGTTCTAAAGAACTAGTCTTTAAGAAATTGAGCACAAACAACCTCTAAGGCTTTCGAATTCCTCTTCTTATGAAAATTATGGATTAGGCCTAATTATAATAATAGTATCAAGAAAAAATTAAGAATATTGAGAAACAATTGAAGGTAATTTACTCTCAGACTTCTCAGAGTCTCTAATACATAAAAATCTTACAATATGGAGTGTAGAAGACTTCTAAGAGAGAAGAAGAAGAAGTGTCTTCACTAGATATGAAATAGAGGTGAAAACATAGAATTTGGATGCTCATGGAAGTCTCAATAACAAATGATACAACTCATAGGTCTCTTACACGGCTCGAAAATCCATAAATTTGCACAGGTGCGCTCCTCAACACTGAAACCTTAGCTCTGGTTAAAATGGTTGTATCTTAGTCATCCGAACACCTTTTTCAACAAGAGAAAGGAATTTATTACTGGAAATGACCCTCCGGATGCAATGCAGAAGGTCTCACAACCCAGAAATGCTCATAAATTCTGAAACCAGAACCTCCATTTCGTCCCTTCAACAGTGTTCCCACTGAATGAAGGGAATGGACCGCACAAAAGGAACAACAACCACTGGATCAGAATTATATGGTTGTATATCACACTTCTATAGCTGCATATGATCAAAATAGAATACTTGAACACACTTTCCTTGGGGCACATCACCCAAGAACTAATTGAGGTGCATCACTCAATCCTTGAGAAGCACAACTCTCAAACCATTAAACAAAATGGCCAAAGGATGTGAATGGTGCATACTGGAATTATTTTATAGGATTAGATGAATTCATGAGCAAGTAACCGGAACACGTGAGAGATGAGTGCACCTTCCTTAGAGAGAATTAGCAACATCTCTGCTTTGTGTAACTTTTCTACTTTTCCATCTTTCATTGATTCATGCTTTCCTTTTTCTTTTAGCAATTGCACCCTCCTTGCTTTCTAGATCTTTCCTGCTTTTCCAAACTGACTACTTTTATGCAGTTTCCTTCTTTGTTCATTTTCCTGCATTATGTACTTGCCTTCTTTTCCCTCTTTTGCCAATTTCCTTCTTTTTCTATTGTCACCATGCTTTTAGTTTCTTTCTTCTTGTTTCTATTTTTCTCAAGTGAGTGGATGAGGCCAACCTTATCCTCATGTGCCCTCCTAGCCACATGATCACCACCACTTGTACAAAAATTAATTATTCATGATAATAGAATTAAATACAAAGTACTCACATTAAAATTATTAATAATTAACTACTACTATATGCGATGTTTCAAAATTAATTATTTAATGACCCATGGAACAAATGGGTTAGGAGGGTGATCAAAGATCACTAGGTAGGGTACATGACAATCCATGGTGATGTCAAAATGGGGACATGACATTCCTCCCCTCCCAAGTTTGCTTGTCCTCAATCAACAACAATCCATGGTGATGCTTAACCTGTTCTTCTCCCAATTGTTGCTTCAAGTTTGTTTTTGTAATGAATAGCATTGGGACCCAAAATACAAGCTAAACTGAGGGTTATCCACCATGATCATTTCACTACACTACTTTGATTATTACCATATCCTAATTCCTAAATCCTCTATCTCTACAACTGAAAATGTAAGTTCCTCCCAATTAAATTAAAACAATTGAGAAGAATGTCAGGATCCCAAGTAAATTTGGTGAATACAACGTGACTATGACAACCACCACTGCACTCTAATAACATCCATGACACCCTGTAAATTACACCATTCCAAGGAATGCCTGGATTCTAGGGTCCCTGATGCCTACCATCCATCACCACTGTTGCTTGTGACAACCTTCCACTCCATGGTATGCCAGGATCCATCCACCATGTTAGAAGTATGCCACTCCCAATGTGATTCATAAACTCAATGAGCCTTCCCAAAAAAATGTGAAACTCCTCATGTGCAAACAACACTCCAATCCCATGCCTCATATTGCAATCACATATTCCACCCCAAGGGCTCAAGTGGAGCTCTCTTGCACTGTTGTGCATGAGACAAGTATCAAGTGGTGCAAGAAGATGCCACTGCTTCTCACCATACTGAAGGAGGACCAAGGGTGTGTCCCAGTGATCAAAATCAAGTTGAAAAGAATACACATGTGTCACTTTCTTTTCATGAAGCATCAACAAAAATGGTCCCTCCATCATTCCAAAATTTACTTTCACATCCCCAGGTGCTAGGTGTGAAGGAAAGCAGGCCATCTGCAACTCCCTATAATGATCATCCACTGAAACAGTAGATGCATGGTCTTCATTGTTGGATGGTCCAACAAGAATGTACATGTATGCCTCATCCAAAGATGGGAATTTCCTCCACATAGGCAAGATGAGATCTTCCTTATGCAAGGCTAATGCCTCAACATGTTGTACGCCAATTTCTTCATGGAAACTTGCTTGCATAATTGAATTCCACATAGCATGAGAATAAATCTTTATGCAAGGTGTCTCCATGTGTGCCATGTAATCTTCCATCCAATCCATGTGTAGATGAATGGCATCAAATGGAATCCAAATGTGCATAGACTGCTAGTCATCTACCTGGGCATTGTGAGAGATGTCAGCGGAATCATTAAATTTGTTCTCACCTATAGAAGTCCTTATCTCTGAAATGCATCCATACATCGATGGATAGATATTACCGTTGAAGCATGGTTCAAGTGGAATGCACTCAGTTACATCCTGCATAAATGAGTCTTCCTCATATAGATAAATCTTACAATCTCCCAAGTGCGAAACAAGTGCTCTGCAACCATTCTACATATCATTGCTACCATCATGCACTTGCATCACTAAACACTCCTCATACTCACCCTGTACACAAGGTTCCTCCAATGCAATATGTATGAAATCAACCACACACATCACATTACTAGTAGTCCTGGGAGAGGGAAGAAAATATACCAAGTCCACATGAAATTTCTCTCCTTCTACTGATGCTTTATCTTCAGCAAATTTGAGAGCCATGTCTCTATCCATGAACATCTGCAAGTAGTTTTCTTTCATCTTTTCTATCTCTTATTTAATGATGCAAAGTTCAGAGATAGAGACTCTCCCGCCGAATCCACCTTGTCTCTCCTCCAATTGAACTCTCCCAATAATATCCTCCATTAATCTATGTGCATCATCAGTTATGGACATCACTTGAAAAATCCTCTCTTTGGTGAATAGGAGTATTCTCTCCAAATCACTCCCTGACTGCTTGACTACACCAAGTGTGCTATAACATGTGGGCTCATCCACCATATGAGTATCATGCATACTTTCCTTCAACCTTTCAATCCTCTCACTACATTCATCCTTAACACCAGAAATTTGAGCCTCATAACTAGGGGATTCAACCATGCCAATATTCTCCCTAGAAGTGGATGCAATATCACGATGACCTAAAGGAATATAAAATTCAGAATTTGATTCATACCTTTGCTTCACATATTTCTCTTTATGTGGCAGATCTATGGTGGTATGTTCTTCCACCAGACTCTCTGGTTCGCACCCAACTATTGTGTGCATGTCTTCTAAATCTGATCCATTGGATGACTCACTATCATTGAGTTCGATTGAACTCTTCCCATGTTCAACCCTATTTGCAGTGATCTTGAAATCACCAACAAAGAAATTGGAAGTGGATTCACTTCCCACAATGCCAATAACCCCTTGACTAGCGACTGGTTCTTTGGATGCACATGGTTCAACATGCTCACCCATTACATAACCTTCAACTAGGAAAGATATGTGCATGTTCTATGCTGGTTGCAAAGTTAAGTTCAACTACTTTTGGCATGGATCCACAACACAATAATCATCTCCAACATCTAATTCAACATTAGGAGGTCTGTTTTCATTAAATGAATTGGAAGATTCCTCAAATGGATGTAAGAAGACATTGCTTCCACAAAAATCAGAATTACTCTTATAACTTTGCTTGATGTCTTCTTCTTGCTTCTTCATGCACTCACGAGAGGAACCACATGGCTCTTCTCTTGGTAGATTGTGTATCTTCTCCTTTGGTGGTTGATTTGTATTTGGATATTTCTTCTTCAAGAAAAATGATGAAGATTCCTCCTTGGGTGTCTTAGGATCAATATTCTTGGAGGCTCTTCCTAAAGAGGATCCATAAATTCTCATCAAGTAGGAAACTCTTCCCACACTATTCACAACTTCAACATTTTTTGCTTGGTCTTGTGCTGCACATGGTTCTTCTTTCTCTTTGGAAGCTTTCACAGTGCCAGTTTCATAATGATTATTTGATGGCTTCCTTTTAACAAATGGATCCCCTCTTTCTGAATCAACAGAAGCTATGGATGCCCATTTTATCACTGGATCATTGGGAGTAAAGCATTGTGATGGTGATGCTTTAGCTTTCTACAACATATGCTCGACTTATATGCAAACACCATTGACAATATGGCCTACTCTTATTTGATATGTTCTACTACAAGGATCCTCATTTGGAAACAACCTTTCAAATTTGAAAGTGGATAAGTATCTAAAGGGAAATACCTCCTGCATCTCCTTCCTCATTGTTTGGTACTCCCCGATGTACTCATATGGATTGCTTCCTAGAAGATTCCCCCCATAGCATACTCTGCCATCAAAAATATTGAACCCTGGTGGTTTGGGAATTCTTCTCTTTGTGCACAAAGCATAACACAAGGATTCATAATCCTCATTTAAAATGGACAAGCCTCCATCTATATAAATGACTTCTTCAAAATCAAAAATGATTCTTCCTCTTCATACCAATCAAAATCATTTCCACTGAACCAAGCCATGGATTAAATTATTTTTTCAATTGAGTAATGGAGCTTGGTATTTATTCTCACAGGTGCATAGGACCATACTCTGATACCACTGTAATATCCCTGATATGATTTCAGAGTATATTATATCATATTCAAAATTTAAAACATAAAAGAAAACAAATCGAAATTGGTTAAGAAAAAACTAGTATTGGTCATTGTTAATCCCACCCAGAACTTGAGATTTGAACTCCGATGGATCTACAAAATGTGCAGCAAAAAATATATCAAATTCATTTCTAGCTTTATATTCTTATGCACAAGGTACTGGGGCCATTTACGTTTCAACAACAGTTTTCGCTGAGGTCTACTCTGAGGCTTCCTGGGCACACTAGCATATGCATACTAAACTCATTCGCTTACACCTGAAAGTAACCAAAGGGTGGGTATCAGACATTAACCCCCTAGTTTGATGATGGATAATATTTTTCTGAGAGTTTGGGAGGTTTTGTCTGATTTTGGAGGCAAAAGAAGGAAGGGTGATAGATTGGTCTACTCAGCTAGTTGTTTTCCAGGCTCTCCCAAACAATCTGAGAGGGATACGAATTATTAGGGATATGCTTGGAGGGTATTCAACATGGTATTAAGAATATACTATGACTGATCAAACCAAAAATGAACATTTAGAGAAGAATTAATTACATATACTGCAAAACTAGTCAAATAAAATGGTCTAAAGAACTAGTCTTGAAGAAATTGAGCACAAACAACCTATAAGGATTTTGAATTCCTATTATTATCAACAATATGGATTAGGCCTGATTATAATAATAGCAGAAAACCAAAATTAAGAATATTTATTAGCAATTGTAGGTACTTTACTCTCATATTTCTCACAGAGTCTCTAATACATTAATTTTTTACAATATGGAGTGTAGAAGACTTCTAAGAAAGAAGAATAAGAAGTGTCTTCACTGGATATGTAATAGAGGTGAAAAAAAGAAGTTGTATTCTTGTGGAAGGATCAAGAACAATGATTCAACTCACAAGGCTCTTACACAGCTCGAAAATCCATAAATTTGCACAGGTGCACTTCTCAACATTGAAACCTTGGCTTTGGTTAAAACGGTTGTATCTTGGTCATCCAAACACCTTTTTCGAAAAGAAAAAAGGAGTTTCTTACTGTAAATTACCCTCCTGATGCAATGGAACATGTATCACAACCCATAAATTCTCATAAATGTAGAAACCAAAACCTCCATTTCGTCCCTTCAACATTGTTCCCACGAAATGAAGGGAATGAACCGCACAACAGGAACACCAACCACTGGATCAGAATTGTATGGCTATATATCAGACTTCTATAGCTGCATATGATTAGAAGATAATACTTGAACACATTTTACTTGGGGCACATCACCCAAGCATTGATTGAGGCGCATCACTCAATACTTGAGAAGCACAACTCTCAAATCATTAAACAAAATGACCAAAAGATGTGAATGGTGCGTGTTGGCATTCTTTTATAGGCTTATATTACTTCATGAGAAATTAACTGGTATGTGTTATAGATGAGTGCGCCCTCCTTAGATATAATTAGAAACATCTCTGCTTTGTGTAACTTTCCTAATTTTCCATCTTTCCTTGCTTTGTGCTTTCCTTCTACTTTTAGCAACTGTGCCCTCCTTGCTTTCTGTATATTTCTTGATTTTCCAAACTAAATTCTTTTCTACACTTTCTTTCTTTGTTCATTTTCCTGCTTTATGTACTTTCCTGCTTTTCCTGCTTTTTCCAGTTTCCTTATTTTTTTTATGTCACCTTGCTTCCAGCTGCTTTCTTCTTGTTTCTATTTTCCTCAAGTGAGTGGATGAGTCCAACCTTATCCTCATGCTCCCTCCTAGCCACATGAGAACCACCACTTGTACAAAAATTAATTATTCATGAAATAAAATTAAATACAAAGTACTCACATATTAAAATTATTAATAATTAACTACTACTATATGCCTTGTTCCAAAATTAATTATTTAATGACTAATGGAACAAATGGGTTGGGAGGGTGATCAAAGATCACTAGGGAGGGTACATGAAACTCCATGGTGATGTCAATATGGGGACATGTGCCTAGTACACTATCTTCAACATGGGTATACTCCAAAACATTGGAATTCCAAGAAAAAACTAGCTCTCCATTAATCAATGGAGTGTTTCTCATATGTTTGGAGAAGGACGATACAAAAAAAGTGGTTAAGGAATTGCATGATGGCCCTGTTGGAGGTCATTTTTCTGGGGACACTACTGCTCATAAAATATTAAGAGAGGGATATTACTGGCTTAGTGTATTCAAATATGCACACGTATATGCTTGAAAATGCGAGGTATGCCAAAAGAGTGTCGATATATTAGCAAATCCAGCAGCACCACTGCAACCGATCATCATTTTTGAACCATTTGAACAATGGGTTTTAAACATCATTGGAGAAATCAACCCCATCTCTTCAATGCAACATCGTTACATTCTTATTGCAACAAATTATTTTACTCGATGGACTAAAGTTGTCCCTTTACGCAAAGTCAATGAAGATGATGTTATTAAATTTCTGCAAGAGAACATCATAACCAGGTTTGGGGTTCCAATTTCTCTAGTGTTTGACAGTGCTTCATATTTCTCTTCTTTGAAAATAAGTGAACTTGTTGTGGAAAAGGGAATTAAATTTAATTATTCTTCAAATTATTATCCACAAGGGAATGGGTTAGCAGATTCTACTAATAAAAACTTGATTAGAATTTTGAAAAAGACCATTATTGAAGACCATAGAAATTGGCATGTATCTATTCCTAATGCTTTATGGGATGATAGGGTCACTCCAAAGAATTCTCTAGGGGTTTATCCTTACACATTATTTTACGGGAAAGAGACTATACTTACTCCAAATGTTTTGTTACCTTCCTTGCAGTTATCTCAAGAATCTCGGGGATCTAATAGAAAAATCATGCAATCATGAATTAATACTCTTCTCAAATATTTTGAGGTAGGAGACTTAGTTTTGACATGGGATCATCCCCACGAAGTGAAGGGAAAGCACACCAAGTTTCAACATCTATGACTTGGAGCTTATACCATTGCTGAGAAGCTTTGCCCAGGAACCTATAGACTACAAGATCTACATGGGGAAGTGGAAACTCTTCCCATAAACAACCAAGCTATCAAGCAATAATTTCTTAGTTTAGGGAAAACTTGTGTACATAAATAAATCTCTTTTTCTTTTGTTTTATTGCTTTTCAGCATAGTTAAATGCTTTTGTTTTACTCTTAGTTTTCATTTTTTATTTTGAATAAAGTCAAATCAATAATCACAGTGATGAATGGGAAGCTAGGATATGATATTATTCATGGAATATTTATTAGGGAAGGATTCACAAATTTAGAAGGTGCGAGAATTGCTTTGAAATTTAAAAGTTTCTTCTTTTTGTAAAAGGTCATCAATGCAATATCAAGCATTATTTTAAGGTTTTAACCTATCTACTTTATCTATCAGGTTGTTTCTTAGGAAATTTATCACATGGTTCATTCTAAACTAAAGTGGTTAAATCCTGTGTAAATAGTTGGGATAAGGAATTCTAGGCTACTATCATGGGGTTTTGCTCACTATACACTTAAATAACCCTATCTCAAGTAGTATACTATAGCCGACCCATGGAAAGGAAGAAAATATTGCAGATGTATAGCAATCAAAATGATCCTATACCAAAATATAAAATCCAAAAGGAATAAATAGAGTTGACAGCTCTCTAAAATATAAATATCCATCAAAGTAAAAATTGGATATTTGAAGAAGAATTGAATGCACGAAGCAAAACAAGAAGATATTTCTTATGATAATCAAAGAAGGCTCTTCTCCGTTCGTGGGTATGATAAACCAAACAAAATATTTATTTCCCACAAAAAGGGACATTATGGATAGAAGAGCCTATGATATACCTCTGAAGGCAAAGAAAATTGTATCTTAAAATGACTCAAGCATCAAAGAAATGCATGTGGTGTAGGAATGAGGAACAAACGATTACATCTGCCTAATTTTGTTATGGACCTGTGGTGTCTTACCTTAGTGGCTTCTAAAAGATGGGGTAGGTAAATGAAATTCATACTTTGTCGCCAGGAGAGTGGTTGTGAATTCTTAACCAAGATTCCTATCCCTAATACTAACAATAATTTGTGACTTATGTGACACTTATTCCAAACTGAAATGGAAATGTTTCAATTACAAGGTAGATTGATGAACTATGACTCTTACAATTAGAAGTCATTAATAAGTAGAAATAATTCTTACGCCAACTAAATTATCTAGTCCAAAAGAGTATTCTTTGCTTCTTTTCAAAGATCTAAATTCTACAGCTAGTCGCCAATTGTTGTAGCTGCAACCCCTTCCCCAAATTTTTGAGAATTTAGGGCCCCTCCTTAAATCTTCAGTTTATCTTCTATTTTTGTATTTAATTTTGGACCCTTCTGTTTCCTATGTCTTTTAGAATTGATTTCCCATAGAAAATTTTACACTTGGAAACATTTTTGAGTGTTTTCTGTTTCAGAGAAAAAGTTGAATTTGCATTGAAACAGTCGGAGCAAAATCCATTTATGCACCGAACGTTCGGACAAAAATTCATTTTTGCGACGAAAACGTCGGAGTAGAACCCATTTTTTGCACTGAAATGATCGAGGTACATGAAATTTTGAAATGAAACAGTTGCTTATGATCTAGAAATTGCACCGATATGGATGGTTACAAATAAAATTTTCCACCAAAAAAAATGAATATGACTTATCTTTTCCCTTTAAAGAGATCGGATTAGAATTAGAAGTTGTCTCAATACATCTAAATACTTAAAAATTGAGTTTTCATCGATGTGTATCAGTGTCCTTTATAATTTCACTCTGAAATAATCGTGCCCAAACCGAGTCTTGCCCCGAAACGTGTTGGGGTAATGTTGGCAATATGGCTTATGGTTGTCATTGATGTCAAAAGGATCTCAGTAATGACAAAGGAATAACCAAGGAAATGATATGGCATGAAACATGATGTGACATGATTCGTAATGATGACATGGCATATATGGTGATGTGGCATGTGTGATGAGGCTTGAAAAATACATGATGGTGTTCTGGAAGCTATCAGAAATTCATTATAGCAGTCTGACATAGTTTTGGAAAAATATGGCATTTTGGTGAAAAAACAAAAATGACTAAGTATGGGAATCTAGTTAAAAACTGGCTCAGAAAGATGCCCGCCATAATTTATAGGAGATTATAAATGCCCGCCCCATAGGGGGTCTTGTAGATTGTTGTTTTACCTACCTGACCATATCTTCAGTTTGTCCAGAAAGTGTATGAAGGAAAAGTTATGAGCCTGCCAAAACAGTGTTTTAGCAAGCAAAAATGGGTAAAACACCTCAGAAAGATGGCCGCCATAATTTATGAGTGGGAGTAAATTCCCGCAGCAAATGGGGGTATTATAGATTTGTATTTGTCCTACCTAAGAATGTCCTCAATTTCATTTGGAAGATAATGAGAAAGAAGATTTGAACTTGCCAAAAGTGCCTCCCAACCATGTTGTTTTTCATTAACTTCACTAATATGCCCACCGAGCAGAGAGAAAGAAGATTCAAGGGTTGAAACTAGTCTTGTTAGACTTTTCTTGTTGTCAGCTACCCATTGGACATCTCATTTGTCAAATTTGAAGAAAAAAGAAAATCACCCTTGTGACCTAGGGTTTGGAAAAACTGACTAAGTGTCAAACCCACAAACTTGAAGAGGCTATTTGAGATGCCCGCCAGAGATTGTTCTGATGGTGATAAAATTATCTGAGGGATTAGGGATTTACTTTGTTGAACTGGCTATCTAGCCATGTGCTTAGTTTTCTTATTATGTCCTCATGAGGAAAATGTCAAGCCTGCCAAAAGAGGTAAAGTCATTAATTGGCATATTCAAAAAGTATGAAAAATTGACTAAGTGTGAAAAACAAAGTTAAAAGAAATAGTTTTTGCATAGTATGAAACAAGTGAAAAAACTTAGTATACCTTAAAAATAGTAAGCTACAGGATTGCTAGGATAGTTCTTTTAATTTTACAAATATGTAAAGAATGCTTTCAGAGGATGTGTTCTGCCCTTAGGGTTTGTTGTAATATCCATAAGGGTTTATGAAATGGCTTGTATGCCTGCAGAAGAAGCCAGTGGTCTTGAAGTATGTATAAGTTTGAGGAAGCATGTGGTCAAAAGATGTTCACTGCCTATAGATTGAAGGCATGTGAAGAAGTGAAACCACTCGACTAGAAAAGAAGAAGCTAGAGGATTGAAGATAACCTGTGAAATAAATAATTAATTAGAATCTATAAAAAGACAGAGATTTAATTAATTGTTAATAAACATAATTGAAACTGAGTTTTAAAAGGGCGTGATTATCCAGATGAAAGAAACAGAATGTTAATTAAATAAACGAACATAATTCTAAGTTAAAAATTCATGACAGAGATATGAATAGGTACGAGTTTGAAGAGGCAACCATGAACCTATTTTGAAAAAATGTGATGGTTAAAAAGACTCCTTTGGGTGTTTTAGAAAGAATATATATAAAACAGAAATCTAGATAGAGGAAGTGTCTCAATTGTGAAAATGCAGCAACAGTAAAGAGACCGAGAACCTATATCTTTATAGTCTAGATCAAAGATGCATCAATAAAAGGAACTAGAATAAAGGCTGGACCTTTGAATTGTATACATGAAGCTGCATAGAGACCAGAGGAGTATAAAAGAATATATATAATATGATAATGAAGAAAAGGGAAGTATGTCATTGAAGAAGAAGCCAGAACAAGCAGAGATAAAAGTGAGAAAGTTCTGGAAAAACCAAAGTAGGGTATGCTGAGTGTTGACATGTAGAATTGAAGTAAGTACAGAGTTATAAAGTGAATATCTGAAGCAGCTTTGAGGACCAGAAGACAGAGACCAGCAAGGTGAATATAAATCTAGTGACAGAGTTGAAAGAAGATCTGGAAGACAAAATGAGAAACATATAAGGGTGGTAGGGTGGTGCTAGGGAAGGATACATTCCTGCAAAGGGGTCTTGGCCTCCTTCCAATAGTGGCTGGAAAATAAGGGTATTGGTGTATCCTTGTCTCTAGGTGCAGACAGAAACTAGGGTGTTGATGCATCCTTCAGTTGTGGCTGAGAAACTTGGGGATTGGTGTCTCTAGCAAGTTGTGGCTTGCAAACTTACTATAAATATAATTCTGCAGTATAGAAAGTATTGGTGGTTTACCTATTTGGGGTTCCACGATAAAATCTGTGTTTTTGTGTCTCTTGTTGATTCCATGTTTATTAAAATTTAATAAGTGGTTAAAAGTAAAAAGTTTACAATACTGATTCACCCCCCCTCTCAGTATTGACCAATATTCCATCAATTGGTATAAAAGCGGGATCCTTCATTAACAGTTTAACCACTGGAAGGAAGATCCTAGTAAAAACCACTATGGATCAACAAGAAGAGACTTACACAGAAAATGGATCTCCAATATTTGGAAAAGAAGAATACATATTTTGGAGCACAAGAATGAAAAGTTATTTGCATTCATTAGGACTTGATGTCTGGGATGAAGTGATCTCTGATTACATCCCACCAAAGGGAATAAGGACTCCAACTCAAAAGAAAGCCAAGAAAAATAATGCAAATGCAATGGAGGTCATTTTGGATGGAATAGCTCAATCCATCAAAAGGAAGATTGGACCATGTGTTTCAGCCAAGGAACTTTGGAATAAATTGGAAAAACTTTATTCAAATAAAGAGATAGCACAAGTAAGCCTTGCTATTTGTGAGTCTAATAGTGAAGACACAAATGAAGAAAATCTATTTATGGGAACAATAACTCAAACTTCAGAAGATGCTTCAGATGAGGAAAGTGAGGTGAACCTAAAAGCATAACTCATAAGTACCTTTGAAGAATTGAGAAAAAGCAAGAAGAAGAACAAGTCTTTGCAAGAAAAAATTTCAAAGTATCAAGAAGAGCAAAAGTCAAATGAAGAGGAAGTCAAGACTCTCCGAGAAGAGTTGCACAATTCAAGACAACAAGTGTTGGCTAGCATGGAAGAAGCTGAGAGCTTGAGTCAAGAAATTGCTATCTTCAAGAAAGAAATGAAGATGCTAGAAGACCACATAGAAGAGGCCGAGAGATTAAGACTGGAAAATGATAACTTCAAAAAGGAAATAAAGAAGCTAGAAGACCAGCAGATCATTAATGAAAAGATCAAAGAAGAAGTGCAAAAATCTAGAAGACTTGAAGAAGAAGTTACTTTGCTTAGAAAAAGGCTTAATGAAGAATCTATTAAAACCAAGTTTGAAAATAGCTCAAAGACTTTGGATGATGTTTTGATTAGCCAAAGACCATCAAATGATAAAGCTGGTTTAGGGTATGGCAATGAAAGGAAGCCCGAATATTCCTCTTTCAAAAACCAAAGAAGAGATAATAGAAGTCATGCCGCTACACTAAATAGTCCATCTATGAAGAAAGAAAGTCAGATGTCTGCTCCCTCCTCTCATAACATAGACATAACTAATATGATGACTAAAAGACCAATGACAAGTAGGATCCATAAAATATTTTTGGGTCAATGCTACACATGTCAAAATTTTGGACATATGGCTAGAGAATATAAGCTAAGGAAGAATTCTTCAATGAAAGTCCAAAAAAAAAGGAAGGAATGGAAGAGGATGGAAGCCATGAATCAGATAGCTCAAAGATCTCTCAAAACTGAAGGTAGTTTCTATGGCTATTGTCACTACTGTCACAAGTTTGGCCATAAGGCTATTTATTGCAGAATCAAGAAAAAGGATCTAAGTAAGAAATTCAAGAAGCAAACAAAGCCAGTAAGCAGGGTACCTCATGGAAAGATGTTGAGAAAGAAGGAAGACTCCAAAAGTGAAGAAGAAACAAAGATCTCAACCATCAAAGAAATTTCCCAAGATGATGAGGACCATAATAGTGCTACAAATATGAATGATATTCATTATGATGGAAAGAAAGATGATGATATAAAAGAACACATCGATGGAAATGAAGATGATGGTGGAACTGAAGATGAATGTTTGTTCTAAAAACTCTCATGACCTAGAAGAAAAATATGAAATAAGCATAAAGAAGGGATCACAAACTCAAGGGGAGTTTATATAAAAAATTGGAATTAATATTTAAAAATTTATGTGGTAAGAAGAGAATTTTTTTTTTAAAGTTGTCATCAAAACAAGAAGAAGTGTAGAAGAGTTGATATCAGCTACCACAGTTGGTCTTGATTTCAGATTTGAAAAATGGAATGTGTTTGCAAAGTAGAAGAGCACAATGATAGGGGGAGTCCATAAACTCATCATCCAAAGGTTCTCATTCAAAGAATCACTACAAGAAGGTAAAGAAGGATGCTTCATAATGTCTAGCACCAAGTCCAAGTTAAACAAGAGGAAGAAAAGACAAAGAGGTAAGGAAAAGCATATTGGCAGAAGCATGTGTCAAAGTGGAGAAAAATTGTATGTCAAGATGGTTACAGCAAAAGGGCATAATAGGTTATCCTTTGTCATTGTTGTCAAAGGGGGAGAAGGTTTAGGTGTTGTGTTGTTCGAGAAATCTACCCTATAGTGAGGAGATGGACACTACCAACTTAAGGGGTGACAGGTAAATGCATTAATCATATTACATAGGCTTCTACAAAAGAAAAGAGATCAAGATCATAGAGGTGTACCATATTAACGAAGTTTGATCCTAGCTTTCGCTTGCTCCTTCGATCGATCCTCCACTTGATCCTCCGTTCAACGAACCTGCAATACAAAGATACCTTCCTCAGTGTATCTTGACTGATATAACAATGATGAAATTGAAATACAATTTAGACATCAAATACAATCAAGCATTTAATCCAAGCAAACATGCAATCCATTAGACATTTGATTGGGACGGGAAGGGCATTTCAACCTTTATTATCAAAAGCAAATAATCAGTACAATGATACCTAATCATTCAGAATGCTTATGCAACCAGATCCTGGGCTCCTGCTCTTCACACTAACTTTGGAATTCCTCCAGCATAACCACCCTTAGTGCATAGTTTCTAGGCCCCTCTCTCATGCATCTCCCTTGCATTTATAGGACAAGGTAGGCAGTTTAAATTGAGAGGTAGTTTGATTGGGAGGTTTGGGGAAGTTGTAAAACCAACTTCAACTAATCCCATTCCGTAAATTTAATATATTTTTAATCACTTTTTGAGAAAAACAATGCTTTTATGAGGCAAAGTAGGGTTTTTCTGATGAAAAACGCCCCTTTTGTGAAGCAAAGTAGGGTTTTTTTCAGGGGAAAAAGCTACTTTTATGAAGCAGAGTAGGGTTTTTGAAGGGAAAAATGCTGCTATTGGCTTATAGACTAGTGTTTTTGCTCAAAAAATGGGAAAAAGATAGATTATGTCAGCTGAATGAGGGTAAGTCTAGGACATTCCTCATCTAGGGTCAAAATGCTCTTCCTACCCTTTTGTCCTTTTGTGTGATCGTCAGCTAAAGGAGATCACGGACGGAGAAGTGCAGTTTTGACCTATAACATGTTTCCATCAATGAAAAAGGGGGGAGATTGTTGGCAATATGGCTTATTGTTTTCATTGATGTCAAAAGGATCTCAGTAATGACAAAGGAATAACCAAGGACATGATATGGCATGAAACATGATGTGACATGATTGGTAATGATGACATGGAATATATGGTGATGTGGCATGTGTGATGAGGCTTGAAAAATACATGATGGTGTTCTGGAAGCTATCGGAAATTCATTATAGCAGTCTGACATAGTTTTGGAAAAATATGGCATTTTGGTGAAAAAAAACAAAAATGACTATGGGAATCTAGTAAAAAACTAGCTCAGAAAGATGCCCTCCATAATTTATAGGAGATTATAAATTCCCTCACCATAGGGCGGTCCTGTAGATTGTTGTTTTACTTACCTCACCATATCTTCAGTTTGTTCAGAAAGTGTATGAAGGAAAAGTTATGAGCCTGCCAAAATTTATGAGTGGGATTAAAGTCCCGCAGAACATGGGGGTATTATAGATTGTTATTTGGCCTACCTAAGCATGTCCTCAGTTTCATTTGGAAGATAATGAGGAAGAAGATTTGAACCTGCCAAAAGTGCCTCCAAACCATGTTTTTTTTCATTAACTTCACTAATATGCCCACCGAGGAGAGAGAAAGAAGATTCAAGGGTTGAAACTAGTCTTGTTAGACTTGTCTTGTTGTCAACTACCCATTGGACATCTTATTTGTCAAATTTGTAGAAAAAAGAAAATCACCCTTGTGACCCAGGGTTTGGAAAAACTGACTAGGTGTCAAACCCACAAACTTGAAGAGGTTGTTTGAGATGCCCACCATAGATTGTTCTGATGGTGATAAAATTATCTAAGGGCTTAGGGTTGTACTTTGATGAACTGGCTATCTAGCCAAAAGAGGTAAAGTCATTAATTGGCATATTCAAAAAGTATGAAAAATTGACTAAGTATTGAAAACAAGGGTTTGAGAGGTCATTTAGAAATGCCTGCCAAGGATTGTTATGATGATGATAAATCAGTCAGAGGGCATGGGGTTGTTCCCTGATGAAATGACTACATAGTCATGAAGTCAGTTTTCCCCAGGGCTTCACACGTGTGAAAATGGAATCTGCCAAAATGGGAAATTTAGGTCTGTTTTGATGGTTAGAAACAAGTTGAAGAAGCATTTGAAAATGCCCGCCAAAGTTTGTCTGGGAAATGACAAATTTATCAAAAGGGGTAAGTATGTTCTTTGGAGAACTAGGCATCCATCTGTGAAATCAGTTTCTCATTTGGATATCACACGTGTAAATTCTCAACCTGTCAAAACAAAAAGAAAAATATGTTAGTTTACATATTTAAAATAAAAAATGGCTTAAGTGTGAAAAACAAAGTTAAAAGAAATAGTTTTTGCATAGTATGAAACAAGTGAAAAAACTGAATATGCGTTAAAAACAGTGAGCTACAGGATTGCTAGGATGTGTTCTGCCCTCAGGGTTTGTTGTAATATGTAAAGAATGCTTTCAGAGGATGTGTTCTGTCCTCAGGGTTTGTTGTAATATCCATAAGGGTTTATGGAATGGCTTGTATGCCTGCAGAAGAAGCCAGTGGTATTGAAGTATGTATAAGTTTGAGGAAGCCTGTGGTCAAAATATTTTCACTGCCTGTAGATTGAAGGCATGTGAAGAAGTGAAACTACTCGACCAGAAAAGAAGAAGCTCAGAGGATTGAAGATAACCTATGAAATAAATAATTAATTAGAATCTATAAAAAGATAGAGATTTAAGTAATTGTTAATAAACAGAATTGAAACTGATTTTTAAAAGGGCGTGATACAGTTTTAAAAGGGTGTGATTATCCAGATGAAAGAAACAAAATGTCAATTAAATAAATGAACAGAATTCTAAGTTAAAAATTCATGACAGAGATATGAATAGGTACGAGTTTGAAGAGGCAGCCATGAACCTATTTTGAAAAAACGTGATGGTTAAAAAGACTCCTTTGGGTGTTGGAGAAAGAATATATATAAAACAGAAATCTCGATAGAAGAAGTGTGTCTCAATTGTGAAAATGTAGCAACAGTAAAGAGACCGAGAACCTATATCTTTATAGTCTAGATCGAAGATGCATCAAGAAAAGAAACTGGAATAAATGTTGGACCTTTGAATTGTATACCTGAAGTTGCATAGAGACCAGAGGAGTATAAAAGAATATATATAATATGATAACAAAAGTGAGACCAAAGGATGTCATTGAAGAAGAATCCAGAAAAAGCAGAGATAAAAGTGAGAAAGTTCTGGAAAAACCAAAGCAGGGTATGCTGAGTGTTGACATGTAGAATTGAAGTAAGTACAAAGTTATAAAGTGAATATCTAAAGAATCTTTGAGGACCAAAAGACAGAGACCAACAAGGTGAAGATAAATCTAGTGACAGACTTGAAAAAATATCTGGAAGACAAAATGAGAAACATATAAGGGTGGTAGGGTGGTGCTAGGGCAGGCTACATGCATGCAAGGGGGTCTTGGCCTCCTTCCAGTAGTGGCTGGAAAATAAGGGTATTGGTGTATCCTTGTCTGTAGGTGTAGACAGAAACTAGGGTGTTGGTGCATCCTTCAGTTGTGGCTGAGAAACTTGGGGATTGGTGTCTCTAGCAAGTTGTGGCTTGCAAACTTATTGTAAATATAATTTTGTAGTATAGAAAGTATTGGTGGTTTACCCATTTGGGATTCCACGATAAAATCTGTGTTTTTGTGTCTCTTGTTGATTCCATGTTTATTAAAATTTAATAAGTGGTTAAAAGTAAAAAGTTTACAATACTGATTCACCCCCCCTCTCAGTATTGACCAATATTCCATCAGGTAATACTTTGTTTAGCCCCGAAAAGGGAAGCTCGGAAAAATATTTTACATTTTCCTCTTTCATTGGTAGAGTTGTAATATGGTGATCGGTGTGGATATTATCACGACCATGGAATATTTCAGTGTAGAACAAGAAGCCTGCCCGAAATAGATCGGGGTCTAATTTTTTTCAACACCGATATAAATCCCCGAAGGGATGTTGTCAATATTATAAGTCATTGTTGTGAACAAAGGAATGTATTGTTTGCATGAGGTCATGTGAAAGCAACATAGATCATCACTATATATTAATTAACAACTTAGGGCTGAAGTTACATTTACAAGAGGGAATCCTGTTGTAGGTCACTACTGTAACCTTGAACGTCGTTTTCTCGCTCGCAACACCTGGAAGGAGAATTCTTCCAGCTCGACTACCAGCTTGGAAGCATACTCGTGTTTCAGGTAGGTTTATCTCATCTCATCTGAGGAATTTTTTTATTTCTTATTGGGCGTTAGGAGGTTAGGTAAAGACCATTCTTTTTCCCTAGTTTTGCGATGATTTTAGAGTTTTCATTTCAAAAGGACAGTGTATCCCAGATTGTCTCTATTTACTCTGTACTAGTTTATCAGTGGAAAAAAACATTGAATCATTTTTTGTTGGAGTGCTCATCGAGTCTTTGGTGTTTATCCTTTTAGTCCTTTTTTGGTTCAACTTATGAATATCTGAACCAAGTAATCGCTCTGGCAATTTTTGAATAGGGGTTTTACCTTTTGAGATCATATGACACACCTTCATCGACTCGATTACTTGGAGAAGAAGTGCAACCCTAATTTCAAAGATTCCAGTCTTAGAAAACCGTGGAAATTTGGTGCTAATCCCTAAGGCCATCACGAGAGAAAGCGACTAGTACAACAATTCTCTTCCCAATCCTCAACATGGCTATTTTGTTTAATAAGACATGACAAATATGAGCTATTAGTTTCAAAATTGTTTTGATTATAGAGAATTGTTTGAAATCTACATTTACTTTAGGAGTAGTTTGCATTGGAAGTAATTTTGTAACCAGATTGATGGCATGGACATTTGAGAATACATATATTATCATTTGATAAACTTGAATAAATAAATAAAAATTTGCTATTAAATATTTTGTTTGTAGACCTCATGTTATTATTTTTGGTTATATTGCAAACACAGTCAATGTCAAGCTTTGATACTTCTTTTACATGGCATTCAATCAAAACAAAGCGGAATTCTACAGGGCATCCTACCTGATTGACTGCATTCTTACCAGTAACCCTTTTCATAAGCTAGGATGGCATTGGGTTCCATAGGAGGCTCCAATCTATGTGGCATATCAAATCATGTGGGCACATAGACATGCTACATTTTACAAGATAATTTGTGAAGAGTTTATAATATCTCTTCATCAATTGATTTTCAATAAAGAACCGAATTGTATGTCATATGCAGCCTTAGAGATAATTAGTGAATATGGATATTATTAATTTACTCCAGAAGGTACATATCTTAGAATGTATGGAGGTACAAAGAGTCCTTCTTTGATGCCTAGGTATTTACAGACAATGTCATTTTGAAAGAGGCAATAAGTCAAGTTTTTATAAATGGAGTTGGACACTTTTTAAATGAAAATAAGAAGGCATATTATCCCTCACTTCCATTCACCATTGGGGCCTACAATTTTACCAGAGTCAAAGGGGCTGGAAATTTTGTAAAAGAGTTAGAATCATATCACTTCGGAGAGAAAATATTCGTAAGAAATGATAGTCTAAAAAAGGTAGCTAAACATTGTGCATCATGCAGCATTAATTTTGAATATTCTAATCATTTCTTGAAATATGAACAAGTATACGGGAGGGTGAAGAACATGGAAGATTTGGATAAAACGTCCAACAAGAAAACAAAGGCGATCTCAAGCCAAACAAAAGAAGCCTTGAAAGAAGCAGAACAAAAGAAATCCAATGAGAAGGCCCTGGCAGTAGAAAACGCCAAGAAACTACAAGAAGAAAAGTTAGCAAAGAGTATGGAAGAAGAACAGTTGGCTAACAAAAAGAAAGAAGGAAAAAGAAGCTGAGGAAGCAAGGATAAAAGAAGAACAAGAAAAAGAAAATAAAGCAACTATGGAGCAGGAAAAGAATAAATTACAAGATGAATCCAACAAGAAAGAAGAGGATCAAGAAAGTTGTGGAAGATAAAATACATCATCAATAAATCTAAAATCAACAAGACACAAACATAGACAATCCTGCTGATCCTAATCCAGAAGTACCTCTCACCGGAGGTCACCTTCCATTAGATGAGCTCGGGCTCACTCCTTTCACACCTTCAAAGCAACATTTGGTGGCTAAAATGGATACTATCGTTTTTTATCCCAAGAGGAAGACCATTCCAAGAAGGATAAATAAGATATCGAAGATTTCCTTGCAGCCAGATATTGTAACTATATAGGAGAGTACAGTAATGGAAGTCACTAATAAAGATATGAGATTCACAGATTCAGTAAATGTAGCAGTAGCTCAAGCAAATTCCTATAATATTGATAAATTGACAGAAGATCTAGAAAGGAGCAAGGCCAAGATGATCAAGCTTAAAGACAATTTGGTCAAATCTCGAAGCGAGGGAATTGAGATGAAAAGATTGTGGGATTCCCCAGAATTGGAAAAGGAAATGGTCTTGCGATATTTTCAAAGTCTTGAGGACAAAAGGATTCATTGAATGTTCAACTAGTCATCATGGAAGGTGAACGAACTAATTCCTAGACTCGAATAAGTGAGTTAGAAGACAAGGAGACTCAATTAGATAAACGAGTTGAGTCACTCATCATAGAATAAATAATTTTGGAGGTTCAAGTAATGGAACTAATTAAAGAAAATGAATCTTTGGTAGAATAGCTAAAAAGTGCTCAAGCTCATAAACAAGACATGACACCATTTTATGAGCATGCTTGTGAATTGCAAGAACAATTGTTTCACTCTCAAAGATTGCTTATCGAGAAAATTTATGAGTTAAAGGAAATGGTCAATAGATTAAGGAATATTTCCATAGAAGCTTCAAATATAAAACATAAATTAATAGGAATTTATGACAAAATGAAGAACCTAATTGCTTGGAAAGGAAAAGCTAAGGAGATCCCTAAACACCAACCAAAAAGAGCAATTGTTGAGTTGAAATTGGACATAGCTCTCTTAGAAAGTTCTCGGAAGTAAAAAAAGAGGATAAAGAATGAAATACAGAGGTCAATCACAAAGTGTGAATACATTTACCAGGAAATCTACCAAGCATTCAAGAAATTTCACCTCCTTCCCCCTAAATCCCTTGATGAGATGATGTCAAAAGAACAATGTGAAACAGAATCAAGGAACATTTTGGATAAATATTTTGCTTATATAAGGAATCTGGCCTCACTCACTGTGGAATATATTCAACAACACATTGGGAAAGCTACTTTAAATGCTTATTTTCTAGGAGAATGTCATAAGTGTTGGTTGTGGAGCCAGATCTTCTAGTCTCATAGATGATATTGTATTAGCCGTGTTTGTACCCCAATTCTATATGATATGTAGGTGGACTATACACTCACCCCAGCGGGGGGGTGTGGGGGGGGGCATCGCCTCCCCACGGGGTTCCAGGGGCCAGCGGTCCCCCGGTGGGGGTTCGGGGGCAGCGCCCCCGAGAAATGGGGGTTCGGGGGCAACGCCCCCGAAGAAAATTATTGGGGTTGTTTTCGCCAGCTGTTTTGCGGGCCCATGGTTTTGGGTATCCCGTGGTATTTTCCCATTGTATTTCCCTTATAAAAGAAGGACATTGTAATACGGCTAAGGTTGATGTATTAGGTTTTATGCATTGTAAAGATCTTTGAGATCTGGAGAGAGACTGTAAAACAGAGAAGAGGAAGTGCAGTGGTTGTGCTGCAGGTTGTATCCCTTCGACTTGCTGGACGGTAATAATAATAAGGACTGGCAAATTCAGTGTGGACGTAGCCCAAGTTGGGTGAACCACGATATATCTGTGTCTCTCTTGTAATGTGTATGTGTGTATATATTTGCATTTCTGTTTATTTTTATTGCTCTGTGATCCTGTTTTTCTAACAATTGGTATCAGAGCCAAAGGTCTATTTGGCAGTTAAACCCGCAGGAAGCTAGGGTTTCTGGTTCGAGTGGGAGCAATGGCAGAAGAAGGAAAGTTTAAGGTCGAGAAGTTTAACGGCCAAAACTTCGGGTTATGGAAGATGCAAATGGAGGACTATCTGTACCAGAAGGATCTATACCTACCGTTGGGAGGAAAAGCAAAGCAGCCGACGACTATGAAGGACGAAGAATGGGTGGTTCTTGACAGAAAGGCTCTGGGAACAATACGGTTGAGCTTGGCTTCGTCGGTGGCTTTCAATATCTCAAAAGAAACGACAACAGAGGGTTTGATGAAAGCATTGGGTAAGCTGTATGAAAAACCCTCGGCTTCCAACAAGGTATTTCTAATGAAGCGTTTATTTAATATGAAGATGTCTGAAGGTGGATCTGTTACTGATCATTTAAATGAGTTTAATACGGTTACAAATCAGCTAAGTTCTGTAAGTGTGAACTTTGATGATGAGGTTAGGGCTCTTCTAATCTTGTGTTCATTGCCAGAAAGCTGGAATAGCTTGGTCATGGCTATAAGTAACTCTGTCTCTAGTTCAAACACCTTGAAATTTGATGATGTTATTGGTGTTATTCTTAGCGAGGAAATGCGAAGAAAAAGCACAGCTGAGACATCAGGTAATGCGTTGACCATGGAGAGCAGAGGAAGACAAAAGGAGAGAGGAAAGAGCCAAGGTAATCGTGGAAAGTCTAAAACGGGCAGATCTAAGTCCAGACTGGGAAAGATAGAGTGCTGGAACTGTGGAAAGAAAGGACATTTGAAGAAAGACTGCAAATCTCTAAAGAAGAAAGGAGATGCACAGAAGGAGACTACCCAGGAAGCAAATGTAGCAGGTGATGTGTTACAAGATGCTTTGATTCTTGCATTAGATAATACTAGTGATTATTGGGTAGTAGATTCAGGAGCTTCATGTCATGCTACACCCCATAGGAAATACTTTCATGAGTATGTTCCTGGCGATTTTGGACATGTTTTATTGGGTGATGATGAGCCATGTAAAATTGTTGGAATGGGTAAGGTATGGATAAAAGTTAAGAATGGAACTGATTGGTTGTTGAAAGATGTTAGGCATATTCCTGCTATGAAAAGAAATCTGATCTCAACAGGGCAGTTGGGAGATGGCGGCTGTCTATCTACGTTCGGAGAAAAGTGGTGGAAGATCACTAAAGGATCAATGGTGATAGCAAAAGGAGACAGAGTAGGTACGTTGTATTTATGTCCTCATAATACTGACCATTCTATCTCTTTAGCTTCCACAGGAACAGATACAGCATTGTGGCATCATAGGCTTGGCCACATGAGTGAGAAGGGGATGCAGATTCTCCACTCAAGGAAGTTGCTGTCGGATTTGAAGCAGGTAAGTTTGGAATTCTGTGAAAATTGTGTTTATGGAAAACAGAAGAGAGTCAGATTTCTCAGGGTTGGGAAACAGAAGAAGAATGAAAAATTAGAGCTTGTGCATACAGATGTATGGGGACCAGCTCAGGTACAATCTCTTGGTGGCTCTCATTATTATGTTACATTTATTGATGATGCAACTAGAAAAACTTGGGTTTATTGCATTAGACAGAAATCTGATGTGTTTGCTACTTTTAAGAAGTGGAAAACTTTGGTTGAGAATGAGACAGGAAAAAGATTGAAGTGTCTCAGATTTGATAATGGAGGTGAGTACTGCGGCAAGGAGTTTGATAGTTACTGTTCATACCATGGGATTCGTAGAGAGAAGACAGTCCCAGGAACACCACAGGAAAATGGTGTGTCAGAAAGGATGAACAGAACGATCATGGAGCGTGCAAGGTGTATGCGACTGCATTCAGGGTTGCCCTTACAGTTTTGGGCGGATGCTGTAAATACTGCTGTTTATTTAATAAACAGAGGACCTTCAAGTGCTTTGGATGGCGGTATTCCAGAGGAAGCATGGACAGATAAAAAGGTAAACTACTCATTTCTGAGAACGTTTGGTTGTGAAGCATTTGTCCATATTGATAAAGAAAATAGAACAAAGCTTGAAGCTAAATCCAAGAAATGTACCTTTATTGGATATGGGGTTGATGAATTTGGTTATCGTTTATGGGATTATGAAAATAACAAAATCATCAGGAGTAGAGATGTGATATTCAATGAAAAGGTCATGTATAAAGATCAGTTGCAGGGAAAGAAACAGGAAAAGGAAAGCACAGAGTACATAGTGCTTGATGAAGTTAAAGAAAATGAAGTTCCGAAGGTGCCAGAAAATCAAGAGCAGCAGCAAGTACCTGAAACTCCTGCAACTGTAAGAAGATCTACCAAGTTAAGTAGACTCCCTGAACGATACTCTCCTTCAATGTATTATTTATTGATGACTGATTCTGGTGAACCATAATGTTATGAAGAAGCAATGCAGGTGGAAACTAGAAAGAAGTGGGAGCAAGGCATGAATGAGGAGATGGACTCATTGGTAGGAAAACAGACTTGGGATTTGGTTAAGTTGCCTGCTGGTAAAAGAGCATTGCAAAATAAATGGATTTACAGGTTGAAGGAAGAAGAAGGAGGTAAGAAGAGGTACAAGGCCAGACTTGTTGTAAAGGGGTTTGCACAGAAGAAAGGTATAGATTTTGATGAAATATTTTCTCCTGTTGTTAAGATGACTTCAATTAGGACTATCTTAAGTCTAGTGGCTGTAGAAGATTTGCATCTTGAACAGTTAGATGTAAAAACAGCCTTCCTCCATGGGGATTTGGAGGAAGAAATATATATGCAGCAGCCACAAGGGTATGAGGTCAAAGGTAAGGAGGATATGGTATGCAGGTTGAAAAAGAGCTTGTATGGCTTGAAGCAAGCTCCAAGGCAATGGTATCTAAAGTTTGACAGGTTTATGACAGAACAAGGTTATAGTAGATGTCATTATGACCACTGTGTTTATTTCAAAAATCTAGACAATGGAAGATATATTATCTTGTTATTGTATGTAGATGACATGCTTGTTGCAGGGTCTGACATGCAGGATATAAATGTACTCAAAAGGAAGCTAGCTAATTCATTTGCGATGAAGGATTTGGGTGCTGCAAAGCAAATCCTTGGTATGAGAATAATGAGAGACAGGAAAAATCGCAAATTGACATTGTCTCAAAGTGAGTACATACAAAAGGTGTTGGAGAGGTTCAGAATGCAGAATGCAAAACCTGTAAGTACACCTTTGGCTAGCCATTTCAGTCTAAGTAAGGAAATGTGTCCCAAGACACAAGAAGAGATAGATTACATGTCCAAGGTTCCCTATCAATCAGCAGTTGGCAGCTTGATGTATGCCATGGTGTGCACAAGACCAGATATTGCACATGCAGTGGGAGTTGTGAGCAGATATATGAACAATCCAGGTAAAGAACATTGGAAGGCAGTACAGTGGATTCTCAGGTATTTGAGAGGTACTACCACTGAGGCATTATGTTTTGGAGGTTCAGACACTGTTCTACAGGGATATGTTGATGCAGATATGGTAGGTGACAAGGATAGCAAGAGGAGTACCACAGGGTATGTGTTTACTGTAGGTGGAGCAGCAGTAAGCTGGATTTCGAAACTACAGAAGGTTGTTGCACTTTCAACAACAGAATCACAGTATGTTTCCATTACAGAGGCTAGTAAAGAGATGATTTGGTTGCAGAGGTTTATGGAGGAAGTGGGTAAGAAGCAGAAGGATAGCAGACTGTATAGTGACAGCCAGAGTGCCATTCATCTTGCAAAGAACTCAGCATTCCATTCCAGGACTAAACATATACAGCTCAAGTACCATTTCATACGCTCTATTCTGGAAGATGAACTGTTAAAGTTGGAAAAGATACATACTAGCCAGAATCCTGCAGACATGTTCACAAAGGTAGTGACCAGAGAGAAACTGAGTTCGTGCTCGGTTTCAGTTGGCCTTCTAGCATGAAGGTGAAGAGGAGAAATTTTCCAAGTCCAAGTCCAGCAAGCGCAGCAGCAGTGGAGTTGTTGTGATCAGTCTCCAAGTGGGATATTGTTGGTTGTGGAGCCAGATCTTCTAGTCTCATAGATGATATTGTATTAGCCGTGTTTGTACCCCAGTTCTATATGATATGTAGGTGGACTGTACACTCACCCCAGCGGGGGGGTGTGGGGGGGGCATCGCCCCCCCCACGCGGTTCCAGGGGGGACCATCCCCCCTGGCTGGGGGGTCCGAGGGCCAGCGGGGGTTCGGGGGCAACGCCCCTGAAGAAAATTATTGGGGCTGTTTTCACCAGCTGTTTTGCAAGCCCATGGTTTTGGGTATCCCGTGGTATTTTCCCATTGTATTTCCCTTATAAAAGAAGGACATTGTAATACGGCTAGGGTTGATGTATTAGGTTTTATGCATTGTAAAGATCTTTGAGATCTGGAGAGAGACTGTAAAACAGAGAAGAGGAAGTGCAGCGGTTGTGCTGCAGGTTGTATCCCTTCGACTTGATGGACGGTAATAATAATAAGGACTGGCAAATTCAGTGTGGACGTAGCCCAAGTTGGGTGAACCACGATATATCTGTGTCTCTCTTGTAATGTGTATGTGTGATTATATTTGCATTTATGTTTATTGTTATTTCTCTGCGATCCTGTTTTTCTAACAATAAGGATACAACAAAAGGGTTGCTTGATATGGTCAAAGAGTTATCTACACATGAAACAGATTTGAATTTATTAGATACTCAAAATTTGAACGTAATATATTATGGCAGTGATCTCTGGGAGAATTACATTCAAAGTCAAGAGAATATTCCATCCAATTGATGTAATTTGCAATTTTCTATTTTATTTTGATTTTTTTTGGTGCAACCATAAACGACAAAACTGTGGGAAACCAAAATTTAGGATGGAATATGAAGTAACGAGTCACATAAAGACAAATTTTGGTAAATATAAATATGATGGAATAGAGTATAAAATGGACCCTTTTGACGAGTGCAAATAGTGAATTGGTACCATTTTGTATGAGAATTTTTTTTTATAACAGAAATGGTTAAAGAGCGTTTGATTATATATAAAAAGAAGAGTATAGAGAAAATAGATAGGGTTTCTCCCATAACATGAAAACATCCATTACACCTTGTTCATCCTTCTCTAACTTGTAGCTATCATGGAACTTGCCTATTATGTGGAATCTATATCTTCTTACATACTAATCAAGCAGAAATAAACAGAAGAAAAACATTGCATAAACAAAACAAAGTTGGGGGATATATCCAAATAATACATATAACTAAGGGACCACAAAAAAAAAACTCATAATTTATGCAGAAAACGGAGTGTACCCGAAACCATTATGCCCACAACCTCCATCTGAACATCTTTCTTCATGCCCGAAGCCTCCATCTGAGCATCTTCCTTGATGCCCACATCCTCCATCTAAACATCTTTTATGCCCTCGGCCTCCAACTGAAATACCTTTATGCCTGCAGCTTTCATCTGGCTACTTCCTTTATGCCCACAGCCTCCGTCTGGGTTTCCTTTATTCCCACTGACTCCATCTGAGCATCTTCCTTTATGCCTGCATTTTCCATTTGGACTAATTTTATGTCTGCAGCCTCCAACTGAACGACCTGTATACCCGCAACATTCATCTCAGTTGTTTCCTTTGTGCTCGCAGCCACCATCTGGGCTTCCTTTATGCCCGCATCCTCCATCTGACAACTTCTTTCATGCCCGCAGCCTCCAACTGAACAAACTTTATGCCTGGAGCCTTCAACTGGGCTACTTCCTTTATGCTCGTAGCCTCCATCAGGGCTTCCTTTATGCCCACAACCTCCATCTGAAACTCGTATTTTATGCCTACAGCCTCCAGCTAATTTTTTTGTGTCCGCAGCCACAATCTTAACGTCCTTTATGCCCGCAACGTCCATTTGAACTACCTCCTTCATGCCCGCAGTATTCATCTTCTCTTCCTTTGTTCCCGCGTGGGGATGAATTACTCCCATGACTTCTTCCAGATTACAAACCCGATTCATGATCATACTGTTGTGATGCTTGACCTCAGAATGAGGTGCTTGGGAAAGGGAATAAAGACGGTTTAGGGCCCGTTTAATATCAATATTCTCATTTCTCGCCAGCCTGATTTGATTTTCCAAGTCATTTATATGGCTCGTGACTTCCCTAAGGGCATAATTTCTTTCAATTCCTTGTCTACCACCAGAGTTGACATGAGTATTCTTTTCCATGGTGTTACCTAGATGCTCCTCCTTCCCTTTCAGTTCAAAATGATAGAGACCATAAACTGGAGAGATCGGGAGTCCCCAACTATGAGAACCAGAAACACTTCTGAAAGGTTTTTTGCAGCGAAGATAGTTCGTCAAAACCTCAGGGTCACTCAGGGATGGAGGGCTAAAATGAAAAATCTCCATGTCCATGCAATACCTCTTGAACCAAGAAAAACAAGCGAAATTGAAGACGAAAACATAGTTCTCTAAAACAAAAGGTGGACACAGGGCAGAGGCTCGAAGGAGGACAGAAAAAAAAAACCCTCTAGTTATTAATAACATTCCTCAAAACTGATAGATTTCCTCTGTCTTGCGTATGCAAGCCATGTGGTTAAGGCATGGGACAGTCCTTTGGAATTTAAGACTGAATCATGTGGAAATCAAAGGTAGATCCCAGGGAGCGACTTGGAGGGAAAGGTAGGATGATGAGTGGTCCATGAGGATGTAAAATAAGGAGAGATGTAATAAAACAAAAATGATTCCATTAAGCAAGATCCAAGTGTTAGAAAAACAGGATCGCAGAGCAATAAAAATAAACAGAAATGAAAATATAATCACACATACACATTACAAGGCAGACACAGATATATCATGGTTCACCCAAGATGGGCTACGTCCACACTGAAGTTTCCAGCCCTTATTATTATACCATCCAGCAAAGTGAAGGGATACAACCTGCAGCACAACCGATGCACTTCCTCTTCACTGTCTCACGGTCTCTCTTCTTGATCTCAGAGATCTTTACAATGCATAAAACCTAATACATCAACCCTAGCCATATTACAATGTCTTTTTTTTATAAGGGAAATACAATGGGAAAATACCACGAGATACCCAAAACCATGGGGATCGTGTCGGGATCATAACCAAACTTGGGGTTCAAGCACGGCCGAATCATCATCTCTGAGATTGGAATATCTGGATCCACAACCAACACAAAGGGGGGATCAAGACCAAGATTTGGTCACCGATTCTAGTAGGAGGGACAGTAAAGTTACTGTATCCAAATTTTTTCAAGAGTAACATTATCCCTCTCTAGGACGCCACATCTCAAACCAACACCTTTATTAGCCATGCTATCTTCCTGACGATTATGATCTCTTAGAACATGAAGGAATTTAATTGGTTTAAATTCCTTGGCTAGACGGTTTAGAAGATGGTGCATCTTTGTGTAGGGGATCTTTTGGTTTTTAGAAATATTTCTTGCTTCCATTGTGACAATTAGGGAGTCTCCTATGGAAATCATTTCCTCAATTCCCATGTCCCTAGCGAGCTCCAACCCCTTAATTAAAGCAATCCATTCCGTGCCATTATTCATTGTTCTCCCAATGCCCCAGGCATATTCTTTTGATTGTTCCCCTTGGAGTCATAGATAACTCCACCCGCACCTGCCATCCCTGGATTGCCTTTCGAGGCACCATAAAAGAACAAAGAACTGCTTCCTATCTTTTTCCACTAGTTTTGGAATTCTTCATTGCTCATCCTTAGCTGCCAGTTCGAAGATATCGGTTTATTTGGGGGTTTTAACCAGGAGCAGGGGGAAGTAGGAAAAAGGAAGTCAGACACCCATGCTCTTTCCTCAACTGTTAGAGGTTCCTTTTTTATGCTTTTAATTCCTCTCATGGATAAAGATTCCACCCAGAGGGCCTTTGCCGAGGTAGAAACCTTATTAGTGCTCGAGGTTTTCCCTTCAAAGATTTATTTGTTTCTTGCAGTCCATATTTTCCAGTAAATGAATCTAGGGAGAGATTCCCAAGCTCTAGTAATATCCGGTTTCTGGATGAGAGAGCCCTGATAGTAGTCTTTCCATCTTGAAAAGAGATCATTCCAGTTCGTTGGAATTATAATATTAACCTTCAGATCTTGTAGAGCATAAATCCCAACTTCCTGTGAGAATTTACATTCAATGAAGGTGTCCTCCAGGGTTTCTTATTATTCTTTACAAAGGATGCAGCGAAGGGGCCCTACGATCCCTCACTTCCTCAATTTTTCGGCGATAAGAGTTTTACGATGTTCAAGAATCCAAAAAAAGACATTAACCTTTGGCAGACTATCATTACACCAAATCTTATTCCACTTTGCATTTTTTTATCCTGTTCTTGCTCATGTAAACCAGGCGGTAACCTTCCTTTACCGAAAAAGAGCATGTCTTTCCCCAATCTCGGTTGTCTTTAATGTGTCTATGAATTGGGGCTTTCTCATGAAAAAGGGAAAGAAAAACTCTATAGTCTGTTTGAAGGTGCATTGGAATTTCAAGATTATTCCACCCAGCCCATATACCACTATTTGTCTAGGAAGAAATATCATATAGGATGGTGATGTTGTTGTGATCAAACCATTTCTTAATATCATTTAGTTCCTGTCGAAAGTTAGCTGGGGAATTCGAACCAAGCCTATCATACCAAATCTTAATTCGCTTGCCATTCCCTGCTATCCAATGAATGTTGTCTTGAATGATGAAAGATTCCTTTTTACAGAGCTCCCAAATAGGAGACCCAACTCTGCTCATATATATATCCTCTACACATTTTCTTCTAGTACCTGTCATGTATTTTTTCTGAAGAGCCCTCTTCCACCAAGCATTTTCGCCAGAGATTACTCTCCATAAAAATGTTGCACCAAGGGCTAAATTCATTATTAGAGGATCTCTTACTCCCGCTCCGCCACAATTCTTTGGGATGCACACTGTGTCCCAGTCTATCAAATGGAATTTTTTTGTATCAGTAGCCTTGCCTCCTTGCCAAAGAAATTTCTAGATTTCTTTGTTTATTTCCTATATAATTTGTTTAGGAGCTAAGGATATTGAGAAAATATAAATCGAAAAGGCAGAAAGGACTGCTTTTATAAGAACTAATTTTCCTACTGGGTTGAGCCATCTGGTTCCCCAAGAGCTGATTTTTTATTTTATTTTGTCGATCAAACTATGCCAGTCTGCCATCTTTTTTTCCCCTTGAATATAGGAATGCCCAAATAGATGAAGGAGTTCCAAATAGTTATTCCCTCAAAGCCAATGATTCTTGATATCCTTGCCATGATTCCAAGGAGGCAATTCCACCCATAAAATTTTGATTTAGAGGCATTAACCTTACCATCCGAGGCTTTGAGGAAGATGGAGAGAACTATTTTGAACCTTTTTGCCATAACCGTAGACACGCCTCCAAGCAAAATGGTGTCATCGAGAAATTGTGCATGGTTTGCAGCTTTGACTCCTCTTGCAATTTTTCAGGCCTTTTAGGTCCCCATTTTCTTGCTATTACTGAAGCTTTATGCTCATTGAGTCAGCGACCAAAAGGTAGAGATAGGGGGAAAAGGGGCAGCCTTGTCGGATATGCCTTGTGGCTTGAAAAAACTTGGTTGGCCTACCATTTACCAATGGAGCAATCCAGGGGCTACTAATGCAAGCCTTAATCCATCTAATGAACCTTTTAGAAAAGTTAAAATTTGACATAATTTCAAAGAGAAAGAATTGATTTACCTTATCAAAAGCATTAGCCATATCGAGTTTTATAGCCATACCTTGATACTTGCGTTCCATACTGGAGTGAATTGCTTCCTGAACAATAATGATGTTGTCAAGGATTTGACGCCTGACAATAAAACCTCCCTAAGTATCTGAGATTAATCTTCCCATGATTTTCTTCATTCTTGAGGCCAGAATCTTTGAAAGGATTTTGTAAGAGGTATTGCAAAGTGAAATAGGCCTAAAGCGATCTATTGACATGTGTTTTTTTTTCTTTTGGTATTAGGGCGAGGAAGGAGGAGTTGGTGCCCCCCCCTACCTTATCTTTTTTCCTCATCCAATTTATCATTATTTTCAGGTCTTCCTTGATGATATCCCATGCTACTCTATAAAAATTGATGGTGAACCCATCAGGCCCAAGAGCCTTGTCAGTTTGTAAGGACCAAATAACATCTTTGATCTCAAACTCCATAATGGGTTTTGATAAATCCATGTTATCCGGATCCGAAATGAAAGGAGGTATTCCGGAAAGGAGATCGGCCTGAGCTAGGGGGTCAGTCTCATCTTTGTCTATGTAGAGATATCTGAAATGATGGACAACATGCGTCTTAATCTCTTCCAGCTCCACCATCCTTTTGCCATCTTTATCCTTTAATTCTTTGATCATGTTGAAATTGAGCCATGCTTTTGTTTGCTTATGGAATTAATATGTATTACTGTCCCCACCTTTTAACCAGACTTGCCTAGACTTCATCCTCCATTCCTATTCCTCACTTCTAGCTACGCTAAGGATCTTATGATTCAATTCTTTTTCTTAACTGATAAGATGAAAGGTAATTTCTTCATTCTCCATCTTGGATTGCAAGGCTACAAGTCCATATTGAAGTTGAATTTTCATACTGGTAGGGTTTTTATACTCTGATTTTGCCCATCTTTTCAGCGCATAGCGTACATTTCTTAATTTGTTCTCCCAAATGAAGCTAGGAGAACCAATTCCAGTAAAGCTCCAAGCGTTTTTAATTAATCCAAGGATTTTTTCATCATGAATCCAATAGCGTTACATCGGAAGGGGATGGAGCCAGGTTTACAGGGGAGGAAAGCACCAAGGAGATCGACTTGTGATCCGAAGCCGCGGAAGGTAAAGCAAAAGAAGCAGGGAGGAGATATTTTTGCAGGAAATAAGATCTTACCAAGAAACGGTAAAGCTTGGCCGCGATGTATCCCATGGCCATCCTTATGTTACTCCATGTGTACTTTCCATTTTTTAATGGTGGATCCAGAAGATCCAACTCTGATATCAAGTCCTCCATGTTTTCCCCATAGGGATCTCTTACTCTAGAGCCCCCCTCTTTTTTCTGACTGATTTTTAGTAGCATTGAAGTCGCCAGTGATTATGAGATATTTCCCTTTCATGTCCTCTTTTATAGTAGAGAGGCTATTCCAGAACAAATGTGTGTCTCTATAATGCGTTGGCCCATACACATTGCAAACATAATAAATATTTGGATCATCTTTTTCATGGAACTCGATGAGGAGCCAGTGATAATTTTCCTTAACATTTTTTATAACAAACTTAATTGAAAAAAAAGTTGTTATTCCTCCTAAGGCACCTCTGGAGCTTATAGCGTTTCCTTGGCTGTGTTTCTAGAAGAGATGTGAAAGTTCCAAAACTTTTTGCATCGCTCATTTGGTCTGTTGGATAAGAAGAATGTCTGGTCTTTCATATTTGATGATATCTTTTATTGCTTCCACTTTGTTTGTTCCGCCCAGTCCTATGCAATTCCAAGAGACAATTTTCATTACTTCTTGATTGATTGAGGCTTTGCTCTCGACCTTCCATCTGATTTCCCTAAATTTTTGGAGTTTTGAAGAAGCTTTGTTTCCTCAATGCTCCGCTTCCATCCTAGTTGCAATTCTCTCTCTGCTTCCTAATCTCTGTGGTATCTTTGTGACTTTCTTCCTCTGGTGTTTGGGGGTGGTCCTGGTTCAAGAAAATCTTGTGTGTTGGTAGTACGACTGCTGTTACACCAAAACCCGTAAGTGATTGGTAAAATCACCACCGCTAGATTTAAGGATCCACGAGAGGCGATTAGTCCCTTGTCATGATACATTGGGGAGCGCTGACTAGTTGCAAATTCGTGCAACAATCTCCCCCTCAACGCGCGCCGAGTGTGTATCGAACTCGTGACCTCTAGCTTTGATACCAATTGTTGGTAGTACGGTTTCCATTACACCAAAACCCGTAGGTGATTGGTAAACTCACCACCACCAGATTTAAGGATCCACGAGAGGCGGTTAGTCCCTTGTCACGATGCATCGAGGAGCGCTGACTACTTACAAATTCGTGCAACATTGTGACCCTTTTGAAGAGGAATCCAAAGAGAGGGTAAAAGAGGAGATTCTACTTTGTTTTACCCTTTCATCCCAATATCCTCCAGGCGTTTGTTAGGAACCCATGTCTTTACTTTGTTAGTATGTTGTTGTTGGACGCATATGCTTTGTAAGTCGTCCTGTAGTATTTGTTAATCAATAGTTTGTGTTATTGTTGTTGGCGCATATGCTTTGTAAGCCGCCCGTAGTATTGTTAATCCATAGTTTGTAACGGCCCATGGTTTCGACCCATAGTATTGGCGCCTAGAATTAGTATATAAGTGTTTGTTGAGACCTATGAAGGCACCGTGAAGTTATTCGTATTGAGCTTGCTCAAAGGAGGTTGCCCCCTAGAAGTGGCCTGTGATCAATACAAAAGTGATTCTGAGTTCTGTCATTTCTGCTATTTCGTGCATTCTTGTTAATTAATTGTTGCAGGTGCCTCACATCTGGTATCAGAGCACTTTCTTGGGCTCGCTGGGTGAAATTTATGCCAAATTTTTTTTTCCGCATCTATTGCAGGTTCGGATTTGGGAATAATCCCCATCCGCTTAACTGTGGGAAGTACTTGGGCATAAGCCCTAAAACTCATTGTGAGGAGTACCACAGGAAACCCGAAGTAGCTGGCCCATTGAGAGGACCTGCCAGCGAAAAGGGCAACGACCCCTACCTGATTGACTAGTTCCCACCCGTGAGGTAAACCAAGAGCTGTCGTTTGTGGCAAAGCGGTTATCAGTTTTACCTGAGCCATGGAGTGAGGGGTATTGCCCCAATACGCAAGCCGTCAGACAGCATTGGTGGCCGAGTGAAACCCCTGAACTGTTAGGAAGCCGCACATACCTGGGGTCCATATCTACTTTCAGCTGAACTATTGTCGATCACTGCTGCGCCGTTTCAGATCTATTTTGCAAGCCGTTCCAGATTCAGGCGTTTTCAGTCCATTCGGCGCATTTCCAGATTTCTTTCGAGCCGTAGCCGCTCCAGTCTGAGATAAAAATAAAAAAAATTAGGGAGCCCGAAATCAGTATTTTCTCCATATCTCCCTTATTTTTACTCTGTTTCCCTTGAAATTTTCGGGGAACCCCTGTCATCCCATTCTGCATATTTCAGTCCTGAGGAACCTATCCTCAATTCCTCTTCCCAAAGCCCGAAATCCCACAATTGCCTATTTTTAGGGTTTGTCATAACTTCCTCAGATTTCACCCAATCACCTTCAAATTTTACCACAAAGTTCCTTTCTGAATTCTACTTCTTTGTTCCCCTCTGCCAAATTTTCCCATTCTTTCACCCCGCTTCTGAAATCCTCATTTTTGCTTCCCTATCTATCCAACAATGTCCAAAATTTAGTCAAAACCCCAATTACCCTTCTGATTTTTTCCCAAATCCAAATTTTCCCTTACTGAAGTAGTTCCTGTTTTTGTTTTCCTACCTAGTCAGAAAAAAAAAAACACCCGTGCAGGAGCAAAAACCATGGAGGAAGCACTTGCAGCCATCCAAGCCAAACTCCAGGATCTGGATGAAAAATTTCTCGGTCTCCATCTTGAACATTCAACTATGAACAACAAACGGCAGTCCGAGTCTTCAGTAGACAATGGGTTCTCTGCTTCCAGCAATTTCCGTGGTCCAAAGCTTGATTTTCCTCGCTTCAATGGTACCGATCCAACTGGATGGATCTATCATGCAGAACAGTATTTCAGTCTGCATAATACTTTTGTTGTCAACAAAGTTCCACTGGCATCCTTTCATTTGGAACAGGAAGCTCTTCAATGGTACCGCTGGTACATCAAGGCTCATCCAGAGCCCAACTGGCCAGACTTTTGCCAGCTCCTTTTGCAACGATTTGGTCCTAGTGCTTTTGATGACTTCACAAGAGCCCTCACTAAACTTAGCCAAACTGGCACTGTGAGAGAGTATCAAACCGAATTTGAGAATCTAGCCAACCACACCGAAGGATTGTCTGATGAATTTTACCGGAGTTGTTTTATCAGTGGTCTAAAGGATGCCATTCGCTCTGAGGTCAAAATGTTCTGCCCCAACACAATGATGGAAGCACTCGGGTTGGCTAAGTTGGCAGAAGACAAGCTTGCAGCCCAACAACGCTCCAAGCCCACTTTTGTTCCCTTCCTAAATATGGGTTCTCAGCGACCACCTATACTGCAGGCTCCTCGACCGACTCCTATCAAGCGTTTGTCTGAAACAGAGATGCAAGCACGCAGAGAAAAGGGGATTTGCTATAATTGTGATGAGAAATTCACTCGGGGACATAGATGTGTTCAGCAAAAGCTCTATCTCCTGGATGTGGAGTCTCCGCCTGCCTCTGAAATGGGTGACGAAGATCCATAAACATTGGATGCTCCAGTCGACAGTCAGGAACCGCCTATTGACCCTCCGTCTCAGGATGACCAGCCAGATATATCTCTCCATGCTCTAGCTGGAATCACCACCCCCCAAACAATGCGGGTCAGGGGTTACTTCAAGAAGCTTCCTCTTACAATCCTCATTGATTCTGGTAGCACTCATAATTTCATTGACCCTCGGATCGCCAAACAAACTGATTGTTTTATCCATCCTTGCTCCAACTTTGAAGTCATGATTGCCAATGGGGGCACCTTACCTTGCAAAGGGAAGTGTCGAAATGTGCGTATCTCTATGGGAGATTATATCTTGCGCTCGGACATGTTTGCCTTGCCCTTAGGCGGATGTGATGTGGTTTTGGGTGCTCAATGGCTACGCACACTCGGCCCGATCTTATGGGATTTTGCCGAACTTTGGATGCAATTTTCCCTCAATGGACACAAACACACATTGACAGGATTACAACCAGGTTCTCTCAGCATCATCAGTTCACATCGCATGGAAAAACTCCTCAAGAAGAGTTCACATGGTGTCATCGCTCAGATCCATTCCATCCAAATGCAACCATCAGCGGTCTCCACTACTCCTTTGGATCTACAACAAATTCTGGATCGATATACAGGTGTCTTTGCTGAACCAGTGGGATTACCACCTTCCAGGCCAGAAGACCATCGTATTCAGCTCCTTCCTGGCAGCGTTCCTCCCAACATCAAGCCCTATCGCTACCCATTTCACCAAAAAACGGAGATTGAAATGCTCGTTTGGGACTTATTGAAGCAAGGTATTATTCGCCCAAGCACTAGTTCCTTTTCTTCTCCAGTTATTCTTGTCCGCAAGAAAGATGGGTCATGGCGCCTCTGCATTGACTTCCGAGCACTTAATCACCTCACCATCAAGGATAAGTTTCCAATTCCTGTTGTTGATGAGCTTCTTGATGAGCTTCATGGGGCTCACTTTTTCTCCAAGTTGGATCTTCGTTCTGGGTATCATCAAATTCAGGTTCATGAGGATGATATTCCTAAAACAACTTTTCGCACACATGATGGCCATTATGAGTTTTTGGTCATGCCCTTTGGCCTCACTAATGCTCCTTCAACATTCCAGGCCTTAATGAATAAAATATTTCGACCCTACTTGCGGAAATTCATTCTGGTATTCTTTGATGATATCCTCATCTACAGTAAAACATGGGATGAACATCTCCAGCATCTGGATCTTGTCATGCAACTTTTCTCTGACCATCATCTCCATGCCAAGCAATCTAAATGTGTTTTTGGACAAAAGGAAGTTGAGTATCTCGGGCAAATTATCTCAGCACAAGGGGTTCGCGTGGATCCTGCCAAAATCGAGGCCATGAACAATTGGCCACATCCTCAGACACTCAAGAGCCTTCGTGGTTTTTTGGGGTTGACTGGCTACTACCGCAAGTTTGTCAAGGATTATGGGAAGATTGCAGCTCCATTAACTGCTCTATTAAAAAAAGATGCTTTTACATGGACACCTGATGCTCAGTGTGCATTTGACAAACTAAAACAAGCTATGTGTAGTACACCTGTGCTAGCTATGCCCGATTTTTCCAAGCCCTTCACTATTGAGAGTGATTCTTGCGGCAATGGACTTGGTGCTGTTCTCCTTCAAGATGAACACCCCATCGCGTTCACCAGCAAAGCCCTTTCAGGTAAGAATTTAGCTGCCTCTACCTATGAGAAGGAAATGATGGCTATTTTGCATGCAATACAAAAGTGGCATCCATACCTATTAGGGAATCATTTCTGCATCAAGACTGATCACCAGAGTCTGAAATATTTCTTGGACCAGCGTGTATCCTCCCCGGCACAACAGAAATGGGTTAGTAAACTCATGGGTTATGACTATGAGATCACCTACAAGAAGGGTAAAGACAATATTGTGGCAGATGCTCTTTCTCGCACATTTGATGCCCAAGGTTCTCTTTCAGCTATTTCTATGCCTGTTCCAAATTGGTTGCAATCTGTTCAACAGGGTTACGTCAATGACTCTTCCTTATCTCAGATCATCCAATGCTTGACCAACAATCCTTCGGCTGTCGCACATTACTCTTGGGATGGTGCTTCTCTGCGATACAAGGGTCGTCTGGTGCTTCCCCAGAGCACAGATCTTCAACAAGCTGTCTTCTATGAACTCCATGCTTCTGCATCGGTCGGGCACTCTGGGTTCCTCAAAACATATGAACGAGCACGGCGTAACTTCTTTTGGCAGGGCATGAAAAGGACAATTCAACAGATGGTGGCCGAATGTGATACCTGTCAGCGCAACAAGGGTGAAACAACACTCCTTCCAGGATTGCTTGAACCCTTGCCCATACCTACACGGATTTGGACAGATATTTCTATGGATTTCATTGAAGGGCTCCCTAAATCTGGCGGGAAGACAGTGATTCTCGTTGTGGTTGATCGTCTCTCCAAATATAGTCATTTTTGCGCTCTCAGCCATCCCTATACAGCCTCCTCTGTCGCTCAAATTTTTATGGACCAGATCTTTCGTCTTCATGGCATCCCTTCTTCCATTGTCTCGGATTGTGATGCGACTTTCACTAGTCATTTTTGGACAGAACTATTTCGCCACACTGGCACCAAACTAAAGATGAGTTCAGGGTATCACCCACAAACAGATGGTCAGACTGAAATTGTCAATAAATGCTTGGAAACTTATCTTCGTTGCTTCACCTCAGAACAACAACATCAGTGGGCAAAGTGGCTCCCTCTCGCTGAATGGTGGTACAATACCTCTTACCATACTGCCTCTAAAATGACCCCATATGAAGCAGTATACGGTCAGGAACCTCCAGCTCTTCTTCCATACACCCCCACCAGTTCACCAGTTCAGGAAGTTGACAAGGTCCTTCGCAACCGCGATCAGATTCTTCACATTTTGCGGGACAATATTCACATGGCAAGAAATCGCATGAAGCAACAAGCTGATCAGCACCGTTCGGAGTGCACTTTTCAAGTCGGCGATATGGTTTTTCTTCGTCTCCAGCCGTACAAACAATCCTCCTTGAAACTCAAAGGGCGTCATAAGCTCGCTCTAAAGTTTTATGGGCCATATCGGATTCTTCAGAGGATTGGGTCCGTTGCTTATAAATTGGAACTTCCTCCTTCTTCCCGCATTCATCCAGTCTTTCATGTCTCTTGTTTGAAGAAAGTTCTTGGCACCAACATCAGCGGCCAAACAATTTTACCCGAACTGGATAATGAAGGATCCATCCTTTTGGAGCCAGAGGCCGTCCTCAATCGACGCGTCAGCTTCGCTCTCGTTCTATCACAGAGGTCTTAATTCAGTGGCACGACATGCAACCAGAGGATGCTACATGGGAACCACTCCTTCAGATTCAACAACAATTTCCACATCTAAAGCTTTGAGGACAAAGCTTTTTTTAAGGGGGAGGGGATGTTAGGAACCCATGTCTTTACTTTGTTAGTATGTTGTTGTTGGACGCATATGCTTTGTAATTCATCCTGTAGTATTTGTTAATCAATAGTTTGTGTTATTGTTGTTGGCGCATATGCTTTGTAAGCCGCCCGTAGTATTGTTAATCCATAGTTTGTAACGGCCCATGGTTTCGACCCATAGTATTGGCGCCTAGAATTAGTATATAAGTGTGTGTTGAGACCTATGAAGGCACCGTGAAGTTATTTGTATTGAGCTTGCTCAAAGGAGGTTGCCCCCTCGAAGTGGCCTGTGATCAATACAAAAGTGATTCTGAGTTCTGTCATTTCTGCTATTTCGTGCATTCTTGTTAATTAATTGTTGCAGGTGCCTCACAGCGTTGGGGAGTCCTCAATCGCAGTATCTAGTCGTTCTTCTCTAGGATAAGAGGTAGAGATGACGTTGCCTGCTAAGTCGTTGTGGGATTTTGAACTGTCTTCAACTAGGGGGACTTCATTCATGATGATTTCGCCTTCTTCTAGATTCAAAACATTGAACTGGTTGCTAGTTGTGGCCTCCTTTTCTACTTGTGTTGGTGCTTTGCCTTTCTCCAACTGTGGATCCTTTGGTTCGGGGAATGAAGTGGCCATTTTCCTTCCTTTTTTCACTTGTTTCCAACCTTCTTATTGATTTTTCTCAGGGTTTTCCTGCACTTCTTTAGGGCATTTTTTGACGAAATGTCCATACTCATGGAATTTCCTACATTTCAAAGGAATTTGCTCGTAATCTACCTTTTGTGCATGCTCCCAACCATCTATGCAAAGGATAACATGTTATGGGAGTCCCTTTTCTAGGTCCACCTCTACACAGATCCTTGCACAAGAGAAGAGAGGGCCTTTCAGTTCTTCCTTGTCAATGTATTTGCCAAGAGATATTCCTATTTCCTAGAGGGTTTCATCGTTCCAGCAGTGTAAAGGGAGATGAGGAAGGTGAACCCAAACTGGAACTGCAGAAGGCACATCCTTTTTTGGATCAAAGGATAAACTCCATCAATTTAGGTACAACCCTCTAGGGCCCATAAAGTACGGCCCACTTCTGAAAATGAGGTCTTGGTCATCCTTATTTTCGAACAAAAAGGTGTAGAAGCCCTTGTCGCAGAAACAAAGCTGCAAGCCCTCGGAGATCAATGGCATCCAATTTTTTTAACCCAAAATTCCATTGACTTTGGCGATGGCCATATCCCAGTAAATTGTCTGATCAAACCCCGTTCATTCAAAGCAATGGATTTAAACCTTGAAGCAACCGACATGATCTGAATTTTGGGGGCATCAGTCCGCTTGACAAAACCATCACCTGCAACAGGAGCAGAAGGGGGAGGGAGTGGCGTGGAGGCCACAAGATCCTAGAAGGTTGTGTCGAGGAGTTGTCTACGTTCCTTCGGGATTGGATCCGCAGGGGGATCCATCCCCAAGTCGCAAGGGGGCGTCTAGGGAAATAACCCTAACCTGCGTGAGAGCTCATGCTCGATTAGTTCACGCAACTCAGAGAGGGTCAAGGGTTGAGAGAAAAATTTATATGAGAATTATTTTACTGCTAATGAGAAAGTTATTTTGTTGGTGAAGGATTACATAGACTGTTGCATGGAACTACATGAATGAATGTTCAAAATTACTTCTTCTTTTGTTCATCTATATCCTGTAATATCTTTCTTGCTCTATTGGACTATTCTAATGGTATGTGAATGATTTTGCTGATTATGATTATTAAATGCAATTTTCTGTGTGATAATGAGTAATGAGTGAATCAAATGTTATGCCAAACCTATCTTTAGGTGAATGTTATACTGCAGTTGGAAATACATTTCTTTCAATGGTTAATTATTGAGGTTGTAACAAATAATTGCAGTCAGTACTCACAAATTAAATTTTCTCCTTGCAAGGATAGGTTAGGATAGATTGTTTAAATTTGTGTTGTAATAGAATAGTTTTATTTGATTGGTAAGGCAGGAGTGGTAAGATGAAAGGTAAGAACATGTGCATCACTTGTGAGTATTTTTCGTATGAATTGAACTTAGCTTAGTTTGAATAATGCATAGTTAAAATTAGGGCATTTTCATTTGCATTTCTAAATAATAAAATGTAAATGGTGAATCGGGTCGTAACCGATAAGATAAAACTAAAACACATCCTATAGTAGTCGGACCATAAACCAGACAGACTCTACATTTAAAATAGTGAATAGTCTAGTTTGGACTTTTTATTGGGGAGAATCCTTACTGTTGACGTAAGGATTTTTTCGGGAGTCAACAGGTTCATTTAAAACACATCCAAAGCCAGTCACACCTATCGAAGAGGTCAAGACTGAAAATCAATTCGATGATGAAGATACTACATACAGTGACTGGGAAGGTCAATTGATAAGTTCCTTGGACGAGTTAAAGAAGTCTAAGAATAAGAATAAGTTATTACAGGAACAACTGTCAAATTATGAAGAACATGATAGGCCATGTCAGGAATCTGTTGGCGTAGATATTTGTGAAAGGATAAACAACTATGAGATTCAATTGAGTTGCGCACAAGAAAAGGTTCTAGCACTTGAGAAAGAGAAATCTGTATTAAGAGTTTCACTGGAGGAATTGGCGCAGAAAATCAGGATGATGAAAAATCAACTTGAGGAAAAGGACAAAGAGATATCCCATCTAGAAGACAATATTAGTGAGATAAAAGGAAATAAACAAGTTTGTATTGATCACATCTGCGCACAATCAGGAAGTAACAAGACATAATCTGAATATGACGTGTAGAACAAGTTAAAAGACAACACGTCAATACTCAACATGATTCTAAAATATCAGATACCATTAGAGGACAAAACTGGTCTAGGTTATATAAAGACACCTAAGAAGATATGCGATAGAGAACGTTGCTCAAGTTAGGTTAAGACATTCAGGTATGATGGCTCCTTCAGTTTTAACTCTGTTCGATATACTAATCAATGAAGGATCAATAGGGTGAAATGCACAAGATGTAATCGTTTTGGTCATATTGCAAAATATTGTAAAACTATGAGATGTTATGAATGCAATTTTTATTGACACAAAGCTATGTATTGTCGAAGAGCAGTAAACTATCCGGATGAAGATTTGTTGCGCAAATGATATTACATTCAAAGAGACTTAAGTGGAAAATATATAGAGTAGAATCAAAATAGAAGTGCACACAACAAATCTTGGGTAAAAAAATATCCTCAAAAGTGAACTGAAGATGCAGACAATCCAGGTGCAATAAGCAATTGCTGCCTCTTTGGATAGTCCCATAACGACTATGGGAAACCCTTGAGTTAAACATGATGCATATTAAGGAATTCAATGGTGTTATAGGTCAAACCTGCACCTCTCTGTCTGTGATCACCTTGAGCTGTTGATCACACAAAAGGACAACTTGGATGGAGGAGCATGTTGACCCTAGATGAGACTTTGACTTACTCCACCTCCTGACAAGACTGGAAAAACCCTAAAAATGTCATTCTGAGATATGAGCGCTACTCTACTTCAATAGACTAGCGCCTGTACCCTACTCCAGTGTGTAATAGTAGCGCTCAAGCCTCATGAGCGCTACTCCTCTTCAGCAGAGTAGTGCTCAACATTCAAAAAGTGATGAGCGCTAGTTTACAAGCACTATAGTAGCGCCCTGAACGCTACTTCACTGAACAATAGTAGCGTACATCTCAAAATATGATTAAAAAGTAATTAATTTCACGAAGAGCATTAGTTGCAGTTGGTTTCCCAACTTCCCCAACTTCCTCCATAACCATCTCTCGACCTGAACTGCTTCTCTTGTCCTATAAATACAGGGAAGAATAAAGAGAGGGGTTAGAGACATGAATGTTATTAAGAGACTTTTAAAGAGAAGCTTGCATTGGAGGAGTTTATGCTGGAAGATATCCAAGCCAGAGAAGAGCAGGATCCCAGAATCAAGTTGCAGGAGCATGTCACAAAGTTAGGTATATTTTGTAACATCAATTTGCATTTGAGAATAAAAGGTTGAAGCATCTTTCTTGTCCCAAATTAAGTGTTCATTGAAGTGATATACTTGTTTGGATCTGTTTTGGTTAATATTGGATGTTTAAATTGCTTTGTCTTTTTCCATCATTATATATTATCCAAGATACGTTGAGAAAAGTACTTGTATTGCAGGTTTAGTGAATGGGAGGTGGACTTGAGGATCGAGCGCAAGATCGAATAAGAGCTAGGATCGAACGTCATTTGAAAGGTATGTTCTCAAGGACTATAACCTATTTCCTTTCATGAACATCTTTGTAACGCAGTTAATACGCTTGCCTGTCTTCCCCTTTCAGTTGATAGTATATGTTTCCTTACTATAGGGTAGTTTTTCCCGCCAACAAACTGGCGACTCCGCTAGGGATAGTTGTGTTTTTTCTCTAGGAAACCTTTTCTTGTTTGTATTCCCAGAACCATTTCAACTCCTTTTATGTGCTGAGAGACCCTGTAGGTACCCCCCTGCTTGTTTTTCTCTACTTCAATCAGTCTGTTTGCATCTTTTCACAGTCAGTTTTTAACTTTTAAGACCTGAGCGCTACTTTGTTATACATACAGTAGCGCCCATACACTACTTTGCTATACATACAGTAGCTCCCATCTCTTCAGGAGCGCTAGTTTCCCTACTGCACAGAGGCTGTTAGTGGTCTGTTTGAGTTTTTAGCCTTTTTGGTGGTCTTCTGACTTTGTTTTTAGATCTCCTTGACTGGTATTTGAGGTTTATAACTTTTATTTAAGTCATAGAACCTTTCTTTGAGTCTTTTTACCATCTTTATATCGCTTGCTTACCTGTGGAATGTTTGGACTGTTTATAACTCTTTTGGAAGACTAGGTTTTGTTCTTTGGTGAACACTTCTGTTTATTCTTGCCCTGACTTTATGTTGTTGATTGACAAACCTGTATGTTTTTGCATTCACTGTTTGTAGCAACATTTTTTTGCTCTTTACCTATCTTATCCTTTGTTTCAGGGTTCGGTATGTTTTGGAGCCTTTAGGGTGTCTTCCGAACTTGTTGATTTCCAACCTTCTTTGACTTGTTTTTTTTTTCTGGTTTCAAGTGTGTTTAAAGTGCTTTAGGTTGATTCATTTCTCAGTCCTTGTATTAGTAGGGTGGTTGGTAGCTTGCTTGCCTACCTTTTGCTTGGCATAGTGGTCTTGTTAGGGTTTGATGCTTTGGGTCAGTCCTCTTGTGTTGGATTGCCATTTTTAAGTATATTTCTCCTATTGTTTTCTCCCCACTTTGTTTCCGAGTATAGAGGCTTTTTCTTTTGCAAAAAACCTGTAGGACAAGTCTTTGTTGAGCTAGTGCCTTGACAGTTGTAAGATTAAGAACCATTTTTAGCCATACTTACGCATTGCACACAAGTCTTATTTGCTTTCCATGTTTATAGTTCTTTTTCGTTTATAATAACAAAAAAATAAAAAAAAATTGGTAGCTTAAGATTAATAAGGCTTATAGCATAGGTTATTTTGTGTACAATTTCAAAAGAAAACAAAAAAGAAAGTTAATTAGATTTGCTCAGTTTTTTCAGTTTGGAAAGAATTTTAAATGAAAAAAAAAAAAAGTTTTGTTGTCGAAAGTTAGAATTTATGCACTTTTGCTTTTCTGTTGCAACCACGCCACACAAACGCACTACCTTTTGAGTAATAACAGCCCTAAAAAATCTTTAATAAAATTAAATAGAAACAATTTTTCTTTTTTAGGGATACACTACACCAACTAATCTTGGTAAGGATCTTGAGTTTAAATCACCTTAAACCACTCAAGATCACACATTACGCAAAAATCGTAGTTCGACTATCACAGGTAAATCCATTTCACTCAAAGCTTTCCTGGGATCTATGCAGTAGGTCTTGTGAGATCAGATTGTTGGGAATACTCCTCCTACTTTCTGTTTCGAGCATATACCAGGATTGGATCGCGTTTGGGGACTCTTTTGAGTTTCGGGCTCAGTTACCCTACCCACTCCTTCTGATTCGACCAGAGACTGTTCCCCCAGGAGTTTTCGGTGTTGTGGTATCCTTAGTATCTGACCATAGGTTCATACACAGGTGACAGCGAAGGGTATATCTGTTGTACCTAGGACAGACGTGGGAGGAAATCCCTTGCAGGTCTTCGGGAGGGCGGTTGGGTGATTCCAGCACTTGCACCCTTAGTCATTATATTGTGGACCCTAGGTAACTGTTCTTCATCCTTCATTGATCTGTTCTGGCCCTCATCATCCCAGACTCTTCTCCGGAAGGCATCTCGTTTGCTTGGTTTGCATACTTAGGACTTTTTAGTTGGCGTGCTGTTTGCCCCCTAGTCTTAGTGGGCACTAGGTTTTCTAGTTTCTATTTATATATATAATCACGGAGAACCAAGAACTTCGTAGATCGAGAAGGATTCAAAAACTTCCGCCACTTAGAACAGAACCTTTACCGCCATCTAGACGACAGCGGGTAAACCCCAGTGTTTCTTCAGAAACCATTCCTGAAACAAAACTTCCTGAGGAAATTTTTACAACGGAAAATCCTGAAATAGGAATTCCTGAGGAACTACCACTTGAAATTGAGTTTCCTGAAGAACAATAAACAACAATAGAAAACCTTGAATAGAGGTTCTTGAGGAACCACAACCGGGTACTCCAGATCAACGACATTTTAGTTCAGTTGAGATTGAAGATCTTACTTCTGCGGAGTACAGTACTCCCTTTAATCCTCCTCTGACCAATCCTAGAAATCCGCTTCTATTACCCGTTGGTTTCCAACAACCCGATTACAGTGCATATAATGTCTTGCCTAGACATTTGATGTCTACTTTAGGAGGTGAACAGGGAGTTCCACAAACTCCCACCATAGGTATGAACACTAACACTATAAATCCTCCTTTTACTGCTACACCGAGTTCGGCACAGACAACCTCTGTGTCCACTCCGTCTTTCAGTTTTAATACTGATAGGTTAGGTATGACGAGTTCAACAACTATGGCATCTACCCCTACACCTATTGTTGGACCTAGCAGTACAGCCAATTTAGTGCCACCTCCTGCGTTTCAACCGTTATATCATATACCCAGTACTTGGATTTCCACACCCGCTGTAGGGCCAAGTGCTTCTACAACTGTGCCTATCATGAGTACCATGACCGCACCGTCTACGTCAGCTACCACTGGTTTCAATACCTTTGCAGGTCCCAACATGAATCAATGTAATATGCCTGCAGGTAATGTCCCTTTTTCCTTATTTTCAGGAGGAGGGGGTAACATTTTTAACCAACAATATGGCGGGGCTAACACCCAGCCACAGTGGACGAACCCATAGAGCACTAAACCACTTTCATATGGGTGGGGAAATTTCAATAATACTTTCGTGCAACAACAGATGGCAGGGGGAAACCCCTACCAACAAGTAGCTGGGGGCAACCCCTATCAACAGATGGTAGGTGGAAACCCCTATCAGCAGATGGTCGGGGGCAACCCTTACCAACAGATGGTTGGGGGTAACCCCTACCAGCAGACGGCTGGGAGCAACCCCTACCAGTAGTTCATGGGTCAAACTATGGGTGGTTCCCCTTTTTCGACCCCAGCTTATCAAGTACCGTCTTACCGGCCTCGTTTACCATTTATGGCAACTTTAAATTTGCCAGATCTTTCCAAACTAACCAACGATCCAGTGTATCATAACACTACATGGCCACTAGTTCCTACCACGTTACCTTCGGACATTCCAAATTTCGAAGGCAAAATAGGTGAAGACCTCGGTGACCTGTCACTACTTTCCATTTATGGTGCTCCTCGAACTCATTAAATGAAGATTCCATTAGATTGAGACTGTTCCAAAGGAATTTAAGCGGTGCTGCAGCCAAATGGTACATTGAGTTACCTGCAGCTACATTCTTTAAATTTGGGGATCTCGCGACTGTTGTTTTGAATCACTTCCAGCTTCCTGTTCGGTATGATGCCGGAACAGACCTTTTGTCTACATTTAGGCAAAATAAAGCCACTTATTTATCTGATCACATTTAGGAGTGGCGAAGACAGAAGAGGCTCATTAAATCCAACATACCTCCATAATTCCTTCTTGAGTGGTATTTGAAATCACTCCTTCCTTACATTTCTAAAGAAGTAGCTACGTCTGGAGTGTCTAACGAGGAAGAAGCCATCCTACGAACTCATCAGTTAGATCTCATTTACGAACAATCTGGGTTACTGTATGAGATCATACCTGATGCACCGCGATCGAATACCGATCTGAGTAGACCTAAACCTGGACCACATGCTGACGACATAGTGGGTTCAGTTGACTCTACAGCTTTCGAAGCATTGACCAAATAGGTTCATGCCTTATATGTCAAACAATCGACTGCAGAAGTTTCTTCCATCACAACCTCTCCTTCTACTTTTGAACCTGTCAACCAAGTTCAGAACAACCAAAAGGGCCCTCGGCATCCCAATAACAAAAGGAAGGGCAAGAAAGGAGAGGGGAACCATCAGAAGCCCAAAAAAGAGAATGCCGAGGAGGGTAACAAAGAGAAAAAGAAGGTTAAGTTCCCTTGTAAACTTTGCAAGCAGGACCACCTTACTCACCAATGCCCTCTACTTGAAGAAGCCCAGAAGCTATTACGAGAAAAGAAGCCTGCCGTACTGAAAGATCCATTCCCTAAGGGGCAGAGCTCAGCTTCTGGCACCTCCAACACTGGGGGCACTACACATGCTACGGTTGATCAAACTTTTATTAACATGGTTAATTTGGATGCACTCTTACAAACGAGAGCCAAGAATTATACCTTGGACGCACAGAAAAAGGATAAAGAGATTCTAGAGTCCTCCACTCCACTCCACATACCTGTGGACCCAATGCCCAAGATCCCAAAAGGTGCCTTGAAACGGGCATCACACAATCCCAACACTCGGGCCGCCTCCAACTACAATGTGGTTGAAGATTTAACACAGACCCCTTGTGCCATGTCTACCTTAGAAGTCTTGCAAAGTTGTCCTTTACAACGGAATGCACTTCTGGCAGCTATTGGAAGTATGGAATCCTCTAACATGTCTGCGTGATTTGATATGACTGATATCAAATACCGGTTACCCTACCACGTTGCTCTTCAGATTGAAGTCGTCCATGGCCCAATGACCATCAAACAAGCTATCATAGATGAGGGCGTGTCGACCTGCGTAATGTCAATTTCTTGTTGGAAAGCTTTGGGTTCCCCCGAGTTAGCCCCTTCTAACACACTACTTACTACATTTGATGGCAAGACTTTCCATCCACATGGGGTTTTGCCATCATTTGATGTCACATTGGCCGGTAAGACAGTTGCTGTAGAAGTAGAAATTCTGGACGTTCCGTTTGATTACAATATGTTATTAGGAAGGAGCTGGACATATGCCATGCGAGCTATTGCATCGGCCGTTTTTCGAGTTGTTATGTTCCCGTGAAGGTAAGGTCGTTACAGTCGATCAACTTTCTTTCAATCAGAGAAACAACCAGACTTCTTCAGAGACACAAATTCCCTTAGTTGATCAAACCGCCCCGGTTAATGAGAGTTTAGGAGCAGGGTTGTATGGGTCATTAATAGGCACTTTCGACCTCCCCTCCCCTGTTCTTTTTATGCATTCTGATGTGGGTACTGCTACTGAAACATTCACGGTTGGTTTAAGAACTGATCCTTGGATCCTTCCCACTACGTCAAAACCTTTTGTGCCTCCATCTATTGCAGAAGTGGACTATATGGAAACACAACATGCTACAATGGAACATATCATGACTCCGCCAGTCTCTGTTGAGTCAGATATGGACTATGCTCCGGCATGGTCACTGAATTCCACTCACTCGTTCGATTGTTTAGACACGGTTTTTTCGTCTGATGAAGCCATCTTAGAAGTCATGATGGGCCTGGACCAACCATGGGAACATATGCACCACAGGTCCTACATGCTTCCAGATCTAGATAGGATTGAGAGAGGGGAATTCCCTGTGAGACCCGGTGGATTGGTTGATTTGTCATATTTTCCTTCTACTTCAAGAGCTGTTTATGCTGAGGGAAATATGGCTAACATATTGAGAACAATTCCGATCAACATTTCCACCAAACCCGGGGTCGTAGAAAACATTTTTATTGGTGCAGACTGTTCTCCAGAAGAGATCGCTCTATATACAAAATTTTTTAAAGAATTCCGCGACATTTTTGCTTGGTCATATGAGGAGATGCCAGGTATAGACCCAGCCATCGTGGGGCATGTCATCATGACATACCCTAACGCAAAACCTCTAAGACAAAAGCTCCGTCCTGTGAACCCTAGAAAAGCAGCCGCCATCAAGGTGGAGGTTGAAAAGTTGCTTAAAGCCGGTTTCATCTATCCGATTGACATGACAGAATAGGTTTCAAACCCCGTTCCGGTTGATAAGAAGCAAGGTACCATTAGAGTTTGTACTGACTTCCGAGACTTCAACAAAGCTTGTCCAAAAGATAACTATCCTACACCGTTTATCGATCAAATCATAGATGCTTGTGCGGGACATGAGATGTTCTCTTTCATGGACGGTTTTTCGGGATACAATCAAATACAAATCAAACCCAAGGACCAACATAAAACAACTTTCATTTTCCCGTGGGGGACCTTCGCTTACCGTAAAATTCCATTTGGCTTGAAGAATGCAAGAGCTACCTTCTAGCGTGCGATGAATTTCGCTTTTCATGATATCAAACACATAGTAGAACCTTACTTGGATGATCTCTCGGCGCGATCTCGAAAGAGACGGGATCATCCAGCTCATCTTAGACAGGTGTTTGAAAGATGAAGACAATATAATATTCATTTGAATCCTAATAAGTGTGTGTTCTGTGTCGAATCAGGACGTCTACTGGGCTTCATTGTCTCCAGTCATGGCATAATGGTCGACCCGCTGAAAGTAGAGGCGATTGTAAATATGCCTCCTCCTCACACCTTGCGACAACTCCAAAGTCTGCAAGGCATGTCTAATTTCTTAAAGCGATTCATCATAAACTATGCTAAAATTACTAAAGGTTTTATGAGGCTACTCAAACAAGACTCCTACTTTGTGTGGGACGAGGTTGCTCAAGCATCCTTTGAAGCCTTAAAAAAGGCACTCCTTTCAGCACCCTTGTTGAGCCCGCCAGACTACGCAAAAGATTTTCTTTTATATCTGGCAGTGTCTCTTAATACAATTGGTATAGTTTTAGTTCAGGAAGATGATATGCTCCAAGAGAATGTTGTCTACTATCTTTCTCGCGCATTGATAGCCCTTGAGGTTAAATATTCGCACGTTGAGAAGTTAGCACTTGCCGTGGTCTATGCAGTATAGAGGCTTCGTCACTATATACTTTTACGAACTACTACTGTGATAGCAGAAGTCAATCCTTTCCAGTACGTTCTCACCCGACGAATCATAGGTGGGAAATATAATAAATGGATTGTAATCCTATAGGAGTTCGATTTGGTCTTCCAATCGGCCAATTCGAAGAAATCACTAGTGTTCGCTAAGTTAATCTTAGAGTTTCCAAGTTACCTAGAGTACGTTAATGAAGAATCATCATTCCTAGATGAACATATCTTCCTCGTTGCTTCCTCTGACCCATGGTATGGGGATATCTTAGTATATCTCCAGACTTTGAGGTGTCCTACTACTTTTTCTCGAGAAGAGCGATGCAAGCTCAAAATCCATGCGAAGAACTACCTCATCATCTCAGATACTTTGTATCGACGTGGGGTAAATTCCATTTTACGACATTTCTTAACTCGAGAAGAAGCCAAAGCAATATTAAATGATGCCCACAGTGGAGCTTGTGGGGGACATCTTTCCGGGTTGGTAACAACTCAGAATATACTGCGTGCCAGATATTTTTGGCCCACGATCTTTAAAGATTGTGTGGAAGCGGTGAAACGTTTTCGTCCGTGTCAGTTTTTCACTAAGAAAATGAGGGCACACCCAGCTCCTCTTCATCCTGTGATTACAACAGGTCCCTTCACAAAATGGGGGGTTGATTACATGACTTGCAATCCAGTTTCGGCTGGAGGACATCATTGCATCATCGTTGTCGTTGACTACTTTACTAAGTGGGCGGAGGCAATGCCTACTGTCAAGGTAGATGGAGAAACTGTCGCTTATTTCGTGTTTAATCAGATTATTGCACGGTTTGGCATACCTAAAGAGATAGTGACTGATCATGGAATTCATTTCCAAAATAGCATGATGACTGAGTTGTATACAATGCTTGGTTTTCAACAAGAACATTCATCTTCATACTATCCACAAGCGAATGGACAAGTCGACGTAGTGAACAAAACTTTAAAGGTTATACTGCAGAGAACTGTTAATGCCAGTCGAAATAACTGGCACATCATGTTGTACCCAGCTCTTTGGGCTTACCGAGCCAACGTTAAGACTGCTACCGGATTCTCTCCCTTCCAACTTGTGCATGGGATAGAAGCAGTCATACCGATTGAATGCGAGATTCCTTCGCTAAAACTAGCAGTTCAGTTACTACCCGATACTTCAATACTAGAAGAACGTTTGTTACACTTAGAACATCTAGATGAACAACACCGCGACGCGCTCACAACAAACGAGGTCCACAAAAAATGAGTCAAAGGACAGTATGATAAATCCGTCAAACCTAGGGTTTTCATTGAAGGGGATTTGGTCCTACTTTGGGATCAAGACAAGGAACCCCTAGGACCCGGCAAATTCAAATCCAGGTGGCTCGGACCTTATATAATTTCCAAAGTACTGAAGAAAGGTGCCTATGAACTGATAGATTACGAAGGTAATAAGCTGGTCAATCCTAGAAATGGGCTCTACTTGAAGAAGTACTACGCTTAGGCTGACGTACTTTTTCTTGTAACATAGTTGTATATTTTTGTAAAGCTAGTTTTTGTTATGCTTGTTAGTTAATCTTATGTGTGTTTTTCGTTTCGTGTAGCAGATGTCAACCGAACATTTCTTAGGATTTGCTAATGGTGCCAGTCGCCAAACCTGTCAGTTGGCTGCAACAGCTTGGGTCATTTACTCACCCACTGGCCAACTTGTCTCTTCGGGGGGGGTTTGTTTGGGTCCTACCACGAATAATGTGGCTGAATACGGTGCAGTTATAGAACTTCTCCTAGATGCTCTTAGTCATGGCATTTCACATTTGGAGGTAAGACTTGACTCACAACTAATTGTATTTCAGTTAACAGGTGTCTACCAGATTAGAGATCCTGGATTGCTACGTCAGTTTCTACGAGTTAGACTATTGGAAAGACAGTTTGATTCTATTATATATGAACACATTCCAAGAAATTTAAATGCATTAGCTGATTCTTTAGCAAACTATGTGTTAGACTGGCATTTGTATCATACACTTTCATAAACAACATTGCACACATAAAATTCAAACACGTACATATGTAAATAATCGATACTGTATATAGCCGATACTGTATCAAAAAATATATGAGTTTTGGATCACAAGTCTATCAAGTCATGTCATAAAGGTACAAAACTGGGCATAGTAGCCTCAAAAATATATACATAGAATGTATCCCTCTCTTATGGAGAAGGAGGGACCTCATCATCATCTACTGCATTGCGATAGCATATGACTAGCCTAGCTATCTTCCGCAACACCCTAAGCCATGCTGGGGGAACCCCAACTACATCTTCCTGCATATCAATAGGTATCTGACCCATACGGCATGCAGGAACTTCATGAATCAACCGAATCACTTTTCTCTCTATGGTCCCCAACATAGCATCTACTGCAGTAATATCAGCTGGCCTCACAAAGATGGTAGGATGTACCTCGGGACGAACATGCCCAAGATCTGCATACAACACCTGTTTAGCACTTCAAAATTCATTTATAAAAATCAAATACTTGAAAAGTTTGAAAAAATTAAATAATTCTCAAAAAATTAAACATACCAATATCTCCCCAGGCTCCACCTGAAGGAAGCACCAGTTCTGGATCATGACGGAAATCCAATCCAGCATATGGAAACTGCTCGAAAGCGAGCACTTGCCTCTCCCACCACCCCCAGAAATCATCAGTATGATAACAGTAGTGACTTTCCCCACCACCCTAGCGGAGGAATATGTCACCCCAACGGCCTAGTCTGGGCTCACGGGGGTTAACCTGAGGTAGAGGCATCCCCAAACTAACAGCAGGCATCCTCTCAAAGAAGAAAGTACACAAAATGGTACCGTACCCAAAATTCTTCATGGTGCCGGATTTACAACCTGTCAATTGAGATTTCATGCTCGCCAGTAAACTAGTACACCAATCATATACATGACCGTGTAAGCATTGTACACCAACATGCATAGAGTGCATGGAAGCTAGGTGTAGTGAGGCACTACCTGCCACTTGGTTAATCATACTCACTATCACCTTCAAGGGGAGGCCTTCAATGGTAGAAATCAAGATTTGGCTTCCTGATTTCTGAGCTCCAGCCACACAATATGTATTCAAGTACTCTTGCACAGACCTTATACCCACACGAGAAGACCCTTTCAGATTTATTACATCTCCACTCCGTGAGAGACCAGTAATGAAATAAATGTCATCAACTGTAAGCTCCAAAGTTTGCCCACGGATGACAAAAGTATTGGTATCCACATCCCAGTACTGAATAAGTCTTCGAAATAATTTGTTTAGGGCCCTCATGTTTACGGTTCGGTAAAACTTCAATAAACCACATCTTCGGAGAGCGTGGAGAGTGGCCGGGTCTTGCATGGCCAGCCTATCCATGTCCTCATGTTCTCTCTCCCTCCATTGAAGAACCATCCTGCACAAAAAGTGACATTTTTTTAGTCTCGGTGCTTGCTTTTAGGTTTTCAGGCTTGAACGCTACTGTGTATACTACACAGTAACGTATGGGCGCTATTGTGTATGCTACACAGTAACGTATGGGCGCTACTCTATTTGAGCATAGTAGCGCTCATCTCCTTTACACGCTACTGCTATTGTTACATAGTAGCGCCCACGCAGTAAGAGTTGTGAGCATTGCGTGGCAAGCATGTTTTGGCTCAAAAAATGAAAACTAAACCATAAAAATGCAAGTGGGGAGGATTCTAACTCACTTGGTGTGAGAAGAACGGTGTTTGGATGCTTGATTTGTTCACCACAGAGATTTGAAAATGCCAAGGTTGCCCCAAATCTTTGCCCTATAAAAACAAATTGGAAATTGAATTTTAAAATGAAATTATATATATGAATTGGATTTTAATTTTTACCCACCATTGGTTAGTTCTCTATAGTTTCAAATTTTTTATCAAAATCACCTAATTAATCAATTGAAACATACATATGGTGTAATACTAATCCAGCTCGCATTTTTCCTTAAGTTTTTGTAGGATCGATCTCCTAAGTTTAAAAATTCTCGATGTTAGACCTTGTCAATTAGTTAAAATTCATATATCATTCGAGATTTTTTTCGCATTAACTATATTTTGTTGAAGACCTAGTTTTGGCAGATTATGAAGCTATGATCCCAGAAGCTGACCTTTAAGTCATTTTAAGCTCTTGTTTGGACTATTTAAACCTAAACAAGATTGTCGAGCAAGCTTGTCCTTTTCGAGCTCGTTAAAGTAATCGAAGGCTCATCCACTCAGGTATAGAATTATCCCTTTTTCCGGGCCTAGGTGGATTAACTACGGAAAAGGTATACTCTAGGTATACTTCTGTATGTGCTAGAAGAGTTCTTTTCCCTTTGTTTTATACTTTTTCAGGGGAAGAGACAAACTACACGAAAAAGGACCTTTTGGAGCCTTTCTTTAGGGTTTTCAAGCTCTCTAAACATGAAAATACCAAGCGAGCATTCACATACTCGGGCTCGATGTGAAATCCACGAGAGGGTAAGTAGAGGACTGTTTAAGTTTTTCAACTCTATAAACAAGAAAACACCGCGGAGCATAGACCAATCCGGGCTCAATATAAAATCCACGGATAGGTGAAAAGATGATTGTTTAAGTTTTCCAGACTCTATAAACAGGAAAACACCGGCGAGCATTAATCTGCTTGGGCTCGATACTAAAATCCACGAGCAGATATATGGAGTTATTGTTTAAGTTTTTCAAACTCCTTAAAATTGAAAACACCGGCGAGCAAGAACAGATCTCGGCTCGATATTAAAATCCAGAGATCAGTAATATAGAGTAATATTCTATCTCTTCTTCGAACTCTGTAAATAATGAAGAAGGTCCTGAGTTTTCCTCCCATGGGCTCGTTAAACTTTTTACATGGTTGGATCTATTGAGTTTTTCATTCTTTCTTGGACTCATTAAAACAACAAGAAAGGTATTCTTTTATCTAAAAAGAATAAGGGATGGGAAAGATGTGTCATATATTCAATGTCAAAGGCAGTTCAGTCAGTTCTATCCTTGAACACAGCACCTACTTGAGTCTATCTTGTCGGTTGGGTTTAGTTTTTGACCTTAGGGTGAACCTGATCTCCGAGTTGTTTACTCCACCGGTTGGTTATTCTTCCAACCATATGGAGGGTCTGATAATGTCTCTTACATTTCAGGCTTATCATTTACCCCATTATGTCGGAAACTGCCTGAGTCACTTTGTGTCGTGCTCACTGTTCAAGGATATACCCTGTGTCGGCCATTCTGCAGTTTACCTTGACCTCATGTGTTAGCCATCCTAGTGTTAGTCTTGTTACATATTATTCCATATCAGCTCATACCAGTTGAGTGTTCCTCGAGTTGGATGATGGAGGATGCCTTAAGGCCTCCCTTCCAACAAACTTCTTCCCATCGACATCAACTCATTTTACTCTGGGAATGAAGTTTAGAGTTTCAGTTAGTACCTTGGAAATTGCAGTCACCAGTGGCAATTTTCCTCGTTGTTGAATGTTGAGAATACATCAATGTCTCTTCTTCGACAGGATCCCCAGGTGTTCGACTCCAAGTCCATCTATTCACACTTGGCGGATCGTACTTGGTACTTTGGACCCCATTATCATTATCGGTGGAAGTACTCGCATTTGTTAACGGTATACATCAATGATCGGTAATCAAACGATACCCCCCATGTTCGACTGTCAGCTCATCTATTCACATGGTTAGGGTTTGTACCTAGAGTTGTGTTGGATGAAGACCTTGGGATTTTGGATGACATTACCTCATTCTGTTATCACCCAAGTTGTGCAAGACTGAGCCTCACTTATATTCGGCTCTCCATGAGACATAGATCCAGTTTGTTGTTATGGCTATGATCTCTCAGTTTGACATGGACCCACGCTTGTATTCCAAGTGGCCATGCTATATATACATCTCCTTGTTATGTATCAGAGGTCGTGTTGTATCACACTGCACATCTATATGATGTCAAAGATGTAATTGCTTGCTGACCTTGATTTTTGTTTCAGGTGTTCTTGTGACTTGTTTCTGTGGTTCTTTGCTCCTCCTCTCGCTTTGGATTATAATGTATTTCGGCCATCATTTCCCTCTGACCTCACACATTAGGGGGCATATGTTATAGGTCAAACCTGCACCTCTCCGTCCGTGATCACCTTGAGCTGTTGATCACACAAAAGGACAACTTGGATGGAGGAGCATGTTGACCCTAGATGAGACTTTGACTTACTCCACCTCCTGACAAGACTGGAAAAACCCTAAAAATGTCATTCTGAGATATGAGCACTACTCTACTTCAATAGACTAGCGCCTATACCCTACTCCAGTGTGTAATAGTAGTGCTCAAGCCTCATGAGTGCTACTCCTCTTCAGCAGAGTAGCGCTCAACATTCAAAAAATGATGAGCGCTAGTTTACAAGCACTATGGTAGCGCCCTGAACTCTACTTCAGTGAACAATAGTAGCGTACATCTAAAAATATGATTAAAAAATAATTAATTTCACGAAGAGGATTAGTTGCAGTTGGTTTCCCAACTTCCCCAACTTCCTCCATAACCATCTCTCGACCTGAACTGCTTCTCTTGTCCTATAAATACAGGGAAGAATAAAGAGAGGGGTTAGAGACATGAATGTTATTAAGAGACTTTTAAAGAGAAGCTTGCATTGGAGGAGTTTATGCTGGAAGATATCCAAGCCAGAGAAGAGAAGTTTCCCAGAATCAAGTTGCAAGAGCATGTCACAAAGTCAGGTATATTTTGTAACATCAATTTGCATTTGACAATAAAAGGTTGAAGCGTCTTTCTTGTCCCAAATTAAGTGTTCATTGAAGTGACATACTTGTTTGGATCTGTTTTGGTTAATATTGGATGTTTAAATTGCTTTGTCTTTTTCCATCATTATATATTATCCAAGATACGCTGAGAAAGGTACTTGTATTGCAGGTTTAGTGAACGGGAGGTGGACTTGAGGATCAAGCGCAAGATCGAATAAGAGCTAGGATCGAACGTCATTCAAAAGGTATGTTCTCAAGGCCTATAACCTATTTCCTTTCATGAACATCTCTGTAACGCAGTTAATACGCTTGCCTGTCATCCCCTTTTAGTTGATAGTATCCGTTTCCTTACTATAGGGTAGTTTTTCCCACCAACAAATGGATGTTAGTTAGGAGTGTAATGTTAGTCAGAATGTATGGTTAGAATGTTTTTGAAGTTAGAATATATTCGCACACGATTGTATATTGTTAAGTTGATTCTTTTACAGAAAGGGAAATTTTCTTGCATACATTAAGTGGTTATAGATTTACACTGCATATGATATATTATGGAATATAGAAGCATCACATTCAGTTCAGTATAAAAAATACAAGTAGAAAATATTTACATAAAGAATCAAACACTATTGAAAGATATGAGTCTGCGCAAAATGGATATTTTCATTATATTAAAATTGGGCATGATTACAAAAATTGCATGAGTTAAAGACTCCATGCCACGGCCAAGAATCGCATATACAAGAAGATGAAAATTTGAGAAAATGATGAATCATTCTATAGTTACAGTTTGAGGTCGAGTTCAGATTCTAGCCGATTCGCAAGACATAACTCCAAATCCACTGGAACTAGGGTGGTGCATTCAGAAGAATGGTGTAGAGGAAGAAGCTGTGGAGTGGCAGACGATGACAATTCAACATGTTGAGGCCAAATACGAGAAAATTCATCCAGAATCTATTGCTGCTAACAATCCATATTATCATCCTGATGAGTCAGAAGAATCAATTGCTCAGAATTTATGTGATTTATCTAAGACTAAGAATATTGGTGAAGAATCTGGTTATCCTGCACTTGTTGCTGCCAGGAATCCATGTCAGTTCTCAAGCATGAAAACTTAGTCTGCTAATTCTGAACAACAAGATGCACATTCTCAAGGGAACTACTTACTCTGTGATAAAAGGAATCCATTGGAAGGAAAAAGGAAGAACCAGAGGTCAGATCAAACATCAAATGCAAGATGGAAATGCGATGTGGAAATGCGAGGATGCAAGAGGTGATGAACCAAACATTGCACACATAGATATTATAGAATCTATTGAAGGGTGTTCATGCGCATGCAATTAGTTGATGAGATAGGCATTCAATGTCACAAAAAATTGAATATGGTGGTGGAGTCACCAAAATTAAATGCTCAACTTAATGAGTTTTGGAAACAGTACAAAAAGGTGGAAATTTGATTCATTGCACCATACGATGAAGAATGTTGCCTCAAAAGGTTCAATTACGGAAGTGACACATCATTGTTTCCACACGAACTATGTTGATTTGGCCGATCAATGAAAAACATGCCATATCTTTGGTTGTCTTGGAAAACGATGCGGAAAAATTAAATGCGGCAAGGCACTATGACAACGTAGTAAATGCGATAGGTGAAGCAGTCAAGCACATGAAATATAATGCAAAATCAGTAAAGAACTGAATTCGGCACTGCACAGTTGACAAGTAAGGACGAAATCATGATCAATGTGCAAGGAATGGTGAAGTATTTTGACAGGAACAGGAGATAAAGGTAAAAGAACAATGTAACATCTTTATTAGAAAATCAATCAAAGGTAATTATGAAAATATATTAGTACAGAAGTAATGAAGCATGATGACAAGGGGAGTTATCCCTGGATACAATTGCAATGAATGCCAGTGCAAAACAATCAAGAATAACTCATATAGCACAAAAGAATGGCACCTCTTTGTCATTGATGTCAAAGGGGATAAATATATGAAGCTGAGGCATGAAATGCACATTAGAAGCTGACATCAACAAGACAGAATGAAAGGAGAGATGCATGAATCCATTATATACATTATGATAAAAGAGTTCCATGAAGTCAGCAGAACATCATGAACGAGGTATAATTGCAGACAACAAAAAGGAACAACATGAAGACCTCATCGATGTGAAAGAGCATGAAACCTTAGCAAGAATGAAAGAGTAGCATAATTGAAAGAGTGTTAAGATGACTGAACATATTGTCTACACAAATGTAACGAAAGGAAAAATAGTTCACGAAGGGAATTGGTAGTAGAAGTACTAACAACAGAAAACACAGTATCCAAAATACCAAAGATCTTAGGGGGAGCATTTACATAGGGGAAGCAATGCGACAAATTAAATATTAAGCATATAGTTCAAAGAAGATCAGGTACAGCTTCATAAGGGGTTGACATAAATGAGAAATGGGGAGATTGTTGAGAATTGGTTGTCATTGATGTCAACTAAAGATGATGTCAAGTGTTTGACTATTACTAATGTCAAAGAGGATGTCAACTAATTCAGTCTGAGTCATTGATATCAACTGAATTCAAAGTGGATACATTATTCCTACAGAAGTATGAAGAAGTATATGGAAGCCACGTTGAAGTAATATATGCACAAGATGAAGAAGAACATGAATACTAGAAGTATATGCACAAATAGTGAAGGTGACAGACATGCATGCAAATTTGGAGTGTATCTAGAAGTGCATTTAGTCTGAAGATGTGTGTCAATGATACATCATGCATGGAAACTAAATACATAAGAAGATACATCATGCAAATCCAGTTCAAGGAATAACACAAGTAATGTATCCTACAACTTGTGGTCCTTGCGCATAAATCAAGTCCACCAAGTCATACATTCACATGGTAGCAGCAAAGGATTTGGTTGGACAGTAGTACATGTGCTCAAGCAGTCAAGGAGTTGGTTGAACAAATTATACGTGTACGCAAACAAGCCTGAGCGTTGCTTGGTTAAAGGTTGGAAGTGCACAAGAATTTAATGGTTGGACCATCCTGAAAGTGCGCAAGTAAAAGCAATCAGAAGATGATTTTAGTAAATGAAATGCACACAAGTTCCTAGAAAGGTAAAGCGGTTGAAAACCATCTATGAGAAAATTCTACAGCTGATAGTTCACAAGTGCACAAGTCCCACAAAATATGACAAGGAAAAGGTCAATATTCCACTAAGAAGAAGTTGGAGTATGTGTAGATTCTGCAAAGTATCAATCCACCAAGGGTGCATTACCCACAAGGTATGGTACAACACAAGTCATAGACAAATCAAGATTAAGTGTAATATTGCGCACATACCATAAGGAAATGATACATTAAGAGCTCAAAGGTACACTACCAAGGTGTAAAGTTCCACTAAGTTGTGGATCTTGAGGGCGCAAGACACATATCAGATGACACATCAATAGTGCAGAAGATGACGTGTGGCATATGCATAATCCATGAAGTATGGAAGAAGGGATTCCATGACCAACTTGTGAAGATACAATCCATGCAAGACATGTATAAATAGAGATGCAAGTTGGAGATTGGAAGTAAGCTTGATGGAAAGAGCATAAGAGCTTCGAGTGCAAGTTTCAGTTTGATTTTAGGGGAATCAAGGGGCTCGTGGACAGAAGAGAAGATCTAGCAAATAACCGAATGTGCACATGCAGTAGAATGAAGTTTTGATAGTGCGCAAAATAATGAGATAGATCTATGATAGATGCGCAAGTACTCAAAGGAAGAAATATTGAAGTATGTGCAAGTGCCTGATGTTTAGAAGGATAATATTACAATCAGCAAGCCGATACTCACATATGTTGTAGAGATAAAAGCATAGAGATAGAACCGAAGTTTATCATATATTGCACAAATGTCTAGCTGATACATATGAGCAAAACTGAAAGTGTGCAATGTTGAGAACTCCATTTGATGCGCAATGACAAAACAACAGTAGGATCCGATAGATGCATCATGATGCAGATGATCTGATACAAGTGCGTTAACTAGAACGAAGGAATCATTTGATGCACAAGACATCGCAGATTATCTAAGAGACTGTAGCAATTAAATATAATGGAAACATCAGAAAGTGCGCAGTTCCATCTGTTACTAGTGCTTCATTTCAGAACAAAAAACTATCAATTGAAATAAAAGTATCAGTTGATCATTACAGTCACACAAAGAAGAACGTTGAGACAATAGAGACATAGACTACAGTATCAGCAAATCACATAGTACATGAAGTAAGTCAACAACATAAGTGTGATTTTAAAAGAATGAGAATTCAAGTGATGTATGCAGCGCAGTGACAGAGTATAGTATGCATACGAAGGTAGTGCATAGAAGAATTGTCATCAGAAGATGTGAAGAAGTGCACATAGTTTAATTTCAGTAAGACATCAACATACATAAGACATCAGGGAGGTCAGATGGGTAAAGGAGACAAGGATTCAGAGCTTCCTTTAGGTTGGTGCCTATAAAACAAAGAAGATAGAGGGTCGGTGCCTCCTTCCAGTCGGTGCTGGAGAAACATAGGGAGTGGAAGCTTCCTTCAGGTCGGTGCCTGAAAAAATCATGGGTTTGGTGCCTCCTTCTAGTTGGTGTTGGTAAACACAAGAAGTTGGTCCTTCCTTGAATGTATTCTTTCTCACTATAAAGAAGCATTTTGTGGTTTTCTCTTGTTTGGGTTTCCACGTAAAAATCCTGCGTGTTATGTGTTGTTTATGTATGAATATATATGTGGATGGTTATTTACTGATGCATAACATAACATACAGATTTAGTAAAGGCTAATTTGTTAAAGAAGGTAAAAACTGCGTTAATAATGATTCACCCCCCTCCTCTCGGTATTAAATCAATTCCAACAAGTGTGGTGTCTCGGTTCATGCAGGATCCTTAAGAAAGCCATTATAAAGATGCAAACTAAATTGTTTTCTATATTAAGGTAACTTATTAATATGGTATTAAGTATTGTCGCACTACAGAACTAGTGGTCGGGTTCACTAATTTCATTTGGGGACGTGACATTGACGACCGCAAGTCCACTTATGGTTATATGTTTCAACTGAGTTCTAGACCCTTGGTCTGGTCATGTAAGAAACAAAAGGTAGTCTCTCTTTCGACTACAGAAGAAGAATATCATGGAGTTGTCAATGCAGGTACAAAGGTAGTTTGGATTCATTGGCTCCTCGAAGAAATTGGGTTTCCTATTCAATATTCAATTGTTATTTACTATGATAATCATAGCACTATCTAGGTTGATAATAACCTCGTTTCTCATATCAAGATGAAACATTTTTAACTTCATGTTCATTATTTGAGACAATTGGTACAGGAAAATTTTGTCTCACTTCTTTATTGCATGACAGATGATCAAGTGGTGGATATATTTACCAATCCTTTGCCAAAAGCTAAGTTTGCAAAACTTCAAGCTACATAGTGGGATTTAAAAAGATGCAATTAAGGGGGGATGTTCAAAGAACTTAATTTCATCTCCTGAATCTCTAGAGCATTGTGCTGATGGGGGGTGTTGGAACCTAAGGTTGTGCAGATTCATCACACTCCTAGATCTTATGGAGAATATAGTCAATCGATAGACTATAGTCGACTAGCAAAGCAGTCGACTGGAGGCCCAACTAAGAGAGTTGAAGACTCGACGCAATGGTTGGTAAGACCGTGGTCAGTGGGACTACAATAGCCGACTACAGTTTGGGGTGTTGCATATTTTTTGGAAATGGTTAGAACCAATGAACCCTATTTGTGGACCAAATATTCCTCACTTCTAGGGAGTTCATTAGATCTAGAGACTATAAAAGGATGACCCTATGGGTTGTGTTATGTATAACAATGATGATAAGATGCATTATTCTGATAATACATTGCTATGTTCTAATCACAATGTGTTGTTCTTAAGTGTTGTAACGGTATCTTTAGACACCACCTTTCTTCTAGCAATATTGTTCCTTTATGTTATTTATTCTGTGTTCTATAGTTCAGGGTAAATAGGTTCTCCAACAAGTTTAACAATGAAAATATTGAAGTTATAATTGGAAAAAATAAAGGAATGTTGCCAACAAAGTTAAGCAAATCTTTGGTAATGTATCAGTGACTTTTGGAAGGTTTCGTTGGCATAAATTAAGTAACTTCCATTGTGAATCTTAAAAAAAATCATTGATAGCGCCATTGGCTCTTCACTTTTATTTTTTCCTTTTTTAAAGTTATAAAAAACCACCGGTAGGCATATTTGCAATTTTTTAAGCACTTTGAATGGTGAAGTAAAAAGAGACAACAATAGTACATGGGTGAAAATTCTCAACTTTCAAACTTTTGAATTATAATTCAAAGTTCCAAAAGTGCATCGACAAAAAATTCCAAGATTAATATTTCAAAAGAATTGATTGTAAATAAGTTGCTAAGATTAGTCCTTTGAGAGTTGGCTCTTGAACTTGGTGGGAAATGATCGAGAAACAGTGGAATTTTCAGTAACTTAGTGGCAAAAGCGAAATTTCAAAAAAAAAACACAAAACTTAACCAAATTTAAAGCATCATAATTTGAACAAAGAACTAGAAACTCAACTTTAAAATGCAAAACCATAAATCAAAATAGAAGAGGGTACCTAAGATGTTATAATTGATGAATATGAATTAACATATAACAATATATTACTGACATGTAAATCAATAACCAAAATATACTAGTATAATCTCTTATCAACGCAAGCATCAAATAATCAATAGAATATGCAAGACATGAAAGAGAGAAGAGAGGACCAATTTTATGTGGTAAAGTCTCAAAAGGGGAAACATCCATGGAAGGCTTGATATTCTTATTCTTCAGGAAACTTTCACTCTTACAATATTGAGCACCCCCATACATGCTTTACATCACAACTTTACAACATTTCACAATAAATTTCATATGTACTTTTCATATACCCAATGGGTTTCCTTCACCTTTATTATATATGCTAGAGTAATGGAAGATCACATCCCATAATACATGTGGGATAAATTATTTTTCACCTCTCTTATATGAAGAATGGTAATATAAGAACTTTACTCCATGATGCATGTGCGATAACTCCTTTTTCATAAGTTTGAGAGTTATTAAGAATATTATCCCTTCTTCTTCTTGGTAGGACTCATTGTGTCTACACAATGAATTAGCTAGTCTTGTACAACAATAAATGACACCACTAGAAATCTTACACATTCTAACATTACCCCTTAATAATGGATAGAGGGATAGAACACAAATGGAGGAAGATGGCATTACATTAGCATTCCCCCTTGATGACAACTTCAATAATTCCCAATAAGTTGTGAAGATGAACAAACTTCACTCATGGATTTGATGAATATATCAAACACTTTTGTAATGTCCTATGGCAATATCAAATGGTCTTAGGGACATATCATTATCTCTCTGAGGTTAATTACTTGATTTTTAGTGCAATGGATAAACCATAAACATTTAATTTCTATTTTTCCAAAATTAATTGCGACACAAAATCCAATAATTAACAATAATTTAATATAAATTCATTTTAACACATCCAACATCTAATATAAGGGCCGGGAAGGCTTCTTAACATAATCTAACATCATAAAACCTTCAATCCAAGCCATATCAAACATGATAACCACTTCTAAAGGCTAATTATTCTTAATCATAGTGCGCAAATGATGACACTTATCACAAATCCATTTTTTTAACAAATAACCATCGATTATCATTCCCAATGGATTAATAACATCTAATTACATTTAAATAAGTCCTAATTACCAAAATTACAATAATTAATCATGGTAATTACAAAAGAGAGTCCACAAGACTAGTTAACTAGTTTTCCAATATAAGCAGCTAGTCTTGCACAAAATCAACTTGTAACCATGCCATTAAAAACATATTTAAGAGAGAAACTATAGGAATTTAAAGGTTTATTTAAAGATCATTCCAATTTCACAAATAAATCATATCATAGCCAAATCAAATAAATAAACATGATATAAATCACTTATCTTTTCTAGATACGCAATCGAAATCAACCGTGCCACGTTCCACCCAGTCGTAGACACAATGCAAGCCAAAAATCACTTTGCAATGGTCACCCCTGAGCCAGAACCATGATTCCAAAAGAAAGAGTACACTCAACCACAAATTATCTCAATAAATCAGTCCAACCACAACCCAATGGCAAGTGTTTCCTCTACTTCCACTCCAGGGAAATTCCAATGGCTCCAGGAAAACAATCCAACCACAACCCAATGGAAAGTAGCACTTCCAATCCAGGTAAATTCCAGTGGCTCTAGGAAAACCTCAAATAAAAGGAAATGGAACTCACCCCTTCCAACATCAAATCCAATGGCAGTGGACCTCACCCTTGTTGCCAATCCAGGATCTCCATAGGCAATTCCAGGACATTCACCAGTGGCTCTAGAGTAACTCGTCTTGGGAACATTATCTACAAGGGCGTAATGACCAAAAAGGATCTCATACCAAGAGTAGCAAAATAGAACCACAAGTTCCAAACACAAGCATAAGAGAAAAAGAATGAACCAACACACAAGTGTGACTAGCCAACAAAAGCAAATTGAATTCCTTCATGAGAAATTCGAATTGGGAGAGAGAGAGACACAAGGGATGATTTACATTACAAAACTAGAAAATAGGAGTTACACGTCATGAAGCTACACCAAGAGACACACTAATCCAACTCAAGAGGGTGCACTAGGTGTGTGTGTGTGTGTGTGTATGAGAGAGAGAGAGAGAGAGAGAGAGAGAGAGAGAGAGACTCTTAACACTAATAAAAAATAATCCAAAAATAAATCAAGCCAAGGAGTAACATAACACGTGAGGGTACATAGCCAAGAGGGTCCACCAAGTCCACAAGAAGGGTGTATAACATCAACATAGACACAAACACAAAGGTAACACTTTTCCCTCAACCACTTGCTCGTAACATCATGTTTCCTCATACTCTGTTTTATGGCATCGGTCGATCCGATTGTTTTATTTTATTAATTAATAAAAATAACATAATAATAATAATAATGTACAAACCATAGTCTCTACAACTTGTTCCATAATGTCACAACATCAAAATAATAATAACATGTCCAGGGTCTAAACCAGAGGGTATTACAACTTCTTACTAGATCATCAAATTGCACTTGAACCAATTTGAACAATGAAATCAACAAGAAACATCATGGTGTGCATAAATTCCTTAGATAGGTTATAAAATGGGAAATGCGGCCAAAAAAAATCATCACAACCGAGTTGAAAGTTGCACCCTATAGTAGATCTCATTATGTGTATACATGCCTCAAATAGACTACACAATAGAAAATGTGTCCCACGTCAGACAACCATCATGAAATTACAGGAAGAAGATGGAATTACATTGCCTTATATTTTAACTAGATAAAGGTGGCATTATATGGTATTTTATTACATTACGTTCCCCCTTAACGACAACCTCAAACATCCTGGATAAAGTGGAAAAGAGAGCTTTGTTGTTGTCTGTTAGGATACTTAGACACTTAGGAGTTAGTTAAGATCAACTTGTGTAATATATTCGTTAGGAAAAGCGTGTTTCTTTAGTATGCATTAGTATGCATTTGTAAATATTTAATCCGATGGTCATGATATGTTTTAGACATAGAGTGATCCGACGGCTCAACTTCTCTTAGATCATACATAACCTTGATCTATGGCTTAACATTCGATTGGTCCATGATCTCTATTTAAAAAGCATGGAGGGTCATTGTCTAGTTGATCGATTATGAGAAGCTCATTTGTAACTTTCTTTCTTTGCATAATAAATTGCTCCGTAGAAGCTATTTGGCCGGGTCCATAGAATGTTTTCCTCTCAAGGGTTTAAACCACATCAAAACTTCAGTATATCGATCTGTGATCTGTTTGTGTGAAGTGGTTTCTCTAGGTGTTCGGTCTTGTGGGAGTACCCTGTGTACCCGAACATTGTCAAGGATATTTTGTAGGGTGGAACAATGTAGGAATCCATGAAAAAAAATACAATCAGATTCTCAACAATGTGCAAGGAGAAGACACTTGATACATTCTGGAAAAATTGAATAAAACATAGAGTTAATTGCACAAAAGAAACTTCGCGAGTAAAGCATAAATCATCATGATAATTCCACAATGTCGAAGGAAAATCAAGACATTAAAGAGGAACATGAAGTTGCTTTTACACAAAAATGCTAGTTTGCAAGAACATATAAATATTGAACAAAACTATGGATGCAAAACATTGATATCACATATAGATGGAAAAGATGTGGCCACCAAATACCCAAATCTTTGGCATTAGTTGGTTTCTAATTGTCACCATACACTTAGATATTCGTGGTATTAAAAATTGTAATCATCTTCCAAACAACAAGGTTAGTGGCAAGTAACTCGGGGACATAAATAACATCTAGATCATGATAATTAAAACCAAGAAACTAAAAACTAATGCAAAAAATACAAGAAGTTAATGGAAAGTGCTTCAAATAAATTTAAGTAAATACTCACCAATGAAAAAAACATGATGCACCTACTTATTGATCAAGCAAACCCTCGGCAAAACAACAAAAGAATCAACTTACAATCAAATTTTAGCTTTGGAAAGGGGTATATACGACTTCCTGTAGGTTAAGTTGTTTTTACATGACTCTCGATACGGAAAAGAGCGTATGTAAGTGCTTTATAATACTATAACTCACATATTTATTAGGAAATTTGTGCAACTGAGTGGACAGGAAACTACGAATATTCGTGACTTCCTAGAAGGAAAACAACATATGTCTTTGACTGTCTAGATGAAAAATTTCATATGCCGAATACGTGACTATGTCGATGATGACCCACATATGTCCATGACTTCTTGGAAAAAAACCCACATATGTCCATGACTTCTTGGAAAAAAATAGCATATGTCAAAACCATTTGGAAGAGAACCTATGAAAAATATGGTTACGAAAAGAAAGAAAGAAAAACACGTGTCTTTTTCATAAAGGCGGATGCTTGATAACAGGTTAGGATACATTGAATTTCTACTTCATATAAAAAAAATTGAATAATTTTGATTAAAGTTTATGAAAAAGTAAAGGTGAGGTTAGGTTTTTTTTTTTTAAATACTCATGAATAGAGAGAAATTTGCAAATCTGGTGTAAAACCTAAGTGGTTATCTATATTTTGATGGAATATGTAAAAGAAGAGTTCTCAATACAAAATTTACTAAAGTATGACACTAGAGGTTTTTTTTTTAAATAATGAAGGAAGTAGAGGTTAGTAACCAGGTTTGATACCATGTTAGAATTGATAAATATGAACTAACATATAATAATATATTGATAACATGTAAATTAACAACTAGAATCTTACTAGTCTAATCTCTGCTATCAACAAAAGCATCAAATAATAAATAAAATATGTAAGACTTGAAAGAGAGAAGAGAGGATTGATTTTACATGGTAAAACCCCAAATGGGGAAGCATCCAAGGAAGGCTTGATATTATTATTCTCCGGGAAACTTTCACTCTTACAATCTTGAGCACTCTCAATTATGATTTACATCATATCTTTACAATGTTTCACAATAACTTTCATGTGTACTTTTCATGTACCCAATGGCTCTCCTTCACCTCTATTATATATGCTAGAGGTATGGAAGATCACATCCCATAATACATGTGGGAAAAATATTTTTCTGTCTCTCTTATTTAAAGAATGGTAATAGAATAATTTTATTCTATGATGCATGTTGGATAACTCCTTTTTCATAAGTTAGAGAGTTATGAAGAATATTATGCCTTCTTCTAGGTAGGACTCATCGTGTCTATAAAATGCCGTAGCTAGGATTATACAACAATAAATGAGACAACTAGACATCACACTAGACATCATTACACATTCTAACACAATAATTATTAACAATTGAGAACTCAACACATTGAAAAATTATTGGAATTGATTTATACTGAGAGGGGGAGGTGAATCAGTATTAGCGCAGTTATTAGCATATTTTACCTTCTAAAAGATTAAAATTCACTTAATCATTCATCATATGTTATGCATCAATAAATAAACATTCACATGTACATGCACCATATCATCAACACATAAAACAAATAATTTATATGTGAAAACCCAAACGAGAGAAAACCATAGAATGCTTCTTTATAATTAGAAAGAATACATTCAAGGAAGCACCAACTTCCTTTTTTTACCAACACCAACTGGATGGAGGATCTAACCCCCTGAATTTTCTCCAGCACCAACTGGAAGGAGGCACCGACCCCTTGTCATTTTGTTTTACAAGCACTGACCTGAAGGAAGCTGCGACTTCCTGTCTCCTTGTTGTTTTACAGGAACCAAACTGAAGGAAGCTCCAACTCCCTATCTCCTTGCCTTGTCTGACCGCTCTGATGTCTGATATATCTTGTTTCCTTGTTGTTCTTTACTTCAGGTATTCTAATGATGATTCTGTTGTGCGTGACCTTTGTATGCAGACGATATTATGTCACTGCTCTGCATACATCACTTGACTTATGTTTCTTCTGAAAATCACATTTATGCTAATGAATTACTTGATGGATAGTGTGCTATGTTGATGTTGTAGTCTGTGCTTGTGGTTCAACGTTCTTCTTTACATGACTACAATGATCAACTAATACTCTGCTTTCAATTGATAATTTGTTGTACTGAAATGAAGCACTAGTAATAGAGATAACTGCGCACTTTATGATGTGTTCATTTTGATTAAGTGATATAGGAACCTACAACAATTAATTAATAAAAATGCATGAGATAGCATAAATAAAAAAACTCAGAATAGATTTATTGATCGCGGGCCAGGGGAAACTTCCTTTGAGCAAGCTCAATACAAATAACTTAACTTCCTTTGAGCAAGCTCAATACAAATAACTTCATGGTTCCTTCATTGGCCTCAACACAAACTTATATACTAGTCTATGCGGCAATACTATGGATCAATACCATGGAACATATAATACTACGGGACGACTTACAAAGCATATGCGTCCAATATTATGGATCAATACTATGGGCTAATATAAACTATGGATCAAGATATAATACTAGGGGATGACTTAAAAAGCATATGCGTCCAACAACAATATACTAACAAAGTAAAGAGAAGGGTTGACATGGGTTCCTAACATCCCCTCTCCCTTAGAAAAAGCTTTGTCCTCAAAGCTTTAGATGTGGAAATTGATGTTGAATCTGAAGGAGTGGTTCCCATGTAGCATCCTTTGGTTGCATTCCGTGCCATTGAATTAATACCTCTGTGATAGATCGAGAGAGAAGCTAACACCCTTTGAATTTCAGGGAGGATTGCTTGGAAGGATGTAGACGAAGAAAAACCATATCACTTGCTTGAAAAGTGCGCTCAGAATGTTGTTGATCAGCTTGTTGTTTCATTTGAATTCTGGCCATGTGAAGAGTGTCCTGCAAAATGCGAAGAATTTGATGATGGTTTCGGAGAACCGTGTCAATTGCTTGAACTGGTGAACTCTTGAGGGTGTATATAAGAAGAAATGGCGGTGACTGACCATAGATTGCTTCATATGGAGTCAGTTTAGATGCAGTATTGTACCACCATTCAGCGAGAGGGAACCACTTCGCCCACTGAGGTTGTTGTTCGTAGGTGAAGCAATGAAGATCAATTTCCAAACATTTATTGGTAATTTCAGTCGGACCATTTGTGTGTGGGTGAGACCCTGAACTCATCTTCAGTTTGATGCCAGTGTGGCGAAATATTTATTTCCAAAAATGACTGGTGAAAGTTGCATCGCGAGCTGAGACAAGATGACATCTTGTTGAATATCTATGCTCTGGGGAAGCACAAGATGACCCTTGTATCTTAGTGAAGTACCATCCCAAGAGTAATGCAATACAATAGAAGGGATGTTGGCCAACCATTAGATGAGTTGAGATAATGGGGAGTCATGGACATAGACCTGTTAATTAAAGTGCAACTAATGTGGAACATGCATAGAAATAGATGAAAGAGAAAATTGGTCATGAAATGTGCGAGAAAGAGAATCCACCACCAGATTGTCCTTACCCTTCTTGTAAGTGATCTCATAGGCATAACCCATGAGTTTTCTAACCCATTTCATTTGTGCTGGGGAGAAGACCCATTGTTCCAGGAAATATTTCAGACATTGGTAATTAGTCATGATGCATAAATAATTCCCTAATAGGTGTGGCTTCCACTTTTGTATTGCATGCAAAATAGCCATCATGTCCTTCTCAGAGGTAGAGGAGGCTAAATTCTTATCGAAAAGGTCTCTTGAAGGAGACAATCCCACTGGTTCAACAAAGACACTTGCATATCTATCCAAAATGTGTTGGAGATCCAAAGGAGTACTAGACACCGTTGATGGGTGCATCTGAATGGAATGGAGTTGAGCGATGACACCATGTGAATTATTCTTAAGGATATTTTCCAGGTGATACGAATTGATGATGCAGAGAAACCCTGGTTGTAAGCCCATAGATGTGTGTTTTTCCCATTGACTGAAAACTACATCCAAAGTTCAGTAAAATCCCATAAGATGGAGCCAAGTGTGTGTAACCATTGAGCACCCAAACCACATCACATCCTCCTAAGGCCAAGGAAAACATGTCAAATCGCAGATTATAATCTTCCATAGAGATATGCACATTGCGACACTTCCCTTTGCAAGGTAAGGTGCCCCCATTGGAAATCATGACTTCAAAGTTGGAGCAAGGATGGATAAAATAATCAACATTTTTGGAGATTCGAGGGTCAATGAAGTTATGAGTGCTACCAGAATGAATGAGTATTGTAAGAGGGAGCTTCTTGAAGTAACCCCTGACCCACATTGTTTGTGGGGTGGTGACTCCGGCTAAAGCATGGAGAGATATCTATGGGTGGTCGTCCTGAGATGAAGGGTCAACAGGAGGTTGTTGAATGTCAAACTAATCATCTAGTGTATTTGGAGCTTCTTCACCAAGTTCAGAGGCAGGCGGAGAATCCACATCCAAGAGACAGAGCTTTTTCTCAACACATCTATGTCCTCGAGTGAATTTCTCATCACAATTATAACAAATCCCTTTTTTCTCTACATGCTTGCATCTTTGCGTAAGAAAAATGCTTGATAAGAGTTGGTTGAGGAGTTGGCATGATGGGAGGTAATTGGGAAACCATATTTCTGAATGGAACAAAAGTGGATTTGGAGCGTTGTTGGGATGTGATCTTATCCTCCACCATCTTAGACAACCCTAGGACTTCCATCATTGTGTTGGAACAGAACATTTTAACCTCTGAGCGGATTTCATCCTTGAGACTATTGATAAAACAACTCCTGTAGAATTCATTAGACAATCCTTCTGTGTGATTGGCCAGATTCTAAAATTTTGTCTGATACTCTCTCACAGTGCCAATTTGGCAAAGTTTAGTGAGTGCTCCTGTGAAGTCATCAAAAGCACTAGGACCAAATCGTTGCAAAAGGAGTTGGCAAAAATCTGGCCATTTTGGCTCGTCATGAGCTTTGATGTACCAACGGTACCATTAAAGGAATTCCTGTTCCAAATGAAAGGATGCAAGTGGAACTTTGTGGACATCAAAGTATTATGCAGACTAAAATATTGTTCTTCCCAGTATATCCATCCAGTCGGATCATTACCATTGAAGCAAGGAAAATCAAGCTTCGGCCCACGAAAATTGCTAGAAGAAGAGAACCCAATGTCTACATAAGATTATGGCTGTCGTTTATTGTTCATGGTTGAATGCTGAAGATGGAGGTTGAGAAATTTTTCATCTAGATCTTGGGTTTTTTTTTTTAGGGCTGCAAGTTCTTCATCCATGATTTGTGCTCCTGCGTGGGTGACAACCATAACCGGGTTTTTTTTTTATGAATGGGTAGAAAAACAAAAAAAGAAGCTACTTTAGTGAAGGAAAATTTGGATTTGGGAAAAACTCGGATGGGTAAGTGGGGTTTGACTAGGTTTTGGACACTTTTGAATGGACATGGAAGCAGAAAATGAGGATTTTAGAAGCAGGGTGAAAGAATGGGAAAATTTGTCAGAGAGGGACAAAGAAGCAGAAATAGGAAAGGAACATTGTGGCAAAATTTGAAGGCAATTGGGGGAAAATCGAAGAAGTTATGGAAAACCCTAAAAATAGACAAATGTGGGATTTTTGGCTTTGGGAAGTGGAGTTTGGGATAGGGTACTCATGAATTAAATATGCATAATGGGATTGCAGGGGTGTTAGTGAAGTTTCAAGCGAAACAGAGTTAAAACAAAGAAGATATGGCGGTTTTTTTTTGTTCAATGGATCTGCAATGGCGCAGAAGTGATCAAAATGGATCTACAACGACGCAAAAGTGATAGGAATGGATCTGCAATGGCACAGAAGTGATCGAAAACAGTTCTAGACATATCTAATCTGTAATTTATCAGCTGGCTATATATATGGACCCCAGGTATGCACGGATTCCTAAAGGATCAGGGGATTCACTCGGCCACCAATGTTGTCTAACAGCTTGCATATTGGGAAGTACCCCTCACTCCACGGCTTAGGTAAGACTGATAACCAATTTGCCACAAATGACATCTCTTGGTTTACCTCACGGGTGGGAACTAGTCAATCAAGTAGGGGTCGTTTCCCTTTTCACTGGCAGGTCCTCTTAATGGGCCAGCTACTTCGAGGTTCCTTTGGTACTCCTCACAATGATTTTTAGGGACTATTCCCAAGTACTTCCCACAGTTAAGTGGATAGATATTATTCCCGGATCTGAACCTGCAATTGATAGGAACAAATACAGATGCAAAAATATTTTTTGGCAGAAATTCCACCTAACGAGCCCAAGAAAGTGCTCTGATACCATATGTGAGGAACCTGCAACAATTAATTAATGAAAATGAATGAGATAGCATAAATTACAGAACTCAGAATAGATTTATTGATCACGGGCTACTTCAGGCAGGCAACCTCCTTTGAGCAAGATCAATACAAATAACTTCATGGTTCCTTCATTGCCCTCAACACAAACTTTATATACTAGTCCATGAGGCAATACTATGGGTCAATAACATGGAACATATAATACTATGGGATGACTTACACAGCATATGAGTCCAATACAATGGATCAATACTATGGGCTAATACAAACTATAGATCAACATATAATACTGCGGGACGACTTACAAAGCATATGCGTCCAACACCAATATACTAACAAAGTAAAGAGAATAGTTGACACCGGTTCCTAACAGCCTTGTTGTGCTTTAACTTTGCGCACTTCTTTAGGTATTCTAATGATGATTATGTTGTGCATGACCTTCGTATGCAGATTGTATTATGTCACTGCTCTGCATACAGCACTTGACTTATGTTTCTTCTCAAAATCACATTTATGCTGATGAATTACTTGATGGATAGTGTGCTCTGCTGATGTTGTAGTCTGTGCTCGTGGTTCACCTTTCTTCTTTACGTGACTGCAATGATCAAATGATACTGTGCTTTCAATTGATGATTTGTTGTACTGAAATGAAGCACTAGTAATAGAGATAATTAAACACTTTATGATGTGTTCATTTTGATTAAGTGATATAGTCCTTCAGACCATCTGTGACGACTTGTGCATCAAATGATTGGTCCATTCACTATAAAACACTTGTCTTAGATCATCTACATCTTGGTGCGCCTGTCTGATTCTACTATTGTTGTTGCGCATCAGATGTAGTCTTAAACTTTGCACAATTTCACTTTAGCTCATATGCATCAAGTATACATCAATGCAATATCTGATAATATTCAATTCTATCTTTGCACTTCTGTCTCTTCAACTTTTGTGATTATTGACGTGTTGATTGTGATAAAGTCCTTCAAGGTATCTATCACTTACGCATTCTTCAATATTTATTCCTTTCTGTGTTTGCACAATTGTCACAGGTTTACAACATCTTTCTACGCACCATCAAAACTTCGTTCTGCTGCATGTGTGCATCCACCTCTTTGCTAGACCATTTTTTTCTATCCACGAGCCCCTTGATGCCCCAAAAAACAAACTGAAACTTTCACAAAACTTACAATCTTCTTGCTCATTCCACTTATCTCAAATATCCAACTTGCATCTCTATTTATACATGTCCTGCATGAATTGTATGTTTGCAAGTCGGTCATGGAATCCCATCTTCCATACTTATCGGATCATGCATATGCCACGTGTCATCATCTGCGCTATTTATATGTCATCTATGATGTATCAAGCACCATTAAGGTCCACAAATTAGTGGGACTTTGCACCTTGGCGGTGTACCATTGCGCTCTTAGATGTACCATTTCCTTACGGTATATGCACAATCTTTCACCTTATCTTTTATATTCTCATGATCTTTGTTGTACCATCTCTTGTGAGTAATGCTCCCTTATGTTATCATCAATTTGCAAAGTTTGCACATTTTTCTAGCTTCTACTTAGTGGGATTGTGACCCATGCTCATCATTGCATTTGGGTGATGCACTCTTGTTGTATTGAAACTTTATGGAAACTGTGCACACTCCAACTTATCTTTGGTGTGGCTTTGACCTCTACATTATCATTACTTGTGGGAATTGTGCACTTGCTGTTCGTCGGCTGAGGAACTTGCTCATATGTGATATTCAACCGATTGTACCCATTTAGGAAATTGTGAACTTTTCATCACCTGAAGGCATCTTCTGATTGGTTGTGCTTGCATGCTTTCAGGATTGTCAAACCATCTATTGTTCCTTTCTTCCTACGCACTCCCAACCATCAACCAAGCAACACTTATACTTGCTAGCTTGCTTGTCCCTTTTGTCCAATCATATTCTTGGCATTTTGAGAACTTGTAATATTGTCCAACCAATTCCTTGGATGTTTGTCATTAGAAGGTGTATTTTGGTGGACTTAATATCTACGTAAGGACTACATGATGTAGAGTGCATTGCTTGTCTTCCTTCTTGAACTGAATCTTCATGAAGTATCCTTTTGTACTTCTTCAGACTAGCTCATGTATGATGTCTCCTTGATACACATCTTCTTCCTGAATGCACTTCTTAGATATACTCCAAAGTTGCATGCTTAATGCATCCTTGATTCACATCTTCACTTTTCGATATGCTCCAAGACGTTGTAAACATATTCGGATAGAATGGATGCAGTGACTAGATATAATTTTTCAGACTGGCATCCATGTCTGTCACTTTGCACATATATGCTTCTTGTCTTCTTCAGATATTTGTGCTTTTAGATATACTTGAAAGGTGCATATCTGTCACCTTCACCTCTTGCGCATATGCTTCTGATGTTCATGCTTTCTTCATCATGCACAGTAGACTTCCTCAAAGTGGCTTCTTCATATTTATGCTGGAATGTTGGATCAACTTCGACTTGTGCTGATATTAGTGACTGATACTGAATCAGTTGACATCCTCTTTGACATTGGATGATGGTCATCATATTTAGTTGACATTAGTGAAAACCAATGCTCAACAATTTTCCCATTTGGAATTGATGTCAACACCTTATGAAGTTGTGCCTGATTTTCTTTGAGTTGTGTGCTTCATCTGTGTTCTGGAAGTAGTGCTCCCCCTAAACTCTTTGGGATTTTTGATTGTTGCATTCTTTATTAGTACTTTTTCCATTTCTATGTGAACTATACAACTTCATGTCATATTTGCGCATATCATATATGCATTACATGTCTTCAATTATTCTTCTTCACGCTCTTTCACGTCTACTAAATGTATGACTATATATTAATGCAATATTTCTTATCTGCGACATAGTCACATCTTGAACATATTCTAACATCAAATACTCTAATTGAACAATCCAACTGCACACCTAATTGAACATTCCCTCGAATTCCTTAAGATGCATCGTGTTTGAACTCAAGGGTCTCACATCGTCCTTATGGGACTAGCCAAAGAGGTAGCAATTGCTTGCTGCTCTAGGATTATCTGCATCGTCTGCACACTTCTGGGGAGATTTTCTTATACAAGTTTTATTGTGCGCACTTTTTATTCGATTCTGCTCTGGAGATTTCCTACTGAAGTCTCTTTGAGTGAAATATCCTTTGTGCAATAGTTCTACATTTGGACATTTTACTTCTCTTCAACAATACATAGCTTTGTGTCCAAAGTGATCACATGAATAACATCTCATAGTTTGACAATATTTTGCAATATGGCCAAAATGTACTTCACTCTATTGACCCTTCGTTGGTTAGTATATTGAAAGTAATTGTAAACGAAGGATTTATCATACCTGAAATTTTCGTCATGTCTTGGACGTTGTTTTCCGTCGCAATTTTTCCCTGGTGTCTTTGCAATGCCTAGACCAGTTTTGTCTTTTGGTGATCTCTGATATTTTAGAATCATGTTCAATATTATGTACTATCCTTCAACTTGTTGTGTACTTCATCCTCAGATCCAGTATGTGCGTAGATTGGATAAGTGCTAACTTGCTTCTTTCTCTTTATCTCGATCAACTTTTCTGTTAGGCGAAGTATTTTTTTGTCCTTCTCTTCGAGCTAATTATAAATATTTTTGATTTCCTGTTCCAACTCATCAAGTGAGCTTCTTAGTACATACTTTTATTTCTCAAGTATTTGAATCTTTTCTTATGTGCAATTCAGTTAACACTCACAACTAGTTATCTTCTCGCGAATATCTACTTCAACAGATTCCTGACATGGTATGTCTCATTCTTCATACTTTGGCAGTTGTTCCTGTATTATCTTATTATTATTATTAAACTTCTTTAACTCATCCAGGGCACTGATTAGTTCACATTCTCAGTCAATGTCTGCAGTGTCTTATTCATCGGAGTGATTGACCATTTTGACCTCTTAATAGGTTTTGGAGATGTGACTTGTTTTGGAGGTGTCTTGAACTATCCACTAAAGTAAAACTTGTCTAGTGATCCTGCCTTGTTTTGTGCAACTAGAGTAGTCCTTGAGTTGTTCCTCTTTCTTTCATATTTACTTTCTTCTACCACTTGGGCCTTGAAGCGCACTTCCTTGGGTTCTTCGTTGCAATCACTTTATTCAGATGTATTTCTTACTTCTTCGGTATACAGTCTCTTCCTCTATTTTGGAATTCTTCTCTTATTCTTAGGTTTGTGTTGAGAACACACAATATTTCGATCATGTGCTCTAGATTATTCATCACTTTCATTCTCTTATTTCTTGTAAGGGAATTTTGAGGCATAATGACCTACTCCTCCAGACCTAAAATATTTGAAGGGTAACTTGTTCTTATACTTGCCTCATCCTCTTCTCAGCTTCTTGACAAAGTTTGATTCTTCATCCTTTGATTCTTCATAGAAGTATTTGTCATGATCATGATGGTCCATTCCTATGGCCTTGAAAGCTACTTCCTTTCTGATGGGAGTTTCATTTTCTGCTCTCATCTCATATGCTGTGAGAATTCCCTGAAGTTCATCCTTTGTTAGTTCATCAAGATTGGCTGGATATTCTAACACTGAAACCTTCGAATTAAATATTTGAGGCAATGTTCTCAATATCTTCTGTACCACTGATTCTTCATCCAGGGTGACCCCAAGACTCTTGATAGCATTGACTACCTCATCAAATATTAAGAAGTATGATGTAATGTTCTCTTCTTCTTTCATTATTAGAGATTCCAACTGACCAAAATAATTTTGAAGCTTTGCTTTCTTTACCTTTTCATATCCTTCAGATATGCCTTTGAGTTTGTCCCAAATTTCTTTGGTTGATGCACAGTGCATAACCTTGAAAAAATCATCACCACATAATATAGCATTTTTTAACCCTAGCATTGCTTTCATATAGTCTCATTTGCATGGGATTGATTTGAACTATTGAGGGGACGCCATAACCATCGACTATAGATTTCCAGACTTCTGCACATAAATATTGTAAGTAGACTTCCATATGTACCTTCCATAAAATATAGTTGGTTTTGTCCAACCTTGGTGCTCTATTTATATAAAGGCCTTCTTGCTTATCCATTTCTTCTTTTTGAGCAATGATCTATCTTCCAAATGTTAATCTGTTACTGAAGACACCCACTCTGATACCAATTGTTCGAATTGATTTAATACTGAGAGGGGGGGTGAATCAGTATTAGCATATTTATTAGTAGATTTTACCTTCTTTAAAAGATTAAAATATACTTAATCATTCATCATCTATTATGCACCAGTAAATAAACATTCACATATACATGCACCATATCATCAACACATAACACACATAATTTTTACGTGGAAACTCAAACGAGATAAAATCACAGAATTCTTCTTTATAATTAGAAAGAATACATTCAAGGAATCACCAACTTCCTGTGTTTATCAACACCAAATGGAAGGAGGCTCCAACCCCCTGCGTTTTCCCAGCACCAACTGGAAGGAGGCACCGACCCCCTATTGCTTTGTTTTACAAGCATCGTCATGAAGGAATATGTGACTCCCTCTATCCTTGTTGTTTTACAGGAACCAACTTGAAGAAAAGCTCCAAATCCCTGTCTCCTTGCCCCGTTCGACCTCCCTGATGCCCGATATACCTTGTTTCCTTGCTAGTCTTTAACTTTGCGCACTTCTTCAGGTCTTCTAATGATGATTCTGATGTGCGCAACCTTTGTATGCAGACTATATTCTGTCACTTCTCTGCATACATCACTTGACTTCTCTTTATTCTCAAAATCATACTTTTGTTGATGACTTACTAGATGGATTGTGTGCTATGTTGATGTTGCAATCTATGCTTTTGGTTCAACATTCTTCTTTATGTGATTGCAATGATCAACTGATCCTGTGCTTTCAATTGATGATTTTTTGTACTGAAATGAAGCACTAGTAATAGAGATAACTACGCACTTTATGATGTGTTTGTTCTGATTAAGTGTTGCAGTCCTTCACACGATATGGAACATCCTATGCATCAAATGATTGGTCTGTTTATTATAACGCACTTGTATTAGATAATTTGCATATTGATGCGCTTGTCTGATTCTGCTACTGTTGTTGCGAATCAAATGCAGTCTTTAACTTTGCACACTTTCACTTTAGCTCATATGCATCAACTAGACATCCACACAATATCTGATAATATTCGATTATGTCTCTTTACTTTTGTCTCTTCGACTTCTGTGACTTTCGACGTGCTAATTTTGATACTGTCCTTCAAGATATCCAACACTTTCACATTATTCAATATTTCTTCCTTTCTATGTTTGCGCAATTGTCATAGGTTTACGGCATCTTTTTGTGCACCATCAAAAATTTGTTCTGCTACATGTGCGCATCCATATCTTCGCTAGATCATTATGTTATGTCCACGAGCCCCTTGATGCCCCGAAAAACAAACTGAAACTTTCACAAAACTTACAATATTCTTTCTCATTCCACTTATCTCAAATATCCAACTTGCATCTATATTTATACATGTCCTACACGGATTGTATGTTTGCAATTCAGTCATGGAATCCCATCTTCCATACTTCTCGAATCATTCATATGCCACGTGTCATCATCTGCGCTATTGATATGTCATCTCTGATGTATCAAGCACCCTTAAGGTACACAACTTAGTGGGACTTTGCACCTTGGAAGTGTACCATTGCGCTCTTAGATGTACCATTTTCTTACGGTATATGCACAATCTTTCACCTTATACTGATATTCCCATGATCTTTGTTGTACCATATTTTGTGAGTAATGTGCCCTTGTGTTGTCACCAATTTGCATAGTTTTCGCATTTTTCCAACTTCTTCTTAGTGGGATTGTGACCCATGCTCATCATTGCATTTGGGTGATTCGCTCTTGTTGTATTGAAACTTTACAGAAAATGTGCACACTCCAACTTCTCTTTGGTGGGGCTTTGAACTCTTCCTTATCATTACTTGTAAGACTTGTGCACTTTCTCATATGTGATCTATAACCGATCATACCCATTTAGGAACTTGTGCACTTTTCACCACTTGAAGGCATCTTCTGATTGGTTGTGCTTGTGTGCTTTCAAGATTGTCCGACCATTTGTTGTTCCTTTCTTCCTGTGCACTCCCAACTATCAACCAAGCAACACTTAGACTTGCTAGCTTGATGTCCCTTTGGTCCAATCATCTTCTTGTCATTTTGAGCACTTGTACTATTGTCCAACAAATTCCTTGGATGTTTTTCATGATAAGGTGTATCTTGGTGGACTTAATATCTGCGCAATGACTACATGATGTAGAGTGCATTGCTTTTGTTCCTTCTTGAACTGAATCTTCATGAAGTATCCTTTTGTACTTATTCGGACTTCCTCATGTATGATGTCTCCTTGATACACATCTTCTGCGTGAATGCACTTCTTAGATATACTCCAAAGTTGCATGCTTAATGCATCCTTGATTCACATATTCAATTTTAGATATGAGCTCCGAGACGTTGTAAACATCTTCAGATAGAATGGATGCAGTGACTAGATATATTTTTTTAGACTGGAATCCATATCTATCACCTTGCACATATATGCTTCTTGTCTTCTTCAGATATTTGTGCTTTTAGATATACTTGAAATTTGCATATATGTCACCTTCACCTCTTGTGCATATGGTTATGATTTCCATGCTTTCTTCATCATGCACAATAGACTTCCACAAAGTGGCTTCTTCATTTTTCAGCTGGAATGTTGTATCAGTGACTCATACTGAATCAGTTGACATCCTCTTTGACATTGGATGATGGTCATCATATTTAGTTGACATCAATGACAACCAATGCTCAACAAAAATGAGAAATGGCGAGCATAACTGTAGAAGGTTCTAAATGCCAATTGTAACAACAAATTGTGAACTTTCTAGAGAAATTTAAAATTATTAGGATGGAACATTTGGATGACAATAAGAAACTATAAGAGGATATCAAAGAGCTCGAGCTATAGTAAAAAAGAAGTAAGGGAAGTTGAAAATAGAGTACAAAGCATTGAAGAACTAGAAGTAGTTGTCTATTAAGATATATAAATAACAGAAGAATTTCTCTCTTGTATACCCCCTGCAAGGAAAAAATATTTATTTCTTAAATAATGATGAACTTTGGTTGTCATTGATGTCAACTGAGTTCAAAGAGGATTTAGTATCCTTGTGCCAGTTTGAAGAAGTATATAAAGTAAGTACATCCAGTTTGAATAAGTACATAAGGTACATGCACAAGTCCCAATACCATCTTGTTGTGATACTTCAAATATAATGACAAAGAAGTGGTTGTACAAGTCTCGGGAGAAAGAAGTGGTTGGACATGTATGCAAGTCCTGGAAGTGCACAAGACCCACCAAGCAAAAAAAATATACAAGTCTTGGAAGCAAGAAATGGTTGGACAAGTCAAATGCGTAAGACCCACCAAGTGATGGTACTTCAAGGGTGCAAGACCCCACAGATAGTGGTTCCCAAGTGCGCAAGTCCAAATACGCTATGGTCCAAGTGTGCACAAGACCCACAAGGCATGATACCTCAGTTGTGTAAATCAAGACAAGTGGCAGATGCGTAAGTCGGCTTGACCGTAAATAAAGGAAGAGGGGATGCTACGGCCAAATTGTGGACATATGTTCTGCACAAGTCAAGTATAAATAAGAATCCAAGTTGTAGAGTGATAAGTAACCTTGAAGATGCGAATGTTGTAGTATCCTGATTTGGAAAGCTTCAAATTATTGGAGTATTAATGCTTTGTTGAACTGGAACAACATAATCTAGCAGAGATCCAGATGCGTAAGAGAAAAAACGCAACACATCAGATGATGCACAGTATGATGAGGTTTATCTGAGACAAGTGCACACAAACATAAAAGCAATATCACAAATGGTGCACAGAAGGTTATAATTTATCTGATACAGATGCACAAACTATAGAACAGTGGATGATGCGCAGTATCAGTTGAGTTTGCAAATGCACAGAAACATAAATAATATGCTAAAACAAAGCATATATTGCAAAAGGTTATGAAATATAAGAACCAGTATGGAATACTGAAGAGATTGTGGAAATTTATGAAGTATGAGAACCAGTGTGTAATATTGATGTAGTGAAGTGAAGTGATGATACAGTACAGAAATTGCAAGATCATATTATATATCATGTGTGCACAACATAATGTATTGCAGTAAATATGAAGAGTGTGTGGATCAATTGAAAGCAAAGAAGAATCTTCTACATACATATCAGGGCGGCAGGACGAGGATATGAACAAGGAGTCGGTGCTTACTTTAGTTCGAAGCCTATATATAGCATGTGCAAACAACATAATGTATTGCAGTAAATATGAAGAGTGCACAGATCAATTGAAAGCAAAGAAGAATCTTCTACAGACATATTAGGGTGGCAAGACGGGGAAATGAACAAGGAGCCAGTGCTTCCTTTAGGTTGAAGCGTGTAAAACCAGGGGGTCGGTGCTTCCTTCCAAACAATGATGGTAAATTAGGGATTTGGTGCTTCCTTCACATTGTAGCCCGTAAATCAGGGGGTTGGAGCCTCCTTTCAATTGGTGTTGGATAACTTTGGAAGTTGGTGCTTCCAATGAATGTAATATGTACTATATAAGAAAGCATTACTTAGTTTTATCCCATATGTATTTACATGTTAAATGTTTGCGTTCTTTGTATTGTGTATGTGTTGATGAATTAATTTGTTTATGGTGAGTGCATAATATAACTATTGTTTATATTTGGTAAAAGTGAAAATTGTTTATAACGGTACATAATACCGATTCACACCCTCTCATTATTAATAATATTTCCAACTATTGGTATCAGAGCAGGTGTCTTCAATAATAGTTTAACAACTATAAGATAGATATCTGTGGAGATATGTACAAGAAGGAAGGTGTTATCACTAGAGTTTGCACCTTGACTGCTAAAGCCCAAAGTCTAGAGAATCTTAAGGTTTTCTAAATGGATGAAAATGTTTATGGTTTTATAAAAAGGTAAAAGAAACAAAGATTAGGCTAACATATCAGATTAGCCAACAGTGGATGTATAAGTATAATATCAAGGCCAAAAAGAGCATGAGAATGAACTTATCTAAGGAAAGAACCATCTCTGTTTCAGATCACTGATAAATATATAGACTATCCCCAAGAATCCAGGTACAGGAAAGAATCATGAATGCATATAATATTTATCACTTCAAATTAAAACAAAATAGGCTCAATCATACATAATCACTCAAAGCATTCTTAATAACCATGGAAATGTAATACATGCTCCTGCAAATACAGTAGCAGTCTGACCTCTCGGCTGGAACCTCCCCCTCCTTTACATTGTAAATAATGAAATTTATAAACTTACAAGATAAGAGCTATTACAAGCTTTTAGGAAGTAAAAATCTAACAATAGACTAAAATAAATGAAGTCTCCGATATGTCACATGAAATAAGGAATTGCTATAGATGTTTCCTCAATTCGGGTTATGATTCACCTTCTAATTGCCACCTATAAGCTTGAAAACTTAAATAAGGATAGGCTGTCTCAGAACCTGACATTTGATGTTGTTTATGTGCCTCAAAATATGGATCGAATTGGTTTCCAGAAGATTAGATAAAAGATTAAGATTAAGTTTTTGCTATCAAATCTGGGCATGCTCAATTTACTTGACCAAAAGTATCAATTTGAAATGTGCTCTGCCACCTGTTTACTGACTGCTTGGAAATATGGAACTGAATGCCACATCGCTGCCTGAAGAAGTGTATCGAGTCCTCTGCCTCTGGATACTCTGCCACTATTTGTCTTTATCAAGGTCTTTTTCAATTGACGTATATGACTTGAAAACCTGTTGAAGAATTGCAAATGCTTCAAAGAACTATTTAAATGCTCATTTAACTTCCCCTTTGCTATTAAAACTTTACCAAGACCACATGCATCAATATAAATAGAGACAGCGTACTTTGCTGCTGCACATATCTGAATTCTAATAGTGCCACTAGCCAGAGCATTAATAACGTATGTAGAAAGAGCTCTCATAAAACGAATAGCGCCTTCGGGATCTGAACAATGAGTATTCTGGGCTTCGATATTTCTACGCTATCTCACTTGTGGCACAATCCTCTCATTTGAAATCAATCCACACACTGCCTCTTGAACAAATACGAATGACACTTCCATTGATATTTGAGCGAGGACATAAAGAAGAGCTGAGTACGTTCTTGCTAATTGCCAGAACTCCTCTTGATAACCTTCATCATTCAGAAATCTAGTTCTGGAAGTAACATTGTCCTCCTTACTTTCTCTGACTTCCTTCTTGTCAAGCATTTTGATGTAACTGCAAGTTTCACAGTGACAATTCTCGAGCAGTCTTCGACACTTGGTTTGATTTCAATGTGAGCATGGATGCCCATCACTCATCTGGTATTTGCATTGACGTCTAGTGACATTCGACGAATGCACCAACGTGTTAAACGCTTCGTACATTCGACCAACTCTCCCTTGAGACATTTGTGTGATTACCATGATACTCAAGTTCTCATTCTTCAATTGTGAAAAATATCTTTGGAGATACATTCAACACCTCTAGACTTCTTACCATGACACTTGGTTGCTTGCTGTCTGGAATTCTCTGCGGATGCAAAAATGGTTGAATAAAATAATTGCCTCGACACATGGAAACTTGGGTGCTTGGGTATGAAAATCTTTTCTTTACGTGGTGAGAAATATCCCACATGTACAAAGTTCAAGGATTTATAATAAAACTTGTTCCCACCATTGATTATTGTGCCATGCAAGATTATTTTTTGTGGTCTTTAGCTTGGCGCTTAGTGTGTGGATGAGCTTTCTTGATGACGAGTGAGCTTTGGCCTTGGTTTAAAACAATACAAAGCACCTTTCTTTGTAAAAGAGATAAGACTTATCCCTATTTGTTAAAGACATTACGTCAAGGCTTAAAGGGCATATTGATTAATCCATGTGGTTATAACCGTTTCTTTTTTTTTTTGAAAATAACCAAATTTAAAAACAAATATAAACATTATTTTAAAACTATAAAGAATAATTTTAAAATAATATTATTTTATATTTTTAATATTTGGCTTTATGTAATAAAGATAAAGGTCACTAAGGAATGCCAAATGAAATCAAAGACCATAGGTTAAGTTCACATTCATTGATGGATAAGGACATAGGTAAATGTTCACCAACGCGGGATTTAAGACTTCACTTTGAAATATTTGAGGTGTGGAGAGACTGACCAAGATGACAAAAACTCAAGGCTTTGACAAAGATGCTAATGGACATTCTGGCAGCGAGAACTGAGGTCCATCTTTACATACGTGTTGCTGGAAGAATAGATTATGCAGAAAATACTGAGAACTCTGCCTCCAAGATTTGACTCAAAGGTGTCTATGTTAAAAGACATAAATGATCTTGAAAATTTAACAAAATATGAGCTTCATGGGATCCTCACTACATATGATATGAGAACTGAAAAGCAAAATCCCACTAGGAAAGAAGCATTCTTCAAAACCACTAAGAAAGTAAAGCACGAGCATGAAAAAAGCTCTTCTAATGAAATATATGAGGAAGAGGCAAACTTTGTAAGAAAGTTAAAAAGAGGGTGTGGCAAGTACAAGGGTAAGTTACCCTTCAAATGATTTAAATGTGGTAGAGTAGGCCATTTTGCATCAAAGTTCCCTTACAAAGAAGATAGAGATAGTGACAGTGAATAAGATGCCAATTACAAGGAATGAAGGATGACACACTCACATGAAAAATATGAGAACATAAGGAATATCCCTAAAGAAAGGAAGAGTGTGTACTCCAGGGAAGAAATCAATTCATCTGAAGAAAGTGATTGCGGTGATAGCCCAAGAGATGTTCTTTTTATGGCATTTCTAGAAGATGAAGGCACAAAAGAAAAGAAAAATTGTTGTTCCTCTATCAATAAAGAAACATCAAATACTCATAAAATTCAATCAGGAACTCTAGATAAGTACTTCTTTAGTGGAACTGTTAATTCACCTCCAAAACATGTCGCGGAAATTGGATCAGAAAGTCAGTCTAAAGAGGAGGAATTTACAGAAGTTGACTGGGAGGGTGAACTAGTTAGTCCCTTGGAATAATTAAAGAAGTCGAGAAAGAAGAACAAATTTTTGCAGGATCGGATGTCAAAATATGAAGAACAAGTCAAGAACACTAAGGCCATTCAAGAATCACTTGAAAATAAAGTGAGTGAAAAAAAAATGGATCTTGAGGAATAGTTAAACTATGTTGTAGATAAAATCAGGAAGCTTGAAGAAGAGGGATCTGTATTGAAGATATCACTAGAAGTGCCAAAGTAGAAAAATGAGTTGCTGACAGATCAACTTGAGCAAAGGAATATAGATATTTCTCACTTAGAGGAAGAAACAACTTATACAAAAGGGAAAGAACATGCTCAAGGTCACATCATGAACGATACTCTAGACTGCGCAAATCTAGCAATTAACAAGACTTGTCCTAAAGCAAAAATGGAGAACAAATTCAAAAGCAATACATCAATCCTGGATAAGATATTGAATGATCATATATCACCAGTAGACAAATCAGGACTTGGATATGACAAAAAAACTGAGAAGGTTCGTGAAAACAAGTACAGTCCAAATCAAATGAAGTCATTATAATCCAGGTATGATAGTTCCTTCAATGATTATAATTCTTTCTATTACACTGTCAAAAGGATCTTCAATACATTGATGTGTGCAAGGTGTAACTGCAATGGACATATTTCAAGATACTGTCATACTGTGAGATGCTATGCTTGTGATGGTTTTGGACACAAGGCCCAAAATTTTTGATGAATAGTAAATAATCCAAATAGAAATATGTTACATAACATCAACAACAACATATGGACTGAAAAGGAAAGAAGACATGCGTAGTATCAAAAGAGGTGTGTGCACATGAAGAAGTGGGTAAAGAAATTTCCTCAAGCATATACAATTGAAGCAAACAACAAGTGATTGTTGCCCATATTGCAAATCTCTAAAAGGATAAGTATGATCCTTGAATTCAAGATGTTATTCATTAGGAATTCAAGGAATGTATTAGTATGTTACAGTCATAAGATATTTGAAGTTTGGCAGGTAAATTCACACTGATGAAATGTGCATACTGCCATAATAAATTATTTGTGAAAATTTGTTGAAGTAAAATTGTCGCACAAAGGACTCATACATGTGATTATTCAAAGAAGGGTACAAATAAGTATTGTTGATGAAAAACATAAGTTATGCACATATACAATGTGAAATTATACAGGGTATATCACTCAGCTTGAAAAAACCTCACAAATATCACTCAAGAATTGCAGAGAAGAAGAAGAAGAATTGAATCAATATTCACACATGAAACTCAAAGAATGATAAAAACTGTTGTAATGTCATTCATCAGCTATAAGCTGGAAAAATTATGAGTACAATAGAATGAATTCGAATACACCAAAGGTCATTCAAATTCTCCTTGATAGCATGGCTTGACTGCATTGGAACCATCACCTAATCAGTGGTAGTGACCACCAATAGTCAAAGATCAGTCAAATGAGTCTAACTGATTCTAATTGCTACATGTGGCACTAATCTAGGTAAGGAGACTCTAAGGAGAGCGCATGAGATACTGTCAGTAGTCAAGTGGCACTCTGATATAGACAACTGGGAGCTACAGTCAGTTAACTGGGCAATCGATGCAAGAACTGACTAATAAGTGTATGCAATAACTGATGAGGTCCTAGTGGTGTGTAGTAGGGCACATTAGTATCCAGATGATGAAAACAATGTGCTCTAGGTAGGTAGGAGGCCTACTGATGGCTAGAAATAGGCTCCTGGGGGCTTAAAACAGAGGACTAGGGGCTGGGAGACCACCATATTGATGACTAGATGCATGCAGAATGCATGCAATGCATGTAAATACATAAATGATGGTGAGAATATACAAACATACAACGATCTTACATAATTGATGTTTGTATTATATTCAAAAGTTTCCATTACAGGAAGCAAAAATTACATAAGATATTTGTCGCAGAAAACAAAGTCGAAGAGCATCAAGAGAAATTATGTTTCAATGGCCTAACAATGACCAAAAGTTGTACTAAACAAAATTGACAATTGAAAAATCGATCTAGAGCTGAAGCTCAAGGTCCAACTTTGTGACATGACTGGTTGGTTGCCGAGAGAGGCGAAGTTCAATATCCATTGGAGTCTTCTCGACGAACTCAGAAGTATACACAAGTGGTCATAATTGCAAGGTCGAAGAAGATGTGTTTGCACTATTCTACTCCATCCGAATCAAATTTAGCAAGTCAACAGTTTGTTTTTGTTGGTTCTCCGGGAATTTGATTCTCTTCCTCAGAATTGATAATTCCTCAGAATTGAAAATTCCTCAGAATTGACAATTCCTCATAATTGAAAATTCTTCATAATTACTCTGGTTAACTTGAGATTGTGAATACCACTGCATGAAGTTCAATTCCTTCATTTGGGATTCCCAAATCCCCATATCCACTTTCAACCTCATGAATTCATCCTACTGCAACTGAACTACTGAGCGAAGACTTTCAAACGAATTGTTAAATATTTGAAAGTAAGAAGACATGGTGAATGTAGACAGGACACTCAAAAGTTGTGACACTTAGAACAAGCTTGACAAGGAATGAACCAGGATGAAGAACATGCCATGCTCAACTCATATATAGAGTTGGAATGTGTCTCCCCATGCATGTGAAAATAAAGTGAAGAGACGTTGACATTAATTACATTCATGACTGCGCAATTCGAAGCTGACAAGGGAAATGTCAGAATTTATTGCATGAATTAATAAGGTCGGGAAGAGGACAAAAAGAAGAAATCCAACTCATTGTTATGTGTGATCAAAATGATGTCTTTTAAAAATATTGAGTATGACAACAACACGTTGGACTTTTCGCATGAGTTATCAATCACATAGACTTGTTGCCAAGCTGGCTGACAGAAGAAAATATGTGTGATATTAAGAATAATTTTTAGACGTCGTGGAAATATGTGCAAAGTAAAAACAAATATGTATGCCATTAATATTAATATGTGAAGAAGATGTGTCACAGCAAATCAAATGCAAAAAAAGGAAAAGATGAATGTTGGAAGAAGTTGGCATGAAAGATAATACAAAGTGGAAGCACAAGGAACTTGCAATTGCACAAGGAGAGCAGTATGTTGCGACAAGAAGATGAATACAGAAGCATGAAAGAGTGATATGTGACACGAACACAAGTTCAAGATGAAAGGAAGTTGACAACTATACAAGGGGATCATATTCAAGATAGCTACAAAGATAGTGTTAATGTACAGGTTGCAAGGCGACTAAGATCTGTGCACATACTCCAAGAAAAGGAAAGAGAATGAAGCACAAAGATAGGGGGAGTAATTGAATCAAGTAGCTGCATGAAGGAAATCATAAAGATGAAGCATAAGCACAAAAGAGAACCTGAAATTGCACATGGGAAGCACCTATTTTCCATCAATGTCAAAGGGGGAGAAATATCATGAAGCATGCTTTAGTGACAGCGAGAAATAACATGAAGCATGTATTAGTGACAGATAACTATGTAGAAATGAAAGACATCGGAAAAGTACTAATAATAGGTTGCACATAATAACAAAGGTTCAAAGTAGCAAGAACACAAGGGGAGTACTGTGCTATGTGTGAATAGAACAGAGCAATTCATATTCAAGTAGAGCACAGCTTCATGAGGTGTTGACATCAATGCCAAAGGGGGATATTATTGAACTTTGGTTGTCAATTGATGTCAAAGAGAACTTAGTATTGTTGTGTCAATTTGAAGTACAACCAGTTTGAAAAAGTACATAAGGTACATGTGTAAGTCCTAATACCATCTAGTCATGATACTTAAAAAGTAATGACAAAGAAGTGGTTGGACAAATCTCAAGATTGCGCAAGAGGCTCGGGAGCAAGAAGTGGTTGGACATGTATGCAAGTCTAGGAATTGCGTAAGACCCACCAAGAAGAATAAGTATACAAGTCTCGAAAGATCACACATTAGAGGAAATTTGAGGTCTAAAATGGGCCTCCTAAAGAAAATAATAAAATAATAGTTAAAATAATGAAATAATAGTTAAAATAATAAAATAGTAGTTATTAATTTTGGAGGAAGAAAGGAAAAACTATTTTTTTGTTCGTATTTTCAACATATCTCCCTGTTTTTTTACTCAAATTTCGAGCGAGAGCACTCGTTGGATGCATAATTAAATTCTGCATCCAACAAGTTCCCACACTTCATACTTTTGACAGACCTCGCTGCACCAAAGACAAGAAATACCTGAAAAAAAAAGTCATCATCATGTTTTTCAGGTATTTCTTTTTTGGGGTGCAGTAGGGTCCGTCAAAAGTATGTAGTGCGGGTACTTGTTGGATGTGAAATTTAATTTTGCATGCAACGAGTGCTCCCACTCGAAATTTGAGTAAAAACACAGGGAGATATGTTGAAAATACGAACAAAAAAGTAGTTTTTTTATGACAAATATCTCAAGTAAACCATTATGGTTGAAACATTTTTATTGAAATTCTATTGGTTCTTGGATTCCAACTCATCAAGAAATTATGGTTGGCTCATTTTCTTATATGATTGCTCGTTTTCTTATAAGGCCCATTTTATACCTCAAATTTCCTCTAATGAGAGTCTTAGAAGCAAGAAATGGTTGGACAAGTCAAGTGAGAAAGACCCACCAAGCGATGGTATTTCAAGGGCGCAACACCCCATGGATAGTGGTTCCCAAGTGTGCAAGTCCCACTATTTTAAGGACCAATTGTGCACAAGACCCACAAGGCATGATACCTTAGTTGCAAAAATCAATACAAGTGGTAGATGTGTAAGTCAGCTTGACCGTAAAGAAAAGAAGAGGGGATGCTACGACCAATTTGTGGACATATAATTTTCACAAGCCAAGTATAAATAAGAAGCCAAGTTGCAGAGTGAAAAGTAAACTCGAAGATACAAAAGTTGTAGTATTATGATTTGGAAAGATTTGAATAATTGGGGTATCAATGGCTCATTGAACCAAAACAACATAATCTAGCAGAGAGCCAGATGCACAAGAATATAAATGTTGCACATCATATGATGCGTAGTATGATGAGGTTTATCTAAGACAAGTGCGCAAGAATAGAAAGGAAGTAACACGGATGGTGCACAAAAGGTTATAGTTTATATGATATAGATGTCCAAGAACATAATTGTAGAACAATGGAGTATGTGCAGTATCAGTTGAGTTTGCAGATGGGAAGAAACATAAACAATGTGTTGAAATAACACGCAGATTGCAGAAGGTTATGAAATATAAGAACTAGTATGGAATACTCAAGAGATTGTGGAAACTTATGAAGTATGAGAACCAATGTGTAATATTGATGCAATGAAGTGAAGTGATCATACAATACAACAATTGAAAGATTAGAGTATATACATGTGCGCACAGCGGAATTTGCATTAAATCTGAAGAGTGCACAGATCAGTAGAAAGAAAATAAGAGTCTTCTACAGACATATTAGGGAAACAGGATGAGGCAAGGAAAAGGGAGTCAATTCTTCCTTCAAGTCAAATCCTGCAAAACCAGGGGGTCGATGTCTCCTTCCCGTTGATGCTAGTAAATCAAGGATTTTGTGCTTCCTTCAAGTTTTAGCCTATAAATCAGGAAGTTGGAGCCTCCTTACAGTTGGTCCTTCCCATGAATGTAATCTTTACTATATAAGAAAGCATTTTGTGGTTTTCTACATTAAATCTTTGTGTTTTGTGTATTATGCATGTGTTGATGAATAACTTTTCTTATGGTGAATGCATAATATAACTAATATTTATAATTGGTAAAAGTGAAAATTGTTCATAACTGCACATAGTGCCGATTCATCCCTCCTCTGGGTATTAATAAGATTTCCAACAAATAACAATAGAATAAATTTAATCTAAAATAATTTTTTATTAACCCTACTCATGAGATGAAAATCAAAGGGAATTGATATAAATTTATCAACAAAGCAATGGGGAAGATAAGGACCAAATTTGTGAATTTTATATCAACAGATTTGCAATGCTAAAACATTGTAAATGGTCTCCAAACCCTTACGTAGTGGATGTGAACCTTATGTCCTTTCTCTCATGGGTCAACAATGAATAAAAGAGAGTTGTAGAATTAAGGAAATACAAGGAATAGGAAACAAGAAATCCTCTTTGGGTCAGAGCATAGGTAGCAAGATTGGGGAGGTAGGTGCGGGAGGGGTTCTAATGGACCCTAGAGAAAATATTATGAAAATATATGCTTAGGGATTTGGGAGAAAAACTAACAATCAGGATGAATGGATAGCCTTGATGCATGGGGTCAATATGTTTATCCCTTGAATATTTCAATAATTTTAGTCTTTGGAGATTCCAAAATTTTTATTCAAAAAATGCATAGTTTTATAAAGGGAAAATATACAAAATGTGGGAAAATGGAAAGAAGGATCTCAATCTAGTTATCAATCCAATATCTATTATTCAGTACCCTATCAGAAGGAAAAACAATGTGAAAGCAGATGAACTAGTGAACCAAGGTGCAAGGATGCAACAAGGTCTGATTCTAACAGATAACCAAACCCCTACAAGGAAATTGATACCTTGCTTCTAGAAAATAAATGCAAAATTCATGTGGGGGAGTCTAACCAAGGGAACAAATTGAGTTTAGAAGACACAATCTCATGGCCTAAGGGGGAATCCTTATGTCCTCCCACTTATCCCAAGGGCAGTGTTGGAACTTTTAGAATGATGTTAGGTGGCAGCAAGACTGGAAGGAAAGTACTAAGGGTAGTTAATTTGGGTTGTTCCTACAATAGCGGGATATTTAAGGCCAATGTTAGCAAAGTATTCAAGTTTTTTCAATCCCACACAATTTCAGTCATGGAAGAGGAAATGTTGGGTTATTACAAGAGGGAGACACCCTTCGCAAAAGACAAAGGAATTGTGAGGGATAAAGAGGAGATAACCCATGAGAAGTAGTGTGGTGAGGAGAGTCTATGTCTCCATCTCTCCTCTGCTATCATATTGATGAATGACTATAACAACAATATTGAGCTGGAAGAAGGACTGAATTATAGGTATGAGGAGGAAAATCCAAGACTCTCTTCTTCACTTGGTGTTCATCATCTTTGTTTTAGGATTTTCAAATAGAACATAAAAGAAGAAAGTTCCCTTGGAATTCTACGCCAACATTGGATTTGGGCTTCTAGAACAGGTAATCTTGAGGGTAGGAATTCCTCCTTCTCTACCAACATTTCTGATGACATCATGCTTTCTTGGGAGGACATTTACAGTAGTGTCAGGAATAATCTAGAGGATTTTAAGAGAATTTTGAGGATTTTTTAGGAAAGTATAGATAATATGCTAGATGAGGTGAGACATACTTCACTCATCATTTATAACTTGGAATCGATAATAAAGGACCTAGATGGAAATATGCATGTGCATATGACACTTATGCATGAAGATAGAAAGGAACTGGATAATCTTGTTAAAATGTAGTGTATTCATTTCCAAATGACCCCTTTGAATGTTTCCAAACTAATGGACAATATATCGGTCATTCAACATGTATTATATGGAGGACATCGAAGGCAAGGATATGACTGATTAGATGCAGTTATTTTGCTGATATATATGATATGTATTTTTTTGTTTTTCTATGGAATTAATTTGTAATAACTTATAATAAGAATGTAATAGTTGTAGATGAACAAACAACAGAAGTAAATTTGAGAGAAGTAGAGCCATATGTTTTTTGGAATTTGACTCAATAGTTATGATATTTGAGCAATAGTTTAAACCTTTGTAATTGCTTTCTTGTTACATACTTTTAATATAAATACATCCAGTTTCTATGAAAAAAAAAGATCATAGGAAACAAGATTAATAGAAATATTGAAAGTTACATAAAATTGACCTTAGATATGGAGATAGTACAAAATCCTGGAATAAAAACAAAGGAAGTCAGTTTCCCACTATGAGAAAATGGCCAAGAAGTTAGTAAAAATGGCCAAACAATGTTTCCAATAGAGATGGGTAAAGTTATCCAATGCCCTTAATAAATTAGAACCCCATTTTATGTATAGTCCGAAGGATTCCCTCTCTAGGGAACAACTTTACATAGAGATAGTAAAAAGAATGAAACTAAAGTGGACTAGAATAAAATTTAATTTCCCCCTACTTCTCACTACCAATTCCTACATAATATGTATATGAAAAATAGAAAAGAGAAGACGGAACAGGGAAGAAAATGAAGTAGGTTATTAAAACAAAGAGGAAACCACTCGTATTGTGGCATATGAAATTAGGGGAGAATGATGCAAGGATCATCAAGTTGAGGATACAAGACACATTTTTGGACAATGTATTGATTGCACATGAACATCGAAATACTCCAGCTCTGTGGTAAATGATGGGCCTTCATATCGACCTTTATCTATCCCATCATGTATGAATTTTTGAGACATTTTGTTGAAGAACATGACCTTAATCTAATAAAAACCAAGCAATTTATGACTATTGAGATTATTGGGACATGTGCTTATGTAGTTATGCATGATTTGTTTAAACTATCGAATATGAATGTGATGTATCTTGTTAGTGAACTAGTTTGAGTAATTATGCATATTAAATATATTATAAATACTAAGGTTGTCAAAGGATACGAATATAAGAAATCATAGAAAGATCAAATAATCCTCACCATGACTCAAAGTTGATGATAATTTCAACAAATCTTGTTAGTTCATTAACTTAAAGAGATCATTACACAAAGCATCCTTGAACACCTCTAAGACAGGGGAAATTTTAAGGATCCATAATATTCTTAAAGTGTAAAAACCTTGGTGAATCTTACTAATTCTTAAATTTACAACCATAAAAAGTTTGAAGATATTTTTGTCAAAAATATTCAAATTTATAAACATTTTATATAGTTTAAGGACAAATTTGGCAATGTTTAGAGTAAAATATGTTTATCTTGTGGAATTTGTGTGAATTATTTTAGTAGAAAAAGAAAATTTGTGAATATTTTGTTGGAAAAAAAAGAATGAAAATCATCCCATGGGATAAATTTCGACCCTAAAATTTTCCTTGATCTAATAAATTTTAATAATCTACCTTGGAGGATAGAATTGCACAAGGAGGGTAGGATTCTAGAAGAGACATTATGCAGATTTCTAAGAACAACTCCCATCAATCAAGGGATTCGCTAGGATTTCACATAAGTTTCCTTCAAGTATAAATAGGAATATGATAATAGACCAAAGGACTAATTTTGTTGTTGTTAATTTTATCCAAGTACTTCTAGTAGTACAAATTTGTAGAAGGCAACCTACTGCCTAATGTTATGACAGATTTACGAATAAACAAGAAGACAATCTGTTTGTATATTTTGGCATTGCATGTTTAAGTAGGGTTTCAGGAGCATCCTTGGGTAGGTCCCACTCAAGGAGGATACTAATAACCCTTGTATTCATTTATAATTGTTTTATAAAAATTTTAGCATAGATTACATACTTTTGTTGTAAGTTAACAGATAGATAATTCATGCTATTTATAACATTTCAATATTATGTTTAATGTTAATTTATCATGATTCATGTATTTTTTACTCAGTATATTTCATTTAATTTATAATGTTTAGTACTATAGTATACCAAATCTCGAATCACACCATCGAGGTTGGATACATTGGGATCCTAATAGGGAAATGGTTGATTCAAGGTAATTCATAGTGGAATAAGGTTTACTAAGTCTATTCTAGAATTCCAATAAGCTATTATAATAATAAAAATTAGCCTTTTCAAATGTTAGCTACACTTCCCATGCAAATCCTATCCCCACTGCACATGCAATACAAGGTATTTGTAGGATGAATGCAACCAGATCTAAGTAACAATTTCACATGCAATTAAATAACATCATGATATCTATTGAAGCCATAAAATCAACAAGTAAAATCAGATATACAGATGCTAACAAGTTTAGTTTTAGGACACTAAAATAAATCATATTTACGACACTAAATAGATTACATTTAAGACACCAAACCACAGACAATTTAACATATACAATATTAGATCTGTAGCTACCATCTATATCCACATAAACAACATAAAAATAATATCTACAACTAGCTACCATAAAACATAAACAAAATAGTATCTACTAGCTGCAATAACACACAAGCAATTATGATCTACGAGCTGCCATTTTACACTACTAAACCATCCATTTAACACAAGAACATAATCGAATTTGTTGCATAACATAACAGAAATAAAATCGACCTCCATGGGCACACATGCATAAAAAAAAAGTATCTAAATGCATAATAAAATACTTATCTTTGAAGGGCACAACTAGCTTCAATGGGACAATGTTCCACCCAGCTATAAACATGCCATGCTCATCAATCTCTTAGTGTGATAGTCACCCTTGAGTTGAGTCTATGAATCCAAATGCTAAGGGACTCTTGAAATCATATCTTAACAAGATAAAACTCTGGCCACTCTTGAAATCATATCTTAACAAGATAAAACTCTGGCCACAACCTGAAATACAAAACACATTCCCTCACCACTTACTTTCTCTACATCAACACTACCCGATGTAATGGGATTCCCTTAACCAAACCAGTACCTTAAAACATCACCATCCAAATTCAGGATTCACGTGACTAGATTAAAGACAAATAATGATCCTTGATGTACTTCTATGCTCAATAGAAAATCTAGCCAATCTCCACACTGGTATAGATCAGTATTCAATCCCCCCCGGTCTACAATGTTCTTGCAATAAAAAGGATTGAGTGGTTGTGTGAAAGAGAGAAATTTGAATCCATCCACAGGAATTCAAATGCATGAGAGAGAAACTACCAAAATCCAATAATCATGACTAGAGACCAATTCGAATTTCCTCCAAGAGACTGACTCATGTTCACTGAGAAGTGACTCCAATTCATTGAGAACTTATCTAGTTCACTGGATGATCATTTGAGTTCTCATGAAAACAATTCGAATCCAACTAGACTGACTCTAATTCATTGGAGAGATACTCCAAATCGCTAGATACCATGAGAGCAACTCGAATCTACCAAGACGGACTCAAATTTACCAAAATTTACTCTGAATTCCAAGAAGTGGTACTCAAATTCACCCATAAATCATTCGAACTTACTGATAACAACTTGAATTGACACAAAATTAATCTAACTAACTAGGGATAACTCAAATTAACCCAAAATCACTCTAATTAACTAAGAATAACTTGAATTAACCCAAAATTACTCTATTTAACTGAGAATAACTCGAATTACTGCAAAAATACTCTAATTAACTGAGAATAACTCGAATTAACCCAAAATTACTCCAATTAACTAAAAATAACTCGCATTAACCTAAAATTACTCTAATTAACTGAGAATAGCTCGAATTAACCCAAAATTACTCTAATTAATTTAGAATAACTTGAATTAACTAGAAAGATGACTCCAAGTCATTGGTAGGTTAACTCAAATTAGATTAGGGTTACCCAAAAATCAAGTTCATGGCTAAAAATAGTCAAAGAGGGCGCATAAGGTAAGAGAGATGAGAGAGTGGGTCCCACTAGCATCAATTAAGGTGTAAAAGAGTCTCCATAGTAAAAAAAATCAAAACTAAGAATCAAAGAGCAATGTTAGGGAGAGCAACAAATACTAGTCCCAAACCCCCTCACATGTGGAATCCATGACCCCCCATTCTTGTTATTTGTCCATGTTGATCTAGTTATTTATTTAATAATAAAATAATATTAATATTGTCCAAATATCAAAGTCCAGGAACCTAGTGCCACAATCATCACATATGTCTGTGACTTAAAATCAGGGCATTACATCCCCTCCCCCTTAAAATAATGCATCATCCTCGATGCTTATTTATTACACACATTAAAATTCAATTCAAAAAAATATGAGGGTATTCTTCCCTCATAACATCTTCCAGCTCCCAAGTAATCAATCAAAGTAGTTGCAACCCATTTCCTCACATCTAATTTCCTTCCATCTACACTACTTGGTGAGTTGTGATTACCTGCACTTACTACGACCCTTCGGATATCACAACCCTCACCTAATGGATTTACGTGCTAGACTAGGGACAAGTAATGGTCCACGAGGAAACAAAGGTAAACAACCAGAAACTAGAGCAAGTTGACTTTTCTTCCCAATATGGAAACTAGTTGTACCGAAAAATCCCCTTCCAGTTCCACCTAAATCACATCCCAATCAATTGCATGATTTGTATCAGGTGTATACTTTTCCAACAAATATACATGAAATTATAAGGTTTTCTTAAGTTGTATTGCAACAACAACACCATTCATTTAGCACTCATGTCTCTACGCAAGGAGTACATTTATCAAATAATAACATTATTACATCTATAAGGTTCGGCTAACGTGCGTAGTATCTTTCCATGAGAATAAAAAGTCCCATAAGAATGACTCATATACAATTATCATGGCTATACTATTTATGCTACACTTTCCTCATACATCTCTATTTGTCATGAACTTTAATTGTTAGGACATCATCACTTACCATTACATATACACATATATGATGCACATTTAATTTAAAACAATACAATGACATATTGTGCATTTATAATGATGCCACTTATATGCTAAAGTCACACAATCTCATAATCATAAGTTAGGTTTTGAGTGTATGCATGTAACACTATAACAGACAACCCATTAACCACATAAGTACTATTAGTTTTTAAGAATTTACTTCAATCTGATCTAGGATCTTAACTGAGAGAACAACATGTACATCATATCTACAACATATCAATCATGGACACAATAATGCAAGCACACAAGAGACAATAGAGACACAAAGTTCCACTGGGGAAAACCATAAAGGTGAAAAACCCCACAACTTCCTCAAAGATAGATAGAGAAATGATACAACCCAAGCATAAGAGATATACTCCTAGTAGTAGCTTCTCCTCCTCCACTAGTGCACCACTCTCCAATGAGTGTAAGAGTGAGTAAGTGAAAAAAATAAATAGAGTGCCTCCCGCACTCTATTTATACTTGACTTGACTTGCCTAATAACCTTTACTAGGTCGGCCTTAACTTAACCACATAACATAATGCTGACAGGGCCGACCCCCAATAGGGTGGTCTAATAACACTTTAACCCACATGACTTATACAGGGCTGACCCCAACAAGGTGGTCTAATAACCCATCAAGTATAAGTTACGACACTTACAATATAAATGACGACACTTTCGTATAGAGGAATAATAACATCTCTATAGGAATACAAACACTTCCGTATAGAGGAATAATAACATCTCTATAGGAATACAATATACATATATGAAATACATTCCGAAGTTACAAATACATCAAAACTCCCTCTTAATTAGGAAGGTATTTCTCGACACAGGTCTTCTAGCACAAGTCTTCTTCTCTGGATCATCGTCACTGGATCATCTACATTGAATCATCGTCATCATCACTGCTGCTGCTATCTCAATCAATATTCGATCTACTCATCATAGGAAGTTCTACAAAGCCAGTCCTTTTTCATACTGGATGTAGGCCCACCACCTGTAGGTCTTCATCATTTGTGCGAACTGTCTGATAGAGGTGATCTCTCAGGACTGATTTATGTGCTGATGCAATACCTGACAAAAGCATCCCAGGAACATTTATGTGCCTAAGCACGAGCAGCAATATCTCACAGGACTGATTACATGCATCCCCTTCATAATACCTTTAAAGAGCATCCCAGGAACATTTATGTGCCACAGCACGACCGGAAAGATCTCTAAAGAGAATTTGAGGACTTATTACAAGTACAAATCTCAACCTCTCGGATCTCCAGGATTGATTACATGTGAATAGACAATACCTTTAAAGAGCATCCCAGGAACATTTATGTGCCGCAGCACGACCGGCAATATCTCTAAAGAGCATCCCAGAACTTATTATGAGCACACAGCTCAACCTCTCGGATCTCCAAGATTGATTACATGTCTCCATAGCAATACCTCATCCTAGGACTGATTACAAGCACATAGCTCAACCTATCGGATCTCTGAGGACTGATTACATGCTACTTGCATAACCTGCCACATATCATCTATGAACTCCAAGTATCAACCTGATACTCATGATCCCACTGATCATCATCGCACGAACCATCATCCTGATGCTCATGATCATACTGATAATCATCACACAGTACATCATCCTGATGTACATCATCCAAAGTATCATCCTGATACTCATCATACGTGATCATCCTGATCATCGTCACTGCATCGTCCTGATGCATATCATCTAGAGCAACATCCTGAAGCTCGTCATCTATGATCATCCTGATCATACAATGCATCCACCTGATGCATACCAAGTATCTATTTGATACATATCACATACATGATCCACCTGATCATACAATGTATCCACCTGATACATATCATACATCTACCTGATGCGTATCACATACATGATCCACCCGATCATACAATGTATCCACCTAATACATATCATGCATCTACCTGATGCATATCACATACATGATCCACCTGATCATACAATGTATCCACTAGATACATATCATGCATCTACCTGATGCATATCACATACATGATCCACCTGATCATACAATGTATCCACCTGATACATATACAAATACATGATCCAATTGATCATACCAAGCATCCAACATGATTCATATACATATACATGATCCAATTGATCATACCAAGCATCCAACATGATGCATATAAATATACATGATCCAACTGATCATACCAAGCATCCAACATGATGCATATACATATACATGATCCAACTGATCATACCAAGCATCCAACATCATGCATATACATATACATGATCCAACTGATCATACCAAGCATCCAACATGATGCATATACATAAATATGATCCAAATGATCATACAAAGCATCCAACTGATGCATATACAAAGCGGTAACTGGAGCATCGTCCTGATGCTCATCACACAGCGCGTACATCCACAACCATGGGAAGGATCCTCCTCTCGCCATGCTCGGAATGGCTCCTGCAAATGTGTCCATAACTTCTTCCTTGAAGTGTCGTCAATATGAAGAATACCAAGCCTCTCTCTGAAGTATTCAAACTTCACTCTGGCTAGTGGTTTCGTCAACACATCTGCAACTTGCTCATCTGACGCAACATACAGGAGCTTCACTGCTCCTCTCTGCACCATATCCCTGATATAGTGATATTTGATCTCAATGTGCTTTGACCTGTCGTGGAACATCGAGTTCTCAAATAGCTTCACTCAACTCTGGTTGTCACAAAAGATACCAGTATCATCCAATGGGAGATCAAATAACTCAGACAGTAGCCATATTGCCTCACAACTAGCCGAACAAGCTGCAACATACTCTGCTTCGGTTGTAATTAGTGCTACGCACAACTACTTCCTGCTAAACCAAGAGATCACACCTAATCCCATACTGAAGCAACATCCAGAAGTGCTCTTCCTATCTGCAGCACTTCCTACCCATTCTGAATCAACATAACCCTGTAGGTTAAACTTTTGATTCACATCATACTTGAGCCCATAATCAATTATACCCTCTAGGTACCTCAGAATATGCTTTACAACAACCAAGTGAACACTTCTCGGATCCGTTAGGAACTGGCTCAATGTGTTCACCACAAAGCAAATATCTGGTCTCGTGTTCATTAGGTACATCAAGGACCCAATCATCTGATGATACACCATGACATCAACTGGATCAGATGAAGCATCACACAGAAGCTTCAGGTTCGATGCCATACGTGTGGCCATGGCCTTGCAGTCCATTATCCTAAACCTCTTCAGGATTTCTACTGCATACTTCCCTTGTCCAAGGAAGATTCCATCTGCACTCTGCCACACCTTCATGCTTAGGAAATAGTGCATCATCCCCAAGTCCTTCATCTCGAACTCAGCAGCAAGCTTCCTCTTCGTGTCGACAATCAATCTATCATCACCTGTAACAAACAGGTCATCCACATACAAGAGTAGTATCACTGGATTGCCTTCCTCAACCTTGTAGTAAAGGTTGGAATCTTCTTTACTCTTGGTAAAGCCCAAACTGGATAGAAATTTGTCTATCCTACACCATACCAAGTCCTAAGAGCTTGCTTCAAGCCATACAAGGCTTTCAGCTTCCACCTGCACACATATGACTTCCTGTCATGTGTCTCAAAACCAAGTAGCTGCTCCACATACACTTCCTCCTCGACTACACAATTCAAGAAGGTTGTCTTGACATCCATATGGTGTATCTTCCACTTCATCACTACAGCCAGAGCAAGTACTGATATGATGGAAGTGTATTTTGCTACAGGAGAAAAAGTCTCTTCATATTCTATTCCCTATTTCTGGGAGAAGCCACAAGCTACAAACTTCACTTTGTATTTCTCTATGCTACCATCTGCAACACGCTTGATCTTATAGATCCACTTGGAAGTCACAACCGACTTCCCTTCAGGTCTTGAGACCACATCCCAAACATCATTCTTCATGATCAACTGAAATTCCTTGATCATGGCATTCTTCCATTACTGCATCTTGAATCTTGGGAACTTCAGATTCTTCAATATCTTCAATAGATAGTTTTCTTTGAATTTCGTTTGCTGGAACAAATGTTGTAGTCCTTCTTTTGTAGCTGATTGTACATGATCTTTCCTACAAGTTAATTTCAATTGCATGATTAGAAAATTCTCATAGTTTACAGAACAAAGTCTTATACATAAAGGCATATGTCATACAGTCATGTAATTATCTTATCCAATGCTTCAATACAACATTTATCCATATCCCGTAATTTTCTAGATGCCTTCCAATCTCTACCAAAACATTGTTAAGAGTGTGCACAACTCCCAACATGTCAACAAAGAGGTTTCATTCTAGATAAATAGCAATGGAATGTTGTACAGTGCCATAGGCCACTTACCCATCACATGCATTTTAGTAGTATACTTTTCATTAATGCAATTATTCTAATATGCATAATACACACCCTAAGTCTAGGAACATAAGCATATACATCATTGAGCAATATTATTTAAACAAACAAGTATGCAAGAAATGACAATTCAAATATTTATCTTTGTTTGGTTGTAGGGTGGACTCCCTCTCAATATTTGCTTCCTTGCAGGAACTACTGGAGTGTGCTCCCTCTTGATATTTGCTTCCCGGATTACCTGTCTTTGAACTCATATCCATCCTCGATCACTATGCATACTTACTAGTATCATCATTGTGTTATCCTCGAGATCTCATACATAATCATACATTCATTAGTATAATCTTAATACTATCAAAACACGATAATCTTAAACATGTATGGTCAAGATCATTTCATACACATATAATTTATCACAATTCTTTTACTTATACATATTCCTATTTGACCATAGGATTTTTCTGGTTAGTCATATCATCAATAAAAGTAAGAAGCATAATATGCCTAAACCCATGATTACTAACTTCAATGAATAATCATTATCAATCATGCCATGTATACTTATATAAGAGATCCTAACACAAGGTAGGATTCTAACTTGATATAGGAAAAACATACCTAGATTAGCATGCTATCTAGTTATGTCTAACATACTTGCATAATGTCTTCTTGTTCTCTTCAATGACTTGTGCTAGTAACTTGCATATCTCATAGGTTAACCATTATAGAACCAAGTTATACATACCTCGTAAGTAGATCTTCTATGTGATCCATGACAATGGATGAATCTTTGTCTTCATGTCACCATGGTCATATGTTCTTGAACTAGAACATGATTTGTCTTTCTTGATGTACCTTTCATGTTAGTGGAAAACATCAACCTCACACAACACCACAATGCATTAGTACAATCATAAGTGTCAAAAACCTTAATCAATGAATATCTACATTCATAATTTTATTAAGGTGATACGACAAGTCTAAAGTTAATCAAGATTGTACTAACCTTAATGAAGACAAACATACCATAAACTTAATCATGAACAGATCTCGAAACATACCTGGATAAGTCATACCTATCGAGATTGCTTGTAATCTTCTTATGTAAGCTCTTAGCCTCATCTCCCTCTAAAATAGGAACTTCTTCACTTATGCAGGTGACCAATCCATTCTCTTCTAGGATTAACCCAATCCACTTTGATTTGTTGAAACTGGATCTCGAGCTGGATTAGGGTTTTCCAAAGAAACCCTAAAAATTCAAACCTTGAATATCAAACTTCTGAAAGGATAGAAAGATGTGCCTTGATGATCTGATCAAGCTAGTATACTTAAAATTTGAAAACTGCAAAGTTTCACCCCTAAAAATTGCCTTTTAGATTTCTGGATTCACTAGGGAGGACCCTGAATTAGGGTTTGATTTTCCTGAAGCTTCACCCAACCAAAAGGTTTGATCCAAAGCTCTAAACTTCAATTTTCTTGAGGAGCTTCCAGTCGTGGTCACATAATTAAAAAATTCCAACTTCTGTAGAAGCCCTAATTTTCCACTTTTCTGATCAAAGTCCCAAACTAGGGTTTGATCAAGCCCAGCCTTCTGCCCAACCAAAAAGTTTGATCTTGGCCTCTAAATTTGAATTTTGATGAGGAGCATCCAGACGTGGTCTCCGATACAAAAATTCCAACATTCTCCGAAACCCTAAATTCCCGGATCCATGAATGAAGGTGCTCAAAATCCAATTTTGTTTTGACAGAAATATGCACCTGATTATTTATGGTGTAACGCCAAAATTTCAGATCTACAGGGCATGAATATTCTTCTTGTGGTAGCCTGACTTGTTATCTTTCCAACCCCATAGTTCTGACCTGAAATGGATTCTCTGAGAGAGAGTTATACCAAGTGTCGCAACGTGACCTATTTATGGGATAAAATAGGGGAGCGAACTTGTACGGAGTGCCACGTGTCACTGGTTCAATTTAGGCCTTTGAAAATTGTACCTATGAAATTCAAGTTTGTTCTCTACCTACCGCTTTTTACGAAATTTCATTTGGAGCTTCCTAGCCCAAGTTGTGACCTTTTTTCCTAGATCACCTGTTTATGACTGAGATCTGGAAGAGGCAGAAACCCTATATTGTACAGATCATAAATATGAAAGTACAATGAATTAGAGGCTCTCCTTTGGACACAAGGTACATGGGGATCTTATATTCGACCTGTAATATTTTTAGATCCTAAAAATTCTCCAAAAAGAATTTATAGTGAAAGTTATACGATGATTGGTTTTGCTATATCAAGCCCTAGCTTCACAAGTGCAACAAGTGTCATAAATGCCATACCATGCCTTCTTTCAGGCTAGCTCTGATACCATGTTAGTTTTTCAGAATTTACTTCAATCTGATCTAGGATCCTAATTGAGAGAAAAACATGTACATCATATCTACAACATATCAATCATGGACACAATAATGCAAGCACACAAGAGACAATAGACACACAGAGTTCCACTGGGGAAAACCATAAAGGTGAAAAACCCCACAACTTCCTCAAAGATAGATAGAGCAATGATACAACCCAAGCATAAGAGATATAATCCTAGAAGTAGATTCTCCTCCTCCACTAGTGCGCCACTCTCCAATGAGTGTAAGAGTGAGTAAGTGAAAAAAAAATAGAGTGCCTCCCGCACTCTATTTATACTTGACTTGACTTTCCTAATAACCTTTACTAGGTCGGCCTTAACTTAACCACATAACATAATGCTGACAGGGCCGACCCCCAATAGGGTGGTCTAATAACACTTTAACCCACATGACTTATACAGGGCCAACCCCAACAAGGTGGTCTAATAACCCATCAAGTATAAGTTACGACACTTAGAATATAAATGACGACACTTTCGTATAGAGGAATAATAACATCTCTATAGGAATACAATATACATATATGAAATACATTCCGAAGTTACAAATACATCAACAAGTACGTAATTATTAATCAACATGCATACCCCTTACTTTCATGTAACTATATATTAAATCTAGGTACATCACAACAATATAAACAAATGGTAATGTATGCAACATTGACTATCGTACAAACATATTTTGTGTATTCCGACCAATTACATAAGCTAAATAAAACATTCAACAATTAACCAAAATTGGCTCTCTATATATTTCATTGAGCAAATAAGATACTACATTTATCCACAGAATTCCAAAAACTAAGAGCTAAATCCCTTAAACATACAATCATATCACAAAACATTCGAAATGCATATAAACAAAGTTACAATCTGTTAAAGTCCCAACAACCGCAGAGTTGAAACTAAGCTCTAATACCATTATGTAGTGTACTAGACCCCATACCACACCACCGAGGTCGGATACACCGGGATCCTAACTGGGAAAGGGATGATTCAAGGTAATGCACAATGGAATAAGGTTTACTAAGGCTAGGCAGGCATGCCAATAAGCTAGTATAATAGAAACAAATAGCCTTTTCAAAGTTTAGCTACACTTTGCATGCAAATCATATCCCCAATGCACATGTGATGCAATATAGTTGTAGCATTAATGAAACCATATTTAAGTAACAATTTCACATGCAAATAACATCATGATATCTACTGCAGCCATAAAACCAACAAGTAAAATCAGATCTACATATGCTAGCAAGTTTAGTTTTAGGACACTAAAACAAATAATCTTTAGGACACTAAATAGATCAAATTTAAGACACCAAACCACAACCAATTTAACATATACAATATCAGATCTATAGCTTCCATCTATAGCCATATGAACAGCCTAAAAACCAGATCTATTGGTTTCCATAAAACATAAACAAAATAGTATCTACTAGCTGCAATAACACATAAACAATTTTGATCTACAAGTTTCCATTTTACACTACTAAATCATCCATTTAACACAAGAACATAATCGAATCTGCTGCATAACATAATAGAAATAAAATCATCCTCCATAGGCACACATTCATCCATAAAATAGTAACTAAATGCATAATAAAATACTTATCTATGAAGGGCACAACTAGCTTCAACAAGACATCGTTCCACCCAGCCATAGACATGCCATGCTCATTAATCTCTTAGCATGATAGTCACCCCCGAGTTGAGGAAATGGATTCACATGCTAAGGGGATCTCAAATTCATATATCAACAAGAGAAAACTTAGGCCACAACTTGAGATACACAACACATTCCCTCACCACTTACTTTCTCTACATCAACACTACCCTGGTGAAATGGGATTCCCTTCACCAAACTAGTCCCTTAGGAAATCACCATTCAGGATTCAAATGATGAGATTAGATATAAATAATGGTCGTCGAGGTACTTATATGTTAAATAGGAAATATATCCAGTCTCCACACTAATATAGATCATTATTCAATCCCCCCCAGTCTACAATGTTCCTGCAATAAAAAATACTAAGCGGTTATGTGCAAGAGAGAAATTTGAAACCATCCATATGAATTTGAATGCATGAAAGAGAAACTACCAAAAGACAATAATCATGGCTAGAGGCCAATTTGAATCCCTTTAAACCAATTCAAATTTCCTCCAAGAGACTGACTCATGTTCACTGAGAAGTGACTCCAATTCACTGAGAGCTTCTCTAGTTCACTAGATGACCATTTGAGTTCTCATGAGAGAAAATTGAATCCACCTAGACTGGCTCGAATTAATTTGAGAGATACTCCAAATCACTGGAGACCATGAGAGCAAATCGAATCTACCAAGATCACTAACTCGAATTCACCAAAATTTACTCTGAATCACTGGAGTTACTGGAGACAACTAAAATTCCAAGAAGTGGTACTTGAATTCACTGATAAATCACTCTAACTCACTGATGACAACTTGAATTGATCCAAAATTACTCTAACTAATTGAGGATAACTCGAATTAACCCAAAATCACTCTAATTAACTAAGAATAACCCGAATTGGCCCAAAATTACTCTAATTAACTTAGAATAACTTGAATTAACCCAAAATTACTCTAATTAACTTAGAATAACTCGAATTAACCAAAAATTACTCTAAATAACTGAGAATAACTCGAATTAACCCAAAATTATGCTAATTAACTAAGAATAATTCAAATTAACCCAAAATTACTCTAATTAACTGAGAATAACTCGAATTAATCGGAAAGGAGACTTTAAATCACTAGTAGGTTTACTCGAATTAGTCTAGGGTTACCAAAAAATCAAGTGCTTGGCCAAAAATAGTCAAGGAGGGTGCATAAGTTAAGAGAGATGAGAGAGTGGGTCCGACTTGCATCAATTAAAGTGTAAAAGAGTCTCCATATTAAGAAATAACCAAAATTAGGAATCAAAGAGCAATGTTAGGGAGAGCAACAACTCCTAGTCCCCGACCCCCTCACATGGGGAACCCTTGACCCCCCATTCTCGTTAGTTGTCCATATTGAGCTAGTTATTTATTTAATAATAAAATAATAATAATAATGTCCAGGCACCTAGTGCCACAATCATCACATATGTCTGGGGCTTAAGATCAGGGCATTACAAGTACCTACAAATATATATTTGAATTCAAAATTATTATTAAAGTTGTAAGGGTTGAATGACCTAGTAGAATCTAAGGGATCTTAGGATTCAATTGATTCTTATTGTTTCAATTAGTTCTTCATTATAAGAAAAATGACCATTTATATCCATATACCCTTTCACAATATCAAGGGAAACAATGGTTCAAGGCATTACTCCCTAAACATGAAGAACCAAGAAGAATAAACTAAGAAGGTTGAACATTTCCTTTACACGAATTTTAGAATGTTAGTTCAACTTAGATATTTGTAGTTTGCATATATAGTGCTTGCACCTCATAAGTTTGCAAAAAACCCAATTGATGATTAAAGTAGGTTTAAGCAATTAGTAGTCAATTGTTTTAATTTATTGTCCCGTCATGTACACAAGAAAGGGTCCTCACTCAATTGTCATTATGGATTCCCCGGGGATATGCATGCTACATATTCTATGTTCATTGATGAGGGCCATTGTCAAAAAACATACATCCCTACTTGAATTGATGAAAGGTTAAACATCCATAACTATGGCATGCTTTCAATATGGAGAGATAACGTTGGATTCCCATAGGTTCTCTCTTGACATGTTGTCCTCAAATACAGTTCAAAATATGTATTGAAAGTAGAGAAAAACTATGAAACCTATCACAAGATGTTGCGAAGGATCTCATGTGTTTCACCTACAAAAGAAGTTGTTGTTTCCATTAGAAAAATATTGACTTAAACCATTTCTAATAGGGACATAAGTGCATAAGAAACATGTCTTATGCTACAAAATATACCCCTTACAATTTGTAGTCACCCATTTACTTCCTTGAATGTCAATCAAAGTGTATTTAGACATGTCATAGATGGTATTTCTGAATCCCTTCCAACAACAACCTTCATTGATTCATACATGAAAATACCTCTTCCATTGGAGGATTTTCCACTTATTGAAGTTGCATTCTTTTGGTCCTTTTCTACTCATAAAAAGAATGAGAAACATAAACAAAAAAAAAACAGTCCATGATTATGCATGTCTGGCCATGATACTTTAGTGTCCCTCCTATTGATGTAGGTTTGTATGTCACTTTCTATTGTAGTGAAATTATTCTATATGAACCTTTTAATACAATTCTTGATCACATTGGTTCAACCAATTCACATATTGTGAATTGCACATTATGAACAAATGTGGAACACATATACTGCATGGCATGTTGTTTGCACCCTGGGAGAGCCTCTCACAACTATTTCTGAAGATACTTTCTTTTCTGAAATACATTCTCTCACCCCATGGACATGGATGAATAGGAACTCCTTTCTCAAATCCACCATGGAAATAACATTCAACTTGATGACCTTGACATTCTTGGCTGATACTAGTTGTGAAAAGAATGAAATGGAAAATAGGCAATTACATGTGGTAAAAATAAAATAAAGAGAATCACATGGCACAAAATTAACTCTTTTATTAAATAAAAAGAAATCTATAGAACTACATCGTGAATGGATGGATGAATGGATTTCCTTTACAAATCATAGGCCCATATATATATAGTATTTACGGTGTTCCTCCTAGGATTCATGTCTCTCCGTTTATTTCTTTCCAGTATTTTATATATTTCACTTGTATGTGTCATAGTTTTTTAAAAAACCACGGGTTTAAAAAAACCATGGGTGAATGCCATGGGTGGAAAAAGTTGTGCATTGGATTTTCTCGCTATTTTTATTTGTAATACTCCATTTTGACCCTTAGGATATAATAGCTTTTAATATAAATATTGTATACATGTGATGTATGCTCTCCTAGCGTGGAGCTCAAGGCCAAGGCCCCGCTAGTGGATGCTCAATTTTATTTAAAAGAAAAGTATTAGATATTATGTTACCCATGTGCTATTCAGCCATGGAACATTGTAAAAATGATGTAAATAAACATCATGCAATAAAATACCAAAACTGGCTATGGATGAAACTAATGAGAAGGGGCCATGTGTATCCACTAGGGAGTGGTGAGGGGGTTGTGGGATTGAACCATAGGCTTCCAAATGTCATCTTGAGAACCCATTTGACTTTCTTTGCTGGCATTTAATTATGTGTAAGAAAGTTGTTGAAGAAATCAGTCCATGGCTTCAATGGAGCATGGGCAGCCCAAAAATTTGTATGGCAGGGTATGGGATCTGTTTCCTTGACCCACAAGTCACTCTACCTAATGGGAATTCATTTTTCCTCAATCCCATTCCATGGTAGAGGAATCCAGCTTCAGTTTTCATCCATTACACATGCCCAGCAGTGAGAAAAACCAGAAACCGCAACTTTGCAAGAATCCACGTTTTGAAGTGCCATAAATGCCCAGAATTTGGTATTGAAAGTGGAATCCAATGGGGGATCCATAGATATGAACCTTGGGGTGAAATTGAGAGAATTATATACCCTGAAATCCATTGGAAAACCTAGTTTTTATAGCCAAGAAATCCAATGACGGGATTGAGTTATTTGTGGACAGAATTGTGAGAAATCCAAGTTGGAATGTTTGAACAGAGGATTGGATTGCTTGAAGTTAGCTTGAGATGTTTGTAGCTCTGTGGTTGAGCTCACTGGCTTAGCAATGTCCTCATTTTCTTATTGCATGCTTGATAAACCCAACTGTGTGTTGGCTTAGCATGACTGTTTGAGTGAAACCATGGCTGTGAGTAAGCCTGTTTAGTTCCTCCTTAGTGGATACACATCCCAGCTCAGGGGTGATCTCTCAGCTGAAATAATATAGGATGGACAGAGATATATGGTTGGGTGGAATGTTCCTCTCACATTGCTAGTTGTTGGACAATTTAATCTTAAAGATAAGTATTCTTTGTGGTTTAAAATGTGATCATTATGTGCTCTGATCTGAATGTTAATTATTCATGTTAATGTAATGAAATGATTCTCTTAATATGGTTTGATATGAAGCTTGTGCATAGCATGAGGATGGTATTGATTATTGTATAATTGTTTCGTTATTCTGCCTGGAAGAAATAGGCTGATGTATTCCCTTCTGTGTGTGTGTTATTATGGTTATTCCATTGTGTTTATATTGAGTATGATTCTGCACTACATTTCAAGATAAGCATTCTTTGTGGTTTGAGTTATGTTAATTATGTTCTCTGCGATGTTTTAATTAATGACTGTTGTTATATGCTGAATGCACGATGAAATGGTGTGTGGATAGTGTGTAATTCCACTGTGTTTATTAAGAATGATTTGCACGCATAAGATTTTATTTATTCATGAATTTTCGTATTAATGAATGGGGATGAGATTGTCAAATAAACCCGGTAGGTTTGGTCATGTTTCCTCCCTTGCATCGGATTGACGAGAGGGGACGTGACATTATTATTATTTTTTCACCAAATAACATGGGAGTATGCCATGATTTTACCAAAACATGAGCTCTGTGCGTGATTCGATGAAATAGGTGGGTCATCATTGATTTTAATTTGGATTAATGTCCCCCCTTAGGAAGAAATGGTCCCTAGTGCAGCAATTTCCTTCATAAAATGGGTAAATTCTGCTGAATTTGGCTCTTGGTGAGCCACTTGTCTTGGTGAATAATTTGTTCTGCTTTGACAACTTGTTGGCGGGTGCCTTCCATTTGTATATCCATGATTCAATCAATTGTATCCTGGTCAATGAAATCAAAGTTGAGTTGTTTAGGGGCCAAGTGCTCATGTACCTCTAAGGTGTAAAGTAGAGGTGGAAAATATGGGTGAAGGAGCTCCACATTGAGGACTAGATGAAAACCAAGGAATGGCGAAGTACTTAATTCAAAATCATTCTTACTTACAACCTTTTTGATGGTGTAAGACCCATATCGAAGTGGTCAAAGATCTCAACGAGTTCCAATAAGGCATTCTTTCTACAAACGCAACCATACCTTATCACCAACATGAAACTTGTGTGGAACCCAATGTCATGTCACCATGTGTACGCATGGTATTTTTGTAATATGCCATGGACTTGTTGGCGAACGTGTAAAATCCTTTCAATAAATTTGGTTGCATGATCTTCCTTAGCCTGACACTTTATTTTCTCATTCTCCAGAAGGGCGTATTTGTATATTGGACCATTTGGTAAGGGAGCATCGGGCACCAAGTCAATGGAATACTTGACATGGAAGTGCAGAAGAACCCCCGTAGGTGAAGAAAAAATATCTCTATGCCACACTACCATATTATCAACCTTCTTATGTTGTATATAAAGGTCTTGGGTCAGGGTTATAGTGGTCACAATGACGTTTTGTTCATCTTATGACCGAATCGTGAAGAGGCTAAAATTTGTGTTCTAAGAGATTACATTGTGGCACTATTTCTGAGATTAATGAAGTGGCAATAGTTGGAACTACATATGGTACCTTGTAGAGATGACTTTCCAAAATAACAATGACACTGTGGGTCCGAGACTCATAAACAACATGATGTTTCCACATATATGGTTTTCCTAAAAGAACATCACAAACTTCAAGTATAGCAAAATCACATAGTACCTCATTTCTAAAGGGCTTGATGTCATATGATAGGTGGCATTGCTAGCTCACACATATATCTCATCCTCGACTCAACCATTTGATGGTGAATGGTTGGGGGTGTGGCATTGTTGACGGCTTCATTCATTTGACAACATCAGCTGCGATTAGATATTCTTGACTTTTGATGTCCATAATGAAATGCATTGGGTTCCCCTTTACCCACATCTGTGAATGGAAGAGGCACTCCTCCTCCTCAAGATCCTCTGGTTCTTCTAGTTGTTTATGGCCATAATGGTAGCAGTGGGTTCTGCATCGATGATCTATTTCTCTTTATCGTGCTCTAAATCAGTGTCTGATCCAACTTTTGATTCTTTTTCTTTGAGCTTAGCCACTAAGTACTGTTTCAAGCAACATTCGTCAATGTTGTAATAGGGGATTTTGTGGAACCCACACCACTTTCTGGTGTCTTTATTTGACTTCCTAGCACTCTTCTTATATGGTAGATTGAAATGATTTTCTTGATATTGAATTTTATGCTTTGTTCTTTGTTTTGTGAGCTAGGGTTTCCTTTTCCATGTTTAAGTTGTGACATATTTGCAAACCTAAACTTTTGCTTACTCTACTGCTTGAATTTCTACTTGATTTTGACCACATATCAATAATATTATCCCCATGAGAAGATGTCCAAGACTCATCCACCTATATTTGAATGTACATGTGTATACAACTATGGTACTTAAAAATTAGGTGCGCTCGGAGTCTTTGATGCCCATATGATCTGGATTTTATGAGCAGAACGAAATGAATACAGATTATTATCAGATGCTTAACACAAAATAACAGAGATACAGCAAAACTGGTTTTCTATTCAATAAGGAAATAAGCTAGAACTGTAAAATGCAACGGAAAACAAGCTTGCTGGAATGGTGGCGGCTTATCTCTGAGAAGAGATGTGACGACTGCGCTCATTTCGCAAGAAGATGGTTACAATGAGGCTCTCAAGGCCTTTTACAATAAACAGGAATGTCAAGAACCCTAGACATCCAAAAACCTAACCCTAGGAGATGAAGCGCCAAAAGTCATATGGGCCCCGTTTGGGTAAGTTAGTACATCAACTTCCCGGGGTTGTAACTTTTGCATACGATCTCTGTTTGGGGTGCTCGGTATCCCGTTGGAAAGGTCTATCCGAGATTTACAACTTTCAAATGGGGCCAAATGCATACCGAAGGCAACCATTTGGCCCCCTAAATTGCCAAAAAAAGGTCGTTTAGGGCCTCAAAACGGCCCCGGAAGTTCAGGACCCGAAAAACTGCTAAAAATAGTACAATACCAAAATTGCCATAAAACTGTTTTGAGCCAGTTGGAAAGGTGGGTGGCCACCAATATCCACCTGGATCACCATAATTGAGTGCAAAGTATGAAATATGTCTGTTACTCTAGCACTGTCTAGTCTCTCTCCTGTTGTAGAGTCGTCCTTCTTGAAATACTCCTTAATGGAATCAACAAAAGCTACCCATGTGGTATCTCTCATAAATGCATAGATTCATCCATTGTGTACCTATCCCCGCAACCTTCCCACTGAAATATGACATGGGTAATGGATTTAAGGAACACGAAGGTGATATTTTCATCATCAATTTTTTTTTGGATAAAATACTAACCTTCTCGTATATTTAACCATTTTTCTAGAGAAATTACATCTATATGGCCTTCAAATAAGAGGATATAATATTGACTTCTACCTTAAAGGGAGTTGCACTTCTGAAATGGATGTTTGATGAAGATTCCTCGACCACCATCAATAATTGTCGAAGGATCTGAGAAAATTTGTTCATCATCTCTTTCCTCTATCCTTCAAGGTATTCCTCGAGCAACATCTTGAAAAGATACCCTTCTCCGTGATCTCTCTTTTCTTCCTCCATGGGGCGTCACTTGGACTAGAAAGAGCGATTGTCCTCAAGAGAAACTAGCTTGAGACCCAACTCTCTATAACTTGACCTCATCAAGGATATGCACCAAGAAAAATTAGGAGCAGAATGCTCTAATACCACTGATCTAGGATGTGAAAATAATGAAATGGAAAATAGGAAATTAAATGCAACAAAAATAAATAAAGAGAATCATATGGCACAAAATTAACTATTTTATTAAATAAAAGAAATCTATAGAACTACATCGTGAATGTATGGATGAATGCATTTCCTTTACACATGAGAGGTCCATATATATAGTATTTGCTAGGTTCCTCCTTGGAGTCATGTCTCTCCATTTATGTATTTCCATTATTTTATTTATTTCATTTATTTATTTTAGTTATTGAAATACCTTGGATGAATACCATGAGTGGAAAAAGTATGCATATGGTTTTTCTCATTATTATTATTATTAGATTACTATATTATTATTATTTTTTCACCAAATAACATGGGTGTATAATATAGTTTTACCAAAACCATGGTCTCCATGGGTGATTTTGTGAAAGAGGTGGGTGATCACCAATTTTCACTTGGTCATTGACCATCATGACTTTTGTTCGGGTACACAGGGTACTACCAAAGAAATGAACACCAAGAGCAACCACTTCACACAAATAGATCACAGATCAACACACCGATGTTTTGACGTGGTTTAAACCCTCTTGAGGGAAACACTCCACGGCCCCAGCCAAATAGCTTCTACGGGACAATTTATTATGCAAAGAAAGAAAGTTACAAATGAGCTTCTCATAATCGATCAACTAAACAATGACCCTCCATGCTCTTTAAATAGAGATCATGAACCAATCGAGTGTTAAGCCACGGATCAAGGTTAGGTTTGATCTAAGAGAAGTTGAGCCGTCGGATCACTCTATGTCGGAAACATATCGTGACCGTCGGATTAAGTATTTACAAATGCATACTAAAGAAACACACTATACCTAACGGATATATTACACAAGTTGATCTTAACTAACTCATAAGTGTCTAAATATCCTAGCATCCCCCCTTAAGAACAACTTGGGATAGGATTGAAGGATTTACAAAAGTGACACTATTAGGAGAAGGAAGGAGGCATTAGAGCCTATCCCCCCTTAATGACAAGTTCCTGAACTCCTAACATGGATCGAAGTTTAGAAAACTTCGCTTCTGTAAGAGACTTGGTGAAGATGTCTGCAACTTGATCATCTGTAGGGAAAAAGAGCACTTCAAGAACCCGATCATGAACAAGATTTCTGATGAAGTGCATATGTAGCTCAATGTGTTTGCTGTGTTGATGTAGAACTGGATCTTTGGCAAGCTTGATGGCACTTTGATTGTCGCACCAAAGTGGAGTAGGCTGCTGCTGCTCGAATCCAAACTGTGAAAGGATCTGTCGAAGCCATAAAGCTTCCTGACTGGAATTAACTACTGCTCAATATTCTGCCTCTGCTGAAGAAAGAGCAAGAGCTTGTTGTTTCTTACAAGCCCAAGTAATAGGTCCAGATCCCAGACTGAAAACATAACCTGCAGTAGACTTTCAATCATCAGGATCGTCGGCCCAATCTAAATCAGTGAAACCAACCAACAAAGGTTTCCCCCCTGTACTGTAATGAATCCCAAACTGAACTGTATCTTGAATATATCGAAGTATTCTTTTAGCTTCTTTCTAGTGACTTTCATGAGGTGTCTGCATATAATGGGCAACTTGACCAACGGCAAAGGAAAGGTCAGGACGTGAATGAGTCAAGTATAAGAGACTACCAACAAGCTGACGATACAAGGTGGCATCGACTTCAGGTGAAGTACAAGTGGCAGAAAGTTTGACTCCATACTGGAAGGGAGAAGGGGCTGGTGTACAATCTTCCATGTGAAAGCGACGAAGAAGGTCACAAGCATACTTACACTGAGAAAGAAAGATTCCTTCTTTGGTTTGCAGGACTTGGAGACCAAGAAAATAATGCAAATGTCCTAAGTCTGACATTTCAAAATTTTGTTTAAGACTGGATTTCACATGGGTTATAAGTTTAGGGTCACTACCAGTAAGAATAAGGTCATCAACATATAGAACAAGTATGATGAGATGGTTTCCTACTTTCTTGGTATAGACATTGGGGTCAGAATGGCATCTAGAAAAACCAGTGTCAAGGAGAAAGTTATCCATTTTGGCATACCAAGCTCTAGGAGCTTGCTTAAGGCCATATAAGGATTTCTTAAGGCGGCAGACAAGGATAGAGTTATTCTGAACATAGCCAGGAGGTTGTTCCATGTAAATTTCCTCTTGTAAATCACCATGTAAGAAGGCAGACTTGACATCCATTTGATGGACTTCCCAGTTGTGTAAGGCTGCAAGGGAAAGAACAAGGCGGATGGAGTTCATTTTTGCGACGGGAGCAAAGGTTTCATTGTAGTCAATCCCTTCAACTTGGGAAAAACCTTTGGCAACTAACTTTGCCTTAAGTCTTTCAACACTTCCATCTGATACATACTTAGTTTTTTAGACCCATTTAAATCTGACAAGTTTTCTTCCTTTTGGAAGAGGTACAAGATCCCAAGTATCGTTCGCCATTAAGGAACGATATTCTTCATCCATGGTTGCATCCCAATCTGGATTCCCTGAAGCTTCTGCAAAAGTTTCTGGATCATGATTCTTGGAAACTTGAGCCAAAAGAGAAGAGGCTCGCTGAAACTGAGAACGTGTTCGACGTTGATCTCTAGGATCACCGGAAAGATCACCAGCGGCTTCACATGTTGAATGGACCCATCGAGGAAGCACTTGTGCTGGTGCAACTGGAGGAACATGAGCAGGCGGAGGTGGATTTTCATCCTCACTGTCATCATCAGAAACTGGAGTTGGAAACCTGTCAAGGAAGTTGGAAGAAGAAGAAGGAGGCACAAACGCCGAATCAGGCTCACAGGCCAAAGATGGCACAATCGCCGAGTTAGGCTCGCAGGCCAAGAGATTTTCATCAAATTTAACATCTCTTCTAATGATTATAGCATGAGAATGTGGTTGAAGAAGTCTATAGCCTTTTACATCTTCAGAATATCCAACAAATATGCACTTTTCACTTTTGGGCTGCAATGCTTTCCGTTTTTCATCCGAAATGTGAGCCCATGCTTCACTACCAAACACACGAAAGTGAATTACATCAGATTTAATTTTACTCCATGCTTCTTCTGGTGTTATACCTTGTAATGCTTTTGTGGGGGTGCGATTAACTATGTAAGTTGCACAATTTATGGCTTCATCCCAAAATTGAAGACTTAGTCCCTTAGATTGGATCATACAATTAGCCATTTCTTTTAAAGTGCGGTTCTTCCGCTCAGCTACACCATTTTGTTGCGGTGTATATGGAACAATGTGCTGTTGTTGGATGCCTTGTTTAGTGCAGAAAGTAGTGAATTGTTTGTTAACATATTCTCCTCCATTGTCAGATTTTAACTTAATAATTTGATGACCAGATTGTTTTTCAACAAGGGCCTTGTAAGCCAAGAACATGTTAAATACTTCGCTCTTAAGTTTTAGGAAATAAACCCAAGTGCGTCTGGTGTAATCATCAATGAAAGTTAAGAAATATTTGAAACCAGAAAACGAAGTAGATAGAAGAGGACCACATAAGTCACTATGCACAAGCTCCAAGGGAACCGAGGCATGCCAAGAGGCACATTTGTCAAAACTGTCCCGATGATGTTTTCCGAGTACACAACCGAAACAAAAACCATCTCTGCAAGATACCATCGGAAGACCTGTCACCATATTTTCTTTACATAGTTGTTGCAATGAGTGATAATTTAAGTGACCAAATCGCTCATACCAAAGTTTGCTCAAGTTATCACTATGAGCAACAAAAACTGAAGGGAAAGGTGATGACCCAAAGTTGTTAAACTTGTACAACCTGGTAATATCATCAACAATTCCGGTAGCTAAGACCTGTTGAGGATCTTTAAAATCCTTAATTACAACTTGGTGAGGTGTAAAGGTCACAGTTTTACCTTCACCAGAATGACTGATCTGATAGACTGATAACAAATTGCAAGAAATTCTTGGAACACATAATACATCACTAAAATGACTATTATCTACTGGAACTGTTCCAACTCCTACAACACTTAGAGATCTATCATCACCAACAAATATTTGTTTGGTGTTACATTCATGCATAGTATAAAATATGGCTTGATCCTTAGCCATATGATAAGATGCTCCAGAATCAATGAGCCATTCATTTGAAGTAGAAGAAGAAGATGCATTATAAGAATAACCAGAAGCACAAAGTGCATGTCCATGAGAGGCAGATTCTGAAGGCGAATCTAGGCTGATGTGGTGCTTCTTCATTGCTGCTTCCAAGGTTGCCATCTTCTTGAAACACTTAGATTCATCATGATTATTTTTCCCGCAATAGTTGCAATGACGCTCAGTCTTCTTGCCTTTTGGCTTGGATCCTTTGTCATTTTTTAAAGAAGGAGCTGACTGAGAGGGTTTTGGACCCTTGTTTGACTTATTATTGCGAAAATTTTGTTTCTTAGGAGGCTTGGACTTTTCTTTCTGTTGGGACAATAAGGTTTTCCCAGATGTATCTGCATTGTTGATTATTCCAAGATGAATGAGTTTATCTTGTTCTCTAATCAAGGAATCACAAAAGGATTCAAGACTAGGCTCTTGATAGCTAGTTGCATTCAAGGATGCTTTCATGGAGTAAAATGTAGATACAAAAACAGAATATGAAGGTCCAAGCTTGGAAAGAATATGATAAATGCATTGTTTGTCTTTCCTCTCAATCTTACATTCTGCACATAAGAGTTTAAGAGTTTTGTACTTAGATAAATAATCTTGAATGCATGAAAAGTCACTTGGATTTAAAGAAATCAAATCATTTTCGAGTTGGTGACCTCGAATTTCATTGTGTTTATCAAACACAGATTCCAACTTGTCCCAAACAGCATTAGGTTCAACAATTCTAGATATGTGAAATCGCAAATCAGTAGAGATTGACATCCAAATCAATCCACAAGCTTCATCACATCTATTTGCCCATCTTATTTTCTTATCATCATCAGTGGGTTCTTTTTCTTTCCCTATTGTAATTCTGAAAAGTCCCCTACTTCGTAGAACATCCTCCATACGAGATTTCCATGAGAAATAGTTGGAATTGTTAAGTAGAATATCACAAAGGGTGGCCATATTTGTAAATTAATGGCTGTAAAAATAGAAACCAATAGTCTGTATGTGAAGAGCTCAAAAAAATAGGTGGTTTAAAAAAAAAACGGCACTGAAAACGGACTCTGTATGATGAAGTTATGCTTGAACAAAGAAACTGTTGAAGATGTCCCCAATAGTGACGTGGCAGCTAGAGAATGTCTAGCAAAAAAAAGAACCCCCCTCTTTCCAAGATGAACCTTTTGACAATCACTTTTCAAAAAAGTTGCTTTAAGTGAACCACTTTGTAAAATAAGTGATTTCACTTTTACAATGATATTACTTTTAAATAGTGCAACAATAAAAAAACTTAAGTGACTCACTTGTATTTTTATTTTTTATTATTTAAGTGAGATGCACTTTTACAATAAAGTAACTTGAAATTAGAAATTGTATGCACTTTTCTTTTAAAAGTAACTTCCTAAGACTTGAACTCAAGACCTATTAAGGAATAAAGCAACTTTGAACCAAGTGAGCTAGATTAAAAGGTATGTAAAATATGGGAATGAGGAAGGGGGCATTTTTTTTTTTTTTTACTCTTCTTGCTCGGTTTGCGTGCTTGCCCTTTTTCCTTCAGATCCGATGAAATACACGTTTTTGGAGCAACCGGGAACCGTTTTCGATCAAACAAAAACTATTTCCCAATGGAAACGACGATCCGGACGCAATGGAACACCTCCCACAACCCAAAAATGCACAAAAATACCAGAACTATAAACCCTTTCGATTTTCGGCAATAGCAGTTCAAGATCTAGATCATAACCAGAAGCGGCACTTCATAAAAGCTCTGATACCATGTTCGGGTACACAAGGTACTACCAAAGAAATGAACACCAAGAGCAACCACTTCACACAAACAGATCACAAATCAACACACCGATGTTTTGACGTGGTTTAAACCCTCTTGAGGGAAAGACTCCACGGCTCCGGCCAAATAGCTTCTACGGGACAATTTCTTATGCAAAAAAAGAAAGTTACAAATGAGCTTCTCATAATCGATCAACTAAACAATGACCCTCCATGCTCTTTAAATAGAGATCATGGACCAATCGGGTGTTAAGCCACGGATCAAGGTTAGGTTTGATCTAAGAGAAGTTGAGTCGTCGGATCACTCTATGTCGGAAACATATCGTGACCGTCGGATTAAGTATTTACAAATGCATACTAATGCATACTAAAGAAACACACTATCCCTAATGGATATATTACACAAGTTGATCTTAACTAACTCCTAAGTGTCTAAATATCCTAACAACTTTGACGCAAGCCACAACTAGAATCATAATCAAATACCTTTACAATTGCAAGAGACGACCATACAATTCATAAACTTCAACCACTCATCCACCCAAGTACAACATCTCCCCTTTGCAATTCCCATTTCCATTGAGTCCTTGTCTCCCACCCAATGCATTTCTTTTAACATTGTTCTTTCCCATTATGAATACAACACAACCACCCATCCACTCAAAATGATCATCCAAGGTACCGAAGGTACAAGAAAATATCACTTAATTAGTTACCTTGAATAATCACTCATATCTATATCTACAAACAAAATAAACCCTTTTCTTTTACTTACTTCGATAAGCCTTGCAACATTTAACATCAATGTACTTACAATACATTCTGACCTCACATATCCATATCCATGATACATCCACTAGAGATCCAATATATTGAGAATTTCCAAGGACAAATTTGACAAATTTGTTACATTCTTATTAATGATATGAGCTTCATTGGCCCAAAAATGTAGCCCCACATCGATGATCATTTATGTGAAGCATTTCCTAGCTATCATAATTGTGCATTTAATGAGTGGTCTATGAGCCTTGTAGGTGACCTTGAACAAATCCCCCCTATAAAAGGCATCTTCGTGTATGCAATATTATCACAAGGAAACACACAATGGCGTAACTTTTACAAATCGTCACAGTGTCCACTGTCTTCCATCAGAAGGTACCAACACTTCCCAAATCACTTTCTGTGAACTCCTTTCCATCCACAGAAATGCAATGCCTACACTCAATGAATAGAATATTCTCATGTCTAGGAAAAATTCATTCCTTATACATGAAGAGAACCAAACATGTGAACATTCCAAGCATCAATACACAACTAACATTTGCATCGTGTTGCACAATAAAGAAATGTTGAAAAATGCAACATGTCAATTCCATTATCTGAGAATGAATGTTTTCACAATTATCCATAATAGTAGTTTAGATTTCTGGAAAACAAATAGTGTTAGATTTTAATGAACCCGATGTTTTGAGTGGACACTCCACCCATTCACCACTTTTCTAGAATCCCCCCTTTACCCCTTTTTTGACCTAATCATTTCACCTTTATTAATATCAATTAATTATTTATAACAGTTTGATTTTCTTTAATATTATCATTCTTTGGACCTATTTCAACATTATTATTTATATTTTTATGTTTATTCCTCCCATTACTTTACCCTGGTTCCTTTCCACTTAATTATTCTAGCTTTGAATAATTAATAATTAATTTCCTCCAACAACTATTTTTTCTTCCTAATCCCTTATATTCTTGAAAGGTTATTTTGTTTACAAATTCCAAATATTTTCATGGATTTTCCCCTTGTAATGTACCTAAGGCAATCTAGGCACACTAACTCAAAATTTTCAGGCTTGGACTTCACCAAAGGGGGGATTGACACAAGATGGAAATCTTGGGCACTAATATGGTGGGTTGGAAACACTTACAAGGCTGCAAATTAGGAGGAATCAAGGTCAATACTTAGACAATTGCACATTTATGGGTGCTTCACTCTCGGGAAGATTTCCTTGGATGAAGCAAGGCTATCAATGCACATTCCCAAAGGACTTATGTGGAAAACCAAGGATTCTTGTAAAAGTATGGAAGTAATGAAAACTTCAAGGGATTTATCATACTATTATAAATCTATTTCAGACATGATATATGGTGGTGACTAAAATATGGTTGAAAAAAAATAAATTAGATGCAAAATCCTACACTTGGACTAGTGAAGGGGGTGTTTTCTAGGAGATTCCAAATGGGAAGAAAGGTTCCCAAATATATGATACATTGGTACATATGTGTTCATTAAGTCATAAAATAACTATAGAGAACTTCATAAAATAAATTAGGAATGAATACAACAAGTAGATATTTAAAACTGGAAAACTAGTCTAGTTTTGATCCCCAATGCGCAATGCACATTTCAGGATCTTCCAAGTGACTCAGGAAGAGCTTGATTTATACCATTAATGGCTGTAATGATTCAAATAAGATGTAAAATAACAGCATCAATCAATATTAATATATTTTGAGGATCCATCAAAGGATCTTACATTCAAACTGTTTGAAAACCCCCAAGGGGATGAGGATTTTACAAATGAGAAGAATAGATGGATAGAAGGAGATAAGGAATGGATTTTTCACCAGTGTATAAACTCCATGAACAGTAGTAGAACCTTCTAGCTCTTACTGTGGCACACCACAGTCACTATATATTCATAGAGTGCACACTGCTTCGAAGGTTCTCTTAACTAGTTGAGGTTCTGGTGTTGGAGCATTGCTTCACTATGCTCCTTCATCAAATAAACTTGTCCAAGATGCAATGGATTACATATCAGACCTACAATATTACTTATTTTTCTTCAATAAACTCACTAAAGAATACTGGATATCCTCTTCCTCAATCACTAGTAGCTAGATCTCACGATCATTCACTGGTTCAATGGTGTAATGGGGCACAACACCCAAATCAAACTAGGGGAACATCACCCAAGCTAAGAGAGGAATATATCTCTCTGGAATCAAATCAAAAAATGTCAACATATGTGAAATGGATTTTTAATCCTCCTTTTATAAACGTCTCCCTCATAATTGAGCTTATCTGCTAAGAAATTTGAATTGGAGGGTTCCTAGATGTTTCCTTGACAGGATAGCTTTGCTTTGGACCCACTTGTCCCCATGGATGTGCCCTCATTGGCTATATTTAGCCCCTGAATATTTTCTAAGGACTTTTAGTTGATTTCTACATTTTCTAAATTGGTCCTTATCTTCAAAATCAGGAAACTTCTGTTTTGTTGATTTTATTTTGCTTTTATTGTTTTTCCTGTTTTTTCCTGCTTTACTCATTTTCCCACTTTTTCCTACTTTCTACTTTTGGGGGTTATTTCCTTCCATATTTTTCCAAGGACAAATCATATGATTTATCCTTATCCAATTCACCGTGCTTGAGCCACCTAAGCTCATGACAACTCCTTAACATTTATTAAATAAATTAAATTAAATAAAAATTGAGGCCCTCCATAGTTTATCAATCTCCTAAGTAGTTTATCAATCTCCTAAGTGATTATGGTCAAAATTGGCCTCTTTATTCACTAATGGAAGTATTCCACTAGGATCGATGGGGGTTATAATGGTCCTAGTGATGAAGCATGATGCATCCAAAATGGGTACATTACAGTCCTCCCCTCCCAAAATTTTCTTGTCCTCAAGCAAGTGAAAACATGGATAATAAATCACTAGTGCACTTTTCCACCAACTTGTGCAAGCTACTCCATAAACCATTTTCCCTTCACCTCCTTCACAAATGACACTTCTAGAAATCTTGTACGGGTCATCCTTCATCATCAATTCATTAGTGAGCTTGTAATTAAAACAGTCCATTGCAATTTGAGTTGCTAAACATGGAATTTGACTAAGGCATGTAGAATGGCCAAACCTTTTTGGTAGCAATTGGAATAGGAATGATCTTGCATTTGTAGGTGTTTATTCCCATGATCAATATGATATAGGTTGTTCATAAGTTCTAATTTAATGATCATTGTTGTAACACCACTTGCATACACCAATAGATTAGAAAGAAACATCAAAGTGAAATTTGCATACTTGTTCATTACCCGTTTGTGCTCCTGAAATGGTAGAGATTGCAGAATTTTGGCAAGCTAAATATTCTCTACCTCATACGATTGATGTGTGCTACACAGCTTATAATAATTCAATCAATCCAATGACTCACATACAACCCACTCTTTTCTGCCATACATTGATCTCCATATGGACTAAGATTTATCTTGAACCAATGTGGTCAATTTCAACATCAAAATTGCTCCTTCTTTAGCATTGTTTGCTCTTATTCAATGCATGCATACTAACTAACACTCCCATGAATTTGATTGAAAAAAACCTTTTATAGGGATGCAAATTCATGGGATGTATTTTTTTTTACTCCATAACCATTCATGTGCCTTCTTTGGAAGAACCACCTTTAAGCACACCTAGTGGAGCTAAACCTAGTGGGGTACCTTTGGAACATTGATGTAACATGTTCTTCTTCTTTCTAAGAACTCTTTGACAATTCTCATCCCCGTAGGAGACTTATTTACTTACTTGGGAAGCCACATATGTTATGAAATGAAGGGATCCTCTACATGGTGCACCATCCTTACCATTCTTAATCATAGGATAAGAATGTTGTATATCTATCCCTCCAACTTCATGTCCAAACAATTTGATATGCAATGATTGATCTTCCCAAGTACATGACATGGATTCCAAACAAAGAGATCACTTCTCAAACATCGCACCATGAACCAAGATGCCAACAAAAAGGAATAAAATCAATTTTATCAAGTGATTGATGTATTATATGCTCATGTAAGATGGTAAAGTCATAGGTGCATCAACCAAGCCAATGCTCATACATGAAAATCTAGAATGGTCATAATGGCAACTAGGATTTGTCTCTTTCAAAATTTATTCTTTCAAGAAAACTTGATGATGATGATCAAGGTAGAGATCAATTTTGGGAAAGAACTTGATCACATATAAATAATCCCTCTTTAGATGTGTCTTTCTCCCCCATAATGCAATGTGGAGTCTCCAGCTAAAGGAATTGAGACCAAGGATGATTCTCGGGTCCCAAATGAATCTAAGAAGTGGGAAGTGTCTCCTACTCCCACCCATAAATTGCAGGGTGTCCACATAAGGATCCTCTGGAAAAAAACCAATCCAACCAGCTAATATATGTGGTGTCCACCCATCATATAGCTTCCCATGTGGGAAACAAGGTTATTGCTCCCCATGGATAGTTTGCTGATAATGAAAAGATGCTCTCCCTCCTGAATCCCACTGATCATGTTGCAGGCCACTAAGCTCAACTATCATCAGTAGCAATATGTTACTCCATGGAATTCTTGGGTCTCATGGCTTATGATTCATCCCACTTAATTTGTTAATCACTTGGAACAATGTGCCTTTCCAAATGATGCCAAGATCCCATGGCCAAATTTGTAGTGTTTCACTACCATGAGTATTCTTCTATGCATTGCATCTTTTCATTCCATCCATGAGTGAACAAACACTTATTCCTTTTTATCCAAATGGAGATAATTTATCCTTCTCCTTTAGAGATAAATCTCACTTCCATGAAGGTAGCTCAAAACCCTCCACAATCAAGGTGAGTATTTAACAAACACTCTTCATATCAACTTTTCCATCCAACCAATTCAAGTAGGATTCCCATGGGATGTTATGCTTATTGGAAGGATCACATGGATGCTATAGCAGCTCATGCTACTACTCACAAAATTGCACATCGAAGTTTCTGTCCATAAATATCCTACCAAATCAAGTAAGTCTAGTGCATCCTTGCACTTCTATTGTGGTTATGTATCCATCTACCCAACTTAGATGTCTCCTGCCATATGCACATGATCATGTTCCATACATGATGGAGGATGTGGTGTGCTCAACTACCTTCAAAGTTGATCAATCTGCCTTCTTGAATATTGAAGGGATTCTTGGCTTCTTTCCAATTTCTCATGAAGTTGGTTAATATGAATCTCAGAGTCTTGTAGTGCACTTTGAGTTATCCTCAAAGAATCATGGGTGGTCTCCAACTCATGAGTGAGTTTTTCAATCTCCTCTTCATCCTCTAATGAGGAACTCTAATACATTTTTCTCACCTTAAGGAGATCATTTCTATCTTCTAGTAGGTTCATGTAGCTTGCTTTCATCTTGTCCATTGCTTCTCTAATAGATTCGAAATCTCCTAAGAAGGATTATTTCACCCATCTTCATTGGAAGCTCTCCAAAAACACCTTGACACCAAGGCATTGGCATCAAAAAAGTTATTCAAGGCTTCCATGAGATTCTCTTGGTACTCCCTTAGCGATCCACTCAAATTATGTGGATCACAAAGAATTTCATCCCCCAAGTTTGATTCTTTTGATGGATGACATAAAGGATCAACTTGCTTGTGGCATGAGTCCACAACATCACAGTCATCATTAACACCCACATTAGCATTAGAAAACCCTACGCTCTCATTATCATCACATGGAATGGGGAATTCTTTGGTTTGATTTAAGAAAACATTGCTGCTACAAAAATCGAATTTACCTTCATCTCTTAGCATGACATTTTCTTCCTTCTTCTCACTACATTCACTAGAGGAATCACATGTTCCTTATCTTTGAAGATTACTGCTCTTCTCCCTTGATGGTTGATTGGTCCTTCCATTTTCCTTTGATTGGAACAAATCTATGTACATGGCTTCACTTTTACCTTCATGTGCTTCTACGTCATTTTAATCCTCTTCCATGCAACTTGAGGCTTCTCCATATTGAGTGTTATTAGGATCACAACTCTTGGAGACTCTGCTTGAAGAGAAACCAAATAATATCATGATGCTTGAATATGCATATGGATTTGATGAAACTTCACCTTTGGTTCTCTTGTCTTCCTATTTGATTGGAGTGGCCAATCTATAGCCTCCTTTGGATTTCACCTTGTCTTGGTAGTCACAAAAGTCTTTGAATCTCACATACCTTTTGCAGTCCTCACTCAAGGCCATATAGTCTGCAAGTCTAACCTCCAATGGTACCATTTATTCAAAATTCCTTGATAAACTAGATTTTTATCTAGTCATTGGTGGTTCATCCCATTGGTATTCATCTCTGTATATGAAGTGACAGGAAGATTTGCATGTTGGTTCTTCATCTAGGGAGTTGTACTCTTCTTCATACATCTCATAATCATCTTCTTCAAATGAAATAGGTACCAATATCATGGCTGCAATTTTTACTCAAACTGAGAGTTTTATGACTCATAGGTACAAAGGACCATGTTCTGATACCACTGTACTAAGTAAATCTAGGCACACTAACTCAAAACTTTCAGGATTGGACTTCACCAAAGGGGGATTTAACACAAGATGGATAGCTTGGAAATTGAGATGGTGGGTTGGACACACTTACAAGGATGAAAATAAGGGGAATCAATTTCAATACTTTGACAGTTGCACATTTATGGGTGCTTCACACATGGGAAGGTTTCCTTCGATGAACCAAGGTTATGAATGCACATTCCCCAAGGACTTATGTGGAAACCCAAGGATTTTGATGCAAGGATGGAAGTAATAAAAACTTTAGGGTACTGATCATACTATTATAAACCTTTTTCTGACTTTATATATGGATGTTACTGATATCTGGTTGACAGAAAGTAAATTAGATGCAAAATCCTACACTTGGACCAGTGAAGGGGGTGTTTTCTAGGATCTTCCAAATGGGACTAAAGGTTCCCAAATATATGATCCAATGGTACATATGTGTTCATTAACTCATAAAATAACTATATAGACCCTCATAAAATAAATTAGGGAGGAAGATAACAAGTAGATATTGGAAATTGGAAAACTAGTCTAGTTTGACCCCCAATGCACATGGCTTGTTTCAGGATCTTCCAAGTGACTCGGGAAGAGCTCGATTTATGAAATTAATGGATGTAATTATTCAAATAATATCTAAAATAAAATCATCAAGAAATATCAATATATTCTGAGGATCCATCAAATAATTTTACATTCAAACTACTTGAAAACCCCCAAGGGGATAAGGATTTTTCAAATGAAAAGAAGAGATGGATAGAAGGAGAGCATGAATGGATTCTTCAACACTAAATAAGCTTCATTAACAGAAGTAGAAACTTATGGATCTTATTGGGGTGCACCAAAGTCAATGGATATTCATATAGTGCACGTTGCTTCAAAGGTTCTCAGTGACTAGTTGAGGTTCTGGTGTTGGAGCATTGCTTCACTATGCTCCTTCTTCATCAAATGAACTTGTCCAAGCTACAATGGATTGCAGATCATACCTGAAATATTATTGATTTGAATGCAATAAAATCACTGAAGAAGACTGGATATCATGTTCCTCAATCACCAGTAGCTAGATCTCATGATCCTTCATTGATTCAATGGTGTAATGGGGCACATTACCCAAATCAATCTAGGGGCACATCACCCAAGATAAGAGAGGCATAAATATCTCAAGAATCAAATCACAAACTGTCAAAAGATGCAAAATGGATTTTTAATCCTCCTTTTATAAACTTCTCCTTCATAATTGAGCTTATCTTCTTAGAAATTTGAATTAGAGGGGTCCTAGATGTTTCCCTGATAATCTCGCTTTTCTCTGGACACACTTGTCCCCATGGATGCGCCCTCACAGGATAAATACATCCCCTAAAGATTTTTTGAGGCCTTTTAGTTGATTTCTTCTTTTTCTAAATTAGGCCTTATCTTCAAAATCAGGAAACTTATGCTTTGTTGATTTTCTTTTTCTTTTACTATTTTTCCTGCTTTAGTGATTTTCCTGCTTTTGCCTACTTTCTGCTTTTTGGGATTCTTTCCTTCCATTTTTTTCTTAGGACAACTCATATGAGTTATCCTCATCCAACGCACCGTCCTCGATCCACCTAAGATCATGAAATATCATAAACAATTATTAAATAGATTAAATTAAATAAAAATGGAGGTCCACCATAGTTTATTAATTTCCTAAGTGACTATTGTCAAAATTGACCTCTTCATTCACTAATGCAAGTATTCCACTATGATCCATGGAGGTTCTAATCGTCCTAGGGATGAACCATGATGTGTTAAGACCTAAATATTGGCACATTACCCCTTATGTAGTGGAAAATTACCCATTTTATTATGGTGCATTACATATTATTGATGTCGTATTGGGTCTATTAGTGGGTCTATTAGTTTTTATTGTACCCCTTTGTCTCCTATATATAGGAAGGAGACATTTTCATTTTAGCAATCAATGTATCTTGTCTTGTATTTTTTACTTAGTACAATTTGTAAGGAGGTTCCTCCCTAAAAGAGGATTGTTATTCATCTCAGTTCTTCATTATTAAGTCATAGATTAATTTCTTTTGGTCTATTTATGCTATCTTTATGCTATATCTGTGTTAAATTTTGAGCATTAATTCACAATACTCTATGATCTTTACTGAGAGAACAACATGTACAGTATATCAATGCATATCAATCATAACAAGCATGTCAATCATCACAAGAAGCAAAAGCATGAGAGACAATAGACACAGAGTTTCCGTGGAGAAAACCCTAAGGTGAAAAACCCCACAACTTCCTCAGAGATAGATAGAGCAATAGCTCAACCAAAGTACAACCAAATACATAGAGATAGTCTTCTACTAGCAGATGATCCTCCTCCTCACATGTGCGCCACTTTTCAAGTGAAGAAAGAATGAGTTTCCGAGTGATCCAAATAGAGATCTCCCGATCTCAATTTATACTTGATATATTTGCCCAATAACCTTATGGGGCCGACTTGTCTAGCTAGGTACATCAACCACATATTACATAAATCAGGGCCGACCCCACACATGGTGGTCTAATAACCCATCGAAAAGTTAACAAACTTGCGACACTTGCCAATACACATGATGACACTTTCGTGTAGAGGAATGACACATCTCTATAGGAGTACAATAATATACAAATGAAATACATGGATGAAATACATTCTAAAGTTACATATACATCAACACTCCCTCTTAACTAGGAAGGTATTTCTCGACACAGATCTTCTAGCACAAGTCTTCTTCTCTGGATCATCGTCATCGATGCATCGTCCTCGAGTCATCATCATCGTCACTGCTGCTGCTATCTTAAACAATATCTATATCTACTCATCATAGGAAGTTATATAGAGCCAGTCCTTTTTCATATTGGATGTAGGCCCACCACCTGTAGATCTTCATCATCACTGTCCATACTGTGGAATCCTCAGGACTTATTACGTGCGTCACAGAACCTCGAAAGAGCATCCCAGGATGTTATGGGTACACAACTCCGACCTATAAGATCTCCCAAGGCGCTATTACATGTGACCCCACCACAAAACCTCGAAGGAGCATCCGAGGATGTTACGGGTACACAACTCCAACCTGTAGGATCTCCCAGGGCACAAATTACATGTGGTCACCACAAAACCTCGCAAGAGAATCCCAGGATGTTACAGGTACACAAATCCGACCTGAAGGATCTCCTAGGGCATAAATTACATGTGGTCATGGCAAAACCTCGAAAGAGCATCCCAGGATGTTACAGGTACACAACTCTGACCTGAAGGATCTCCCAGGGCACAAATTACATGCCATAGGAAAAAACCTCGCAAGAGCATCCCAGGATGTTACGGGTACACAACTCTGACTTGAAGGATCTCCCAGGGCACAAATTACATGTCCTCCCAGAGCAATGTCTCGAAAGAGCATCCCAGGCTGTTACAGGTACACAACTCCGACCTATAGGATCTCCCAGACATGCTCATCTGCGCAACTTGATCCACGACCACAAATTATTGTCCTGATACTCACCATACATCATCCTGATCTACACATGATCATCCTGATCATCATCACAGCATTGTCCTGATGGATATCATCTAGAGCAACATCCTTAAGCTCATCATCCATGATCATCCTGATCATACACTGCATCCATCTGATGCATACCAAGTATCTACCTGATACATTTCACCATGATCCACCTGATCATACATTGTATCCACCTGATACATATACAGATACAAGGTCCAAGCATCCAACATGATGCATACATACATAAACGATCCAACTGATCATATCCAACATCCAACATGATGCATACATACATAAATGATCCAACTGATCATATCCAGCATCCAACATGATGCATACATACATATATAGAGCAGTAACTGGAGCATCATCCTGATGCTCATCATCCAGTGCTTACATCCACAACCATGTGAAGGATCCTCCTTCCAACATTCTTGGAATGGCTTCTGCAAATGTGTCCATCACTTCTTCCTCGAAGTGTCGTCGATCTGAAGAACAACGAGCCTCTCTCTGAAGTACTCGAACTTCACTCTGGCTAGTGGCTTCATCAACACATCTGCAATCTACTTGTTTGTCGCAACATACAGGAGCTTCACTGCTCCTCTCTGTACGATATCCCTGATATACTGGTATTTGATCTCTATGTGTTTCGACCTGTCAGGGAACACCGGGTTCTCAGACAGCTTCACACAACTCTATTTGTCACAAAAGATACCAGTAGTCTCCAGCGGGAGATCAAATAACTCTAATAGTAGCTTTCAAAGCCATACTACCTCACAACTATCTTAACAGGTTGCAACATACTCTGCCTTATCTGTACTCAGTGCTACGCAGGACTGCTTCCTGCTAAACCAAGAGATCACACCTGATCCCATACTGAAGCAGCACCCAGAAGTGCTCTTCCTATCTTCAGCACTGCCTGCCTAATCTATATCAACATAACTCTACAGGTTAAAATTTTGATTCACTTTATACTTGATCCCATAATCAACTGTACCCTTCAGGTACCTCAGAATATGCTTTAAAGCAACCAGGTGAACACTCGTCGGATCTGTCAGGAACTGGCTCAATGTGTTCACCGCAAAGCAAATATCTGGTCTCGTGTTCGTCAGGTACATCAAGGACCCAATCATCTGACGATACATAGAGACATCAACTGGCTCAGATGAAGCATCACATAGAAGCTTCAAATTTGATGCCATAGGTGTGGCCATGGCCTTGCAATCCATCATCTCGAACCTCTTTAGGATATCTACAGTATACTTCCCTTGTCCAAGGAAGATCCCATCTGCACTCTACCACACCTCCTTACCTAGGAAATAGTGCATCATTCCCAATTCCTTCATATCGAACTCGACATGAAGCTTCCTCTTTGTATCGGCAATCAATCTGTCATCTCCTGTTACAAACAAGTCATCTACATACATGAGTAGAATCACAGGATTTCCTTCCTCAACTTTGTAGTAAAGGTTGGAATCCGCTTTACTCTTAGTAAAGCCCAAACTAGATAGGAAACTGTCCATCCTACCATACCAAGTTCTGGGAGCTTTCTTCAAGCCATACAAGGCTTTCTTTAATCTACACACATGTGATTCCCTGGCATGTGTTTCAAAACTGAGTGGCTGCTCCACATACACTTCGTCTTTGACTACACCATTCAAGAAGGCAGTCTTGACATCCATCTAGTGTATCTTCCATTTCATCCCTGCAGCCAGGGAAAGTAATGATTTGATGGAAGTGTACCTGGCTATAGGAGCAAAAGTTTCTTCATAATCTATTCCCTCTTTCTGAGAGAAGCCACGAGCTACGAATCTTGCCTTGTATTTTTCTATGATGTCATCTACAACATGCTTGATCTTGTAGATCCATTTGGAAGTCACAACAGGCTTCCCTTCAGGTCTTGGGACAACATCCAAAACATCGTTCTTCATTATTGATTGGTATTCCTTGACCATGGAATCCTTCCATTCTTTCTTTTCTGCTACTTCTTCGTAATTGGAAGGTTCTTTGTTCATGATGTCACAGAGTAAAGCAACATAGCTAGTATGAGATCTAGTTCTCTTCTTTGCTATGTGTTCTTCTTCTGGAATGCCGAATCTTTCTGCATCTTGAATGAGCTCTCTAGCTCGTGCAGGTTTCCTCCTGTGAGATTTTTCCTCACATGGTGGATCTACAGGTTGTTGCGGATCTTCAATTTCGCGATCAACATCTGGAATTGCTTCAGTCATGGTAGTGTCTTGAAATCTAGTTTCCTTAGGTTCTTTATAATCTTCAACATGTGTCTTTCTTGATTTGATGAATGTTGAGTTTTCATCAAATTTCACATCCCTACTGACATCAATCTTCTTGAACCTTGGAAAGTATATTCTGTAAGCCTTCGAGCTTTCACTGTAACCCACAAAGATACCCTTCTTTCCTGAAGGATCTAGCTTGGTCCTCTTTTCCTTTGGGACATGAGTGTATATTGGACAACCAAATATTCTGAGATGGCTAACTTCAAGTTTCTTACCAGAGAAGACCTCTTCTGGTGTCTTGTTGTCCAATATCTTGTGGGGTGTTCTGTTATGCACATATACAGCTGTTCTAGCTGCTTTTTCCCACAGATTCATAAGTAGATCCTGGTCATGCAACATTTCCCTTGCTGCTTCCATGATTGTTCTATTCTTTCTTTCTGCAACTCCATTTTGTTGTGGATTGTAAGGAGCAGTCAACTCCCTCTTAATCCCTGAATCACTGCATAACTTCTTGAAGTCACTTGAGGTGAATTCTCCACCATTGTCGGATCTGAATGTTTTGATATTCTTGTAAGTTTGGTTCTCCATCAAGGTTTTGAATTCCTTGAACTTATCAAATACTTCATCTTTGTTCTTCAAGAAGTAAACCCAATTCTTCCTGGAGAAGTCATCAATGAAAGATACATAGTAAACATACCCACTCAAAGAATTGGATGACATAAGACCGCATACATTGGAGTGGAAGATTTCCAAGATACCTTTTGCTTTGCTTTCACTGCTTGGAAATGCCTTCTTAATGTTCTTTCCTTTTGCACATCCTTTGCAAACACCTTCATGCTTGGTCTTAATTTCAGGAAGACCTTCTAGAGCCTTACTTACAATTGGTAATGCTATATAGTGCATATGTGCAAGTATTCTATGCCAAAGTTCACTTGGCTCCATGGAATCATGTACCATGGCATGTTCAGGTTGTCCCTTCAATTTATACAAGCCTCCCTCTTGCTCTCCAATCACTACTGCATCATCGATAGTTTTACCTTTTGGCCACATTAGAACTTGGACATCCACAAATGCAACCCTCATACCTTTTACATCAAGTGCAAATATGGAGAGTAGGTTATTCTTGAGCCCAGGTACATAAAGGACTTCTTTCATCTTCAAAGATTTTTCAGAATCTAGGTTGTAGGAGGCTTCACCACTTCCTTTGATGGGGTATTGATAGTCATCCCCAAGTTTCACTTTATGGGGTTATTCATGTTTAGATAGATTTACAAAAGATTCTTTAAACCCAGTCATGTGTTTGGAAGCCCCACTGTCAATAAGCCAATCATTACAACCATGAGAGATAGTACCTGTGAGAGTAGAGATTAGAACATACTCTTCTTCACTTGATGAGTCATCATCACTTTCTGCCCTAGCCTTCTTCTTTGGAGGTTCATCATCTTTGGCAGCATGAGCATGGAACTTTCTTTTGCTGCCCTTCTTCTTCTTGCTGGAGTTGTTGTTGTTCTTGTTATCCCTTTTTTTCTTGTGACATTCTGAAGCAAAGTGACCCTTCTCATTGCATGTGAAGCACCTTAAGTCCTTATTCTTTTGGTGATAGTGAGTGGATCTCTTCTGTTGAGAGTGCTCCCTCTTAGGCTTGCTTCTTTTGGTGTGAGCTGCGAGAGCTTGATCTTCATTACCCATCTTTTCTTCTCGTGCCACAAGCCTAACTTCTTCTTGAGAGCATTCCTCCCATAGTCTACTGAAAGAGATCGATTTCTTTCTTGCACAGATTCCTTGAATAAAGGAGTCCCATGACCTAGGTAGGCCATTCGGAGTGGTCATAACAACTTCACCATTTTCCACTACTTCATCCACAACTTCAAGTTGTTCCTTGATCTGAGAGACCTTGGAGAAGTAATATTGAATGGTCTCTCCATTCATCATCTTGACTCCTTTCAATTGATTCCGCAGAGTCATCTTCCGATTTATGTTCTTCCCTTTAAATAACTTGGTAAGGGATTCAAACATCTCCTTGGGTGTCTTTAGAGATGACACATGTGGTATAAGATGGTCTTTGATAGAATCGACAATGATTCTATTTTCCTTGACCAAGTTCTTCTTATGTAATACCTTAGCCTCTTCATCCTCTGGGATAGGGACCTCAGAGCTGATGTAGGAGTCCAATTCATTTTCTTCTAGGATTAACCCAATCCTATACTTCCAGGCTCGGAATTTATCAGCCCCTTCAAGCTTATCCTCAAGCTTGGTGTGGTGAGACATCTTTAAAGAGTACTTCAAATGGAAATAGAAAAGATTTAGGTCTTACCACTTAATTTGCTGAAAACTGGATTTGGTCTCGGATCAGGGTTTGTCAGAGAAACCCTAAAAATTCAAAATGTGAATTTCAAGTTTTTGAAAGGATAGAAAGATGCGCCTTGATGAGCTGATCATCCTGGTATACTCAGAATTTGATTTCTGCAAAGTTTCACCCTTCAGAAGTGCCTTTTAGTCTTCCCAGATTCACTTAGGAGGACCCTGAATTAGGGTTTGAGTTTCCCAGAGATTTACTTAGCCAAAAATCTCGATCCAAAGCTCTAAAGTTTGATTTTTCCAAGTAGCTTCTAGCTATGTCTTCAGATTTCATAAATTCCTATTATTGTGAAAACCCTAATTGTTAGGGCCAAATCTGAAAATGCTCAGAATTGAATTCTGATTGGACAAATAGATTCTCCTTGATGAGTAGAGTCAATATACTATACTACTTTTCTAAAATCTGTGGAGAGAAACCCAATAAACAAGAAACCCTAGTTTCTGTCACTACACAATGTCTTCTTCTCAGGTTAGCTCTGATACCATGTTAAATTTTGAGCATTAATTCACAATACTCTAGGATCTTTACTGAGACAACAACATGTATAGTATATCAATGCATATCAATCATAGCAAGCATGTCAATCATCACAAGAAGCAAAAGCATGAGAGACAATAGACACAGAGTTTATGTGGGGAAAACCCTAAGGTGAAAAACCCCATGACTTCCTGAGAGATAGATAGAACAATAGCTCAACCAAAGCACAACCAAATACACAGAGATAGTCTTCTACTAGCAGATGATCCTCCTCCTCACATGTGCGCCACTTTTCGAGTGAAGGAAGAATGAGTTTCTGAGTGATCCAAATAGAGATCTCCCAATCTCTATTTATACTTGATCTGTTTTCCCAATAACCTTATGGGGCCGACTTGTGTAGCTAGGTGCATCAACCATATATTACATAAATCAGGGCTGACCCCACACATGGTGGTCTAATAACCCATTGGCAAGTTAACACACTTGCGACACTTGTTAATACACATGACGACACTTTCGTATAGAGGAATGACACATCTCTATAGGAGTACAATAATATATAAATGAAATACATGGATGAAATACATTCCGAAGTTACATATACATCAACAATCTGGGACTTGGTTGCATAACATTTCGTATCAGAGCTCTTTTTTCGGGACTGGTTTCTTCAAAACAGTTCATCTTGGAATTTTCGCTATAATTTTTTTTTACAAGGATTCGAAAAGTGATATTCAAAACCCATCTCCAAAAAAGGCCAAAATATCTGTGGTCCAATTTTCATATCCTAAGTCTGTACAGGCTCGTAGATAATTTCCTACAAATATAGGGTTTTTTACTAGTCCAAAAACTAGTCTAAAACAAGTATTTTGGGGGAAAAGGTCATATCTGGGGCATGTAAGATCCAAATTGAGTGATACATATTGAATCATAAATAATAAGGACCATAGTATATTTTTTGTGGTTTTCAACCTCAGATAAGAAATATTGGACACGTGGAAGACCATACAAGTTCGTTCTTCTGGAAAGACCTAAAATAAGAAGTTTTGGAATATTCTCAATAACTTCTTATTGGTACATTAGAATTAGGTCAGACTTGCGGCATTGTAAAAATGACACATCAGGATACATCAGGACAACGTTTCAGACCCATAGGAAAAAAAAATTCAAATTTAACTCAGTCACAAGTCATCCATAAAACAGTCTTCCAATCAGGGTTTGAAAAAGGTACGCCATTTTAAATTTGAATACCTTTGAGTAGAAAGATCTAATTCTGGTAAAACCTAGGGTGTGATATCTATTTATATTGTTCAAAATTACACCAAAAGGAAGTGTAAAACCTCACACTCCGCTTAAATCACCACAAGATCCATCCCCGACTTACGATGAAAGGAAAGACCTATCTTTTTTAGTGTACCAGTTGGAGGATATGATTAAAGGGACTGTGAAAAAAGTTGATTTAGTTAATTTAGAGGAGAAGTTGAATAAAATGGAGGAAAATATGAAAGTTTTGATGAGAAAAAATGATTTACTTAATTTAGAGGAGATGTTGAATAATATTGCTAATCTCATACAAATATCAAGGGATACTCCCCCTACAGGTGATGATGTGTTCTAGGATACTCGGGAGGATAAAGATAATTTCCATGTTGAGAAACATTCCATGAATACGAATATTCCAATATTAAATGATTCTAGTAATGGAAGTCATTAGGGATCGTCACCAAAGGGTACCGAACTTCCTAAAATTGACATGAGAAAGATTGATTGGAATGATCCATTAACTTGGATATTCCATATTAAGCAATTCTTTGATCTACACTAGGTGCCAACTTTGCAAAAGGTAACTATTGCATACTTATATTTAGAGCCTAATAAATTTGTATGGTACCAATTTCTTTGTGACCATAAAAAGGAATCTATTAACTCATGGTCTCTATTCACAGAAGAATTGATTGCACATTATGGGGATATAAATAGAAACACATTCTTTAGCCAGTTGGTAAATCTAAAGCAAAAAGGACCAATTATAGAGCACATCAAGCAGTTTCAAAAGCTAAGTCTCAGAGTGAAGAATATTTTAGAAGATAATTTGTTGGATCTCTTTATTGGAACTTTGAAGGATAACATCCAACATGAGTTTCACGTTTGGGAACCTAAGTCCTTGGAACATGCATTCAGGGTGGCAAGAAAAGTTGAAAACAAAATTATGGCAACAAGGAAGTATACCAATTCCAACTGTAAATAAGGAGGTGTGGTCTCAAGTCATCCACAACCTAAAAGGTTGACACCACAACAACTAGAGAAAAAAAGAGCAAAAGGGTTTTGTTACAGTTGTGATAGACAATACAGTAAGGGACACAAGTGCACTGAGAAGAAACTATATTACATAGATTGTGAAGCAGAGGAAGAAAATGAACAAGAAGTGCCAAAAGAACAAGAACTGTCTCAAGATGAAGAAATATAAGATACTACTTCCGAAGAGATTTCTCCCACCATATCTTGTCATGCACTTGCTAGAATTAGCACTCCTCAAACTCTCAATATCGAAGGATATATCAAAAGAAAAAGGTAACCGTGTTGATTGATTTTGGTAGTACTCATAATTTCATTCACTGTAAATTAACCAAGGTTCTCAATTGCTTTTTATATCCAGCACTAGAATTTCAAGTAATGATTGTAGATGGAGGAACTATCAATTGCTCAGGAAAATGCCATAATATCAATCTCACTATGGGGGAATATGTATTGAATAGTCCAATGATTTCTATTTCGATGGGGGGTGTTGATGTTGTCTTAGGAGTTCAATGGTTACAATCATTGGGAACGGTGGCTTTTAATTTTCAGAAGCTTTTCATGAAATTTTTATGGGAAGGAAAATAATATGAGTTAAAGGGTATCACAAGGAAACCAAGTAAGGTGATAAGCTCTAATGGCATGGAAAAATTTATAAAAATGGGACATCAAGGTGTAATTGCACAATTATGCTCATTAGATGTTCAAACATCTAAGTCTCTTATTTCCCCAGATCTACAAAAGGTGATTGATAAGCATTCCAAAGTATTTGAAGATATTCCAAAAGGTCTTCCACCTATTTGAGATTTTATCATGATATTCACTTAATTCTGAGAAGTGTTCCTCCTAACATCATACCTTATAGATACACATATGGACAGAAGAGTGAAATTGAGTGTATGGTGGAAGAAATGTTAGAGGTCGACATAATTAGGTTTAGCCAAAGTTCTTACTCTGCACCAGTGGTAATGGTACACAAGTCGGATGGATCATGGCATATGTGTCCAGATTATAGAGAGCTCAACAAGATCACCATTAACGATAAATTTCCCATTCTTGTCATTGATGAATTACATGGAGCAATTTTCTTCCCAAAGTTGGATCTTTGTTACGGAAATCATCATATTAGAATGAAGGAGAAAGACATTCAAAACTCATGAAGGTCATTATGAATTTTTGGTCATGCCATTTGGTCTCATGAATGTTCCTTCCACATTTCAAGGTTTGATGAATTCCATTTTCAAGCCTTTACTTATAAAAATTTTGCTGGTATTCTTTGATGATATACTAATCTATAGAAAGTCTTTGGAAGAACATGTTCAACATGTTGACATCGTACTACAACTACTAAATCCGCAACATCTATATGCAAAACCTTCTAAATGTTTCTTTGGGGTAAAGGAGGTAGAATATTTGGGTCATATTGTATATCAGGAAAGTTTCAAGATAGACTCCAACAAAATTAAATCCATGATGGACTAGTTGATTCCCAAAAACCTAAAGAATCTTCAAGGATTCTTAGGTCTAACAGGGTACTACCGCAAGTTTGTTTGGAACTATGGAAGAATAGCAACACCTCTAACAACATTATTGAAGAAAGATGCATTTTCTTGGACTCCAGAGGAAACTCAAGATTTTGAACAGCTTAAGGAGGCAATGTGCAAAGCTCCTATTTTGGACACACCAGACTTCACAAAAATATTTATTGTGGAATATTATGCTTCGGGAAATGGAATTGGGGCTATTCTAATACAAGAAGGACACCCTATTTCTTTCACAAGTCATCCAATCAAGGGAAAGCACTCATAGAATCCCATTTATTAGAAGGAAATGTTGGCAATTCTACATGATCTTAAGAAATGGAGTCCTTACCTAATAGGTATACATTTCAAGGTCAAAACAGATCATGATAGTGTTAAATACTTCTTGGAACATAGATTATCTTCGGAAGAGAAACAAAAATGGGTAACCAAGATGTTGGGATATGACTTTGAAATCGTCTATTGAAAAGGGGAAACATAATGTGGTGGAAGATGTGCTTTCCAGAAAATATGAAGATGTCGCAGCATTACTTTGTGCAATTTCCATTCTACAACCCAATTGGGTAGTAGCTACAAGGGAAGAATGGAAAAATGACCTATCTGTGTAGATGCTCGTTCAAAATCTATTTGATGATCCAAGTGTATCAAATACTTTTGAGTGGAAAAATGATTCATTGTGGTATAAGGATCGCTTATATTTATGCAGAGAATCCCAACTCAAATAAAAGGTCCTCTCGTAATTACACACCTCTCCTATAGATGGGAACTCCAGATTCCTGAAAACTTACCACGGGGTCAAGAAGGAATTGTTTTTGGAAGGTATTAAATCTGATGTTCAAAGGTTCATGGTTGAATTCTTGTTTTTACAACAAAATAAGGTGGAAACAGTTAAGGCCCCATGAATTCTACAACAATTAGACATACCTTTCCTACGTTGGGAAGAAGTATCAATGGATTTTATCACAGATCTACCCAAGTCAGAAGGAAAAAATGTTATTATAGTGGTTGTTGATAGACTCACATAGTATGCACATTTTTGTGCACTCTATCACACTTAATGCAATTACAGTAGCTGCATATTTTCTAGAAACAGTTCAGAAGTTACATGGAAATCCGAAGATTATTGTAAGCAACAGAGATCCAATTTTCACTGGAAAATTTTGGAATTAATTATTTTCTTGTTTGGGTACCCAATTGGCTCACATTTCATCTTATCATCCTCAATCTAATGGGAAAACTGAGATAGTGAAAAAATGTTCGGAAGGATATCTCCGTTACTTTGCATCAGATAAACAAACACAGTGGGTGAAATAGTTATCTTTGGCAAAATGGTGGTACAATACTTCCTTCCATACATCATCAAAATGTCTCCATTTATGGAACTTTATGGATACCAGCCTCAATCTATCACATCTCCCTTAAAGGGAAAATATAAAGTTCAAGCTATGGAATATCACATAGAGCACCAGTAAGAAGTTCTCCAGATACTTAAGGACAACATAGCCATGTCACAAAACAGGATGAAACAACAAGCTAATCAACATCGGAGTGAAAGAGTTTCGAAGAAGGGGATTGGATGTTTCTGAGGCTACAACCTTACAAGCAGATGTCCCTCAAGCAACTAAATAAGGACAATAAACTAGCACCCAAGTATTATGGTCCTTATAAAGTGTTGCAAAAGATTGGTAGTATGGCTTACAAATTGGATCTCCCTTCATCTTCAAGAGTGCATCCAGTTTTCCATGTTTCTTGCTTAAAGAAGGTAATAGAAGACAAGATCCCAATTCAAACAATCTTGCCCGAGTTTGATGAAGAAGGAAGATTCATAATGGGACCTAAAAAAATCATTGAAACAAGGACCAAACAGCTACGTAATCGGGCTATTACTGAGTACCTCATCAAATGGAAGAAACTTCCAGTGGAACATTCGACATGGGAAGATGAGTCCTTCATCCAGAAGCATCCACAACTAATCAAGTGTTGAGGACAACACTTGTCTAAAGGGGAGGGACATGTTAAGACCTAAATATTGGCACATTACCCCTTTATTATGGTTCATTACATATTATTGATGTTGGCTTGGGTCTATTAGTGGGTTTATTAGTTGTTATTGTACCCCTTTGTCTCCTATATATAGGAAGGAGACCTTTTCATTTTAGTCATCATTGTATTGTGTCTTGTCTTTTGTACTTAGTACATTGTGTAAGGAGGTTCCTCCCTTGAAGAGGATTGTTATTCATCTCAGTTCTTCATTTTGGATTTATTTTAGGTTTCCTTAAAAATGATGTACCATTTTTTGGGTGGTTCCTGGCACTTTATATTGTGGTTTAATTTTCATATTCGTAATAACACTATAAACAAGGATAAAATGTCTAGATTTAACTTAAAGGGAATTGCGACCTTGCAATATCTATATTTTGTTGTTACAAATGATTGGATTTTATTTAGAAAGATGCTTGTACATATAGGATGCAATTAAAAATTGATTTGTTCCTCCTTGTCATGTACCCACCACACCTATAATAGTCTTAGGTACTGGGGTACTACAATTTCACATATCAACTATGGAAGCAAGCTACAAAATTTATAATTAAGAATTGAAAAACCATTCATGAATGCAATTTTACCAATCATACAACCAACATAGTGATAATTAAGATCATATGAACAATAATTACCAATTGTCAAATAAATAATACAATATTGCAATATAATATAAAATTCATAATGCATTCAAAACTTATCTATATGGAAATATTCCTCCAATTAGTTCCAAATGAAGGGCGTTCGTCCCAACCTCGAAACTTTGTCACGCTATATATTTATATGATAGAGGCCACCCCCGAGATAAGGTTTTCATTCCACAAATATGAAGTTCCTCGGGAATTATCCTCAATCCACAACTCAGATACTCTCTAGTGCCAAAACCCCCTCTACATATATCCCAATCAACCAACACTCTTCCCCCTCATCCTACACAACACCAAGAATGGGATCCCTGTCTCTACATGTAGTCCCTCAAGCTATCCTAATTTCCTTTTAGTGTTCTAACATAAGATGGATAGGGTTTCTCACCACTGAGACTACATGGATTCTCAACTATAGGCCATGTTTCCTCTCACAAAGGCACAACCAACAATAGCACTAATTTCTCGTGGGAATTTTTCATCAACATGCATGCAAGTTTAGTTCTCAACTTAATCATATTTTCCCCTCTACAACATACACAATTTCTTTTAGCCAGAAGGTTCCCTAGAGAAAAATGATGGTAATAAGAATGACCCTCTAAACTCAAATACCCACTTTTATTTTCAATATCCCATCTTTCCATGTGGCTCCTCATGAGGATTCCACCTTTCACCCTTTAATTCTGGCTTAGAATAATTAAATATTGGTTAAATAAATCAACCCCCATAAACATGGGTTAGAGACGTTAGGGTATAATTTCTAATGGTTTACTAGGAAGGATAGGGGATTAAGTTATATAACTCAATAAGGTCATTTCCCCTTATCCCCCTTTCACTTCCCCCACTTGTGGAATCATATCCCCATATCTCTTCGTCATCCTTCTTCATTTGAAACTGTTAGGGTTTTTTATACTACCAACCAATGTACGTCATTACAATATCTTTGGTCCCTCTTGACCATATATATTTAACTTCGATCCATTTGATAATTACATGCAAATTTATATTCTAGGGTAAAAAATGGGGTATTAAACTCCTTATAGATAGAACTTATTATCCCTACTACACTACCATGGTACTTGACACTTTTATTTTGTGGTTTACTTTTCATATCAGGAATTCCATTGTAAAGAGGATTAAATGTTTGGATTTGGATTTTATTTAGAAACATGCTTGTACATATAAGGTGTAGTTACAAACTGAGTTGTTCCTCTTTATAGACTGAACTTATTATCCCTACTACACTACTATGTATTCCATCACATATTTTCTTCCAATTTTATTAAGTAAGCATGCATGCATTTTATATTCGTATCCAAGGTAGATGGATGTACACAACTATATTCTCTATTTTTAATATATGAACTTGTTTAATATACTAATTATATTTTATTCTAAATAATTTATTTATTCTCCATTTGACGTAGGACCATGTTACAATCTTCTATATTTTATTCCTTTAATAGTATGATGGGCTATTGATGGTCTCCATTTATGCATTTCAAATAAGATCTATGTATCATGACTCTTGTTCATGCTATTGATAATTGTAACTAGACAATTACATATACCTACCCAAAGGAACTTACATCCTAAATAGATCATGAATATTACAAATACTATGTATATATAGCTTCTACTTAGAATTGCATGTCACACTTCATATCTTTCAAATAATGTTTCACGATTTATGAAGGTTGTTACTCCTTTTGTATTGTAGTTATTAAAGGAATCAAGGATATACCTTTCTTAGTTTCGCAATAAGGTCAACTGCCATTTCCAAATAGAATCATATCACAATATGTTAAAATTTAGTGGATATTTTTCATTTTTCTCCATCCTTTGAAAACAACACACTAATTTCAAAGGTTAGAAAATTCTGTTGTAATTTCCACAATGAAATTGCACTTTTCTTGGATAAAACTATAAGATTCCACTTTTTTTGTTATAAGATATATATATTTTGAACATCCATGTTAAGTGGACTATCTTTCTTCTTTGTTCTATTTAGGACATGGGCATGTAATCCAGTTTTTTAACACAATTTTTTTCTTTCTAAACTTTAGAATGTTAATAGAAAATAAAATAGTCAAATTGAAAAATTGATATTTTTAATGCATGCAGAGTGTAAGTAAAACCTCAACTCTGATGGGTTAGTCATATCTACTTTCTCAACCTCTAATGCATCCTTTTAGATTTTAGTACTTCCATACTCAAGATGAATGAAATGTATGTTTGGTGGATTCATCGGTGGTTATAAGTCCTAATCATCTTTCAATTGAGGAGGATTTGAGAATATTGCATTAGTTCAGCTACCTTCATAGCTCATATGAATTTATTTATAATTGAGTTCAAAACTTAGGTTCCATTTTATTAGAGAACGTCCAAGTTCTTCTTAGGTTTAAATATTTCCACACATAGTACTCATACCCATTATGTGATCAATCAAAAAAACGGATAGGTGGGTTGAGATTCTATGGGCTTCACATTTCATGGTTGTTGCTTCTTAGACTAAAAAATAAACAACCTCTATTGAGGAAACTTATTCATGATAATGGATTTTGACCAAACATGTTAAAAGGGTTTAATCAATAGAGAGTAACACATGCTCATAAGTCTTCTAGATTGTATGTCTTAACTACTTAGTATAATATGTTGACTACTTAATATAAGATGTGGAAGCTTTTTAGAGATAAGAAGGAAAGTCTTCATGACATATGTTTCACTGCTCTCTATTTCATTTTATTCTATTGCATCTAGTTAATCTTCATTCTTGTTTTCATATTGGTGCTTTGTTTCACATTCTAAAATAACTATTAGTTTATTTATTAGTTTATTTATTATAATAACTGGAGCACCTTCTAAAACAACTTTTAATTTATTTTTTATAATAATTTTTTGTTAAGTCTTGTATAGTTTTTTGAATTTTTAAAAGTGTTTTTATTTTAATATTTTTAAATCATTATTTTATTTTTAATTTTTATTTTATTTAAATTTAAAATATTTTTTTAATTAAATATTTCTTTTATTTTTAATTTTTTTAATTACATTTTTTATATGATTTATTTTAAAATATGTTCAAATGTATAATAAAAATATTAAAGAAACCTCAACCACAATTGAAAAAGTTGTTTGTAAATGATCAAATTTTACAACTTGCGGATAAACTCATGAAAAGGAAGTCAAGTTTTTGAAAATAAATAAGTAATTATTGAAAATGATAAATTTTAAATATTTTATATTATTTAATACTTTCATAATGTTTTTTATAAAAAAATTACATATTAATAATGAAATATGTTTATAATATTTTGTACTCTCAAATTTATATTAATATTAATAATAAATATGCTTATTTTATTTTACTTTTTTCTCATTTAAACAATATAGTTATTTTTTAATATAATTATATTTTTCAGGGTTGGCAGGCGTGGGGGGTTTTCATTGACCTCGATGGAAACAAAATGAATGACTACGGTTGGGGAGTTGGTTGGCGAACAAACAATGAAGCCGAGTGGCTTGCATTGATAAAAGGAATGGTCATAGCAAAAAAGAATGAAATTCAAAATTTGACAGTCTTTGGTGATTCCATGATAGTGATTTGGCAAGCCAGGGCAATGGCAAACCATCGCCGGAAGCCTGCCACAACCTTGCATCATCACTTCGACCTCCTCGCCAAAGACTTTCACTCCATCTCCCTTCTTCATATCCTAAGACACAACAACAAAAGTGTCGATGCCATGGCTAACATTGGAGCTGGATTGAACTGTGGTCTAGCGATCGTGCATGGCCAAGTCTATGAAAATATTTGGGTCCCATAATTCTAGATCTCCTTCTTGGGTTCCCCGTCTCCCCTTTACCCTACCCCTCTCTTGTCCCCTAATGGACCTTCACAACCTAAATCCTTGCATTCCTAAGACTAACCCCCCTCGAATCCCTTGCAATAACTACCAAATCTACCCCATCCCCCTAAGAAATCCCCTCAAGTCTTCTCACCTGATCTAGTGGCCACCCTCAGTCCTCTCCATCTGGATCGCATGCGCGCATTTAAGTTTGACGAGGCTCGAGGCCTCCAAGATCTATTTCAATCCCAAAGGTGGTATCCTCTCTGCAATCTCCTCATCTTTTCACTCTGTCTGTAGCCTGCAACTTCCTGAAAACAGTGGCGTGCACCACTGGCTTGGCCTATCGTTCATTAACCTGCTCTGGTTCCCCTGTTGGTCTGCTCGGTTTAGGTGCTCTGCAAGTAAGGATGAAGGAAAGCTCTGCCCCCCCACCCTAAATTGTTGTAAGTACCGTGGGAAAGAGCAGTTTGGGGGGAACAATTCTAAACGGTGCATGTCTGAAAATTTTCATGGTAATGGAAATGTTGGTGTGGAGTTCAACCAACTAGGCCCGTCAAAGAAAACTCGTCGCAAACATGTTGTTGCGAACGAGGTGGACAAGAGCAGAAGATGGATTCCTTTAGAGCCAAGTCTAGGACAAGGCTTCAGAGGTTCTAGGCTCATTGGTAATGATTCAAGCCTGTTTAATCTAGGGGCTCACACAGCTCAAACTGATGTAGGACACGGGCCTCTCATGCAACAACTATGTGGGAGCCCTGTGGATCCATGTAGCAAAAACTGGCAAAACACTGTGGGTGATAATCGTGGTTGGATGATGGAATCTCCTCACGGTCAAATCAGTCCCTCCCCTGACTTTTGTCTGCAAGTTTCAGACCTGGAAGCACACGTTCGCTGGCTCAGAGGGACCTCATGGATATGAAAAAATCGATTTCTCACCTGGCCACCTTCGTTCAAATCTCCATCTCTAAAGTCCGCAATAGCACGGGTAAGACCAAGGACCAATTTGAAAAATTACTTGGGAAATATGAGTCTCTCTACAGTTGTCTTAGGATTGTGGAAGCTAAGGTTGACTGCGTTCGCACCAACAGAGGAAACAACCCTTCTATTATCCTGAAACTTGATGATGAGAATGCAGGAACCATTACTGGAAGCAAAGAAAATAACTCCTGCTCCCACCATGGAAATTGAGACATTCTACTCTATTTTTTTGTGTTATGAAAGCCACTTATGGCTTCGACAGTTATGTTATTTACTACTTTTCAGCTATGTATGTATTTTGCTGGGTCGTCTTAGGACAGTTTGTTAAATTTTACAGGTGTACCAGGCTTATAGTTTTGTTTGAAAATCAAGGACTGGACAGACATAAGCAAGAGACTTCTACTTCTATTTTGAGGGAACAGTGCCCGTACAGCTATGTACTTCGTTCTCCTTTTTTAATATAAAGCTCTTCAACCATTTGTGTAAAATATATATATATATATATATATATATATATATATATATATATATTATAATTAACTTTTAAATGTGTTTTTTAATGTTGAGAGGTAGTGTTATTTAGAGCATGGTGGTAGCAGGTCTTTCCTATTGAGAGCATGGTTATAACTAGGTACCTGATATACAAACATAAGATAAATAACATGGGAGATAAGAGACTTCCTAAAATTGCTTTAAAATCAAGCCAAAACTGCATACACCTCAAATGAGGCTAGTGTAAAGATACCATATCTTGGTTAAACCATTGAGGCATCAACAAAATTGACACTTTGCAGAATATCATTAATATCAAAAGCAATATTACCTCTAAGTTCAAAGAGAAACCGTGATGTGAGAGAGAACTATAGATGAAAAGGAAATTAAGATACTATAAAGAGGTCATTAACCATAATTTAGAAGTTTAGAAGTATCTCTCAGTTTTAGCTAGCTCTAAGAAGAAATTAATAAGAACGAACTCTCATGAAATCCAGAGTTAAACAGGTCGTTGGTCAGTTCCTAAAACACCTTGCGTAGAAAGGATTTGCTATCTTTGTGAGTCTATGAGCATTGAGGATGAAAATCACTTTCTCTTAGAGTGTCCTACTTACATAGTATTTGCTATAATAAAAACCTTTCTAAACCTCTTAAATTGCCAAGGCTATAGTGAGCTAGGAAAACTTCTTTCCAAACTTTTTGAGCATAGGAATAACATTTTAAAGCAACCTAATAATTCCCTTTTTTCACTCTTCTTAAAATCCAATACACCAAAGTTTGGTCTCAAGAAGTATTAATCATCATCATTAATCATAACCATTACCTATACGTTAAATAAAACTAAAAAAATTATAAATTATATTTTATATTATAAAAAAATTAAAAATATATATTTAAAAAAAAACATAAATTTAAAAAAAAAAATAACGCAACATTTTTAATAATATTTTTGAAAATGAATAATAAATAATAAATAACATATATATATATATGTGCAAAATTTTAAAGAAATGTAATTTAAAAAATTAAAATTTTTATAAATATAAAATTTAAATTAAAAAAAAAATATGTTAAAAATTAATATTAATATAATCTTTTATATGAACACCCACTATAAAAATTTATAATGAAATAAACAATTATCTTATTAACATAAACTTTGTATTTAATAGTAAAATAATAAAAATACAAATAAACTTTTGTTAGAATTTTAAGTATTATTTGCATGTAGCCAAAATATATCACCATCAACTTATGTTATAAGGATTTGAACAAAGCAACACATGGATTCTTCGTAAATATGATTCGTGACTTTTCGAAGCTTTTAAGACATATCATTTTCCTACTTTCTACCTTTTCCACATGTGCTTAATATTTCATTTTCCAAATGTTGTGTATGCATTGATTTTTTTCATGCTTTCTACCTTTTGGAGTGTACATGTGTTCTTAATATTTCATTTTCAAATGTTGTGTATGCACTTGATTTTTGGGATTGGATTGGATTGGATTGAGTTTGACTTCAAAGTCATGGTGGGTTAATTTGACTTCACAAGATGGGGATGCTCCTTCAGGGACATCAAAGTCATCTTATATGTTTTGATATTGTATTCCTAATATTTCATTTTCCAAATGTTGTGTATGCATTGGATTTTTGGGATTGGATGGGATTGATTTGAATTTGACTTCAAAGTCATGGTGGGTTAATTTAACTTCACAAGATGGAGATGCTCTTGTAGGGACATCAAAGTCATCCTAGATGTTTTGATAGTGTATTCCTTTGATCTTGACAATTTTAATAACTTGAGTAGCTTAATAAAATTGTATTGTTTCGAGCATTATTGTTAAGAAGTACATTGCATGTATCCAACATTAGTAGGTGAGAAATCACTTTTCCTTTGTTGTAACTTAATATTACTTTGACTTTTGCATTTTAGAAATTTCAATTTACGTTTTTTGTTTAATTTTTTTCTATAATAAATTATTGATGATAATGATGATGATGTATTGGCTTTTTTTTATTAATATATGTCATTTTTAAAATAAAAAAATTGATAATAATATTATTAATCCTATTTTATGCGAGAGCAATATTAACGTTTAACAATTCTCCTTTTTTAATTCCATGCTCATAGGGACCATGCATTATGCACTTTGGATTAATTCTGTTGTACACAAGAAAAGTCTCTTAGTATTAATTTGATTTTTTTTAGAAAGTGGAGATTTTTTTTTAATCCTATTTTTTTCATCCATGTAATTGATCTAATGTTTTTAACTTGACTTAATTAGATTTTATTTATCTATCATTTTGTCTACTAAAATTACTAAGAATGTGCAAAGTTGTGGAGACAATAGCATGTGGAAGGGTGCTTAAATTGGACAGATTACTTGTTATGTACTCTGCCATTCTTTTCTCATTGTCAAGGAAAAAGACATAATATTTAACTAGTTTTGTGTTGCAATTAAATGCATTTATGGGCATAATGCCTCTTGTTAATAGATTCATCCATTATGCCTTTACTGAAGCCTTGCTTATGTTATCACTTAAACTCACTATTTTCCCCCATTCAAAGAATGGCAGGTGTATTTATAACTTCCCCATCCAGCATTCTAACCAGAGGACAAGTAGATACAAATACCAACTTTCAAATTTCGTCCCACAAAGGCCAACATTCAAAATCACAACTAAATTGAGCCTCCAATGAGTTCCAAAATTGAAGAAATGCATGTGCAAGTGTAGAGATTAAAATGCAACAAAATGAAAACCAAATTCACACACACAACATGCATAATACAATTATTTTCATAATAGAAAACAAAAATAATTTTTGCATATTCATAGACAAATATAAACAATTATCTTTAAAATGAAGAAGATCCAATAAATTGGTTGTGTAAAAGTGATTTTCCACCCAACTATCGGTACCTACTAAACATGCCACCCCAAGTCACGATATGAGGCCATTAGGGAAAAGAAAACAAATACAAGATTCCCTATATCTTTTCTCAACCCATTTGATCTCATGATTACCCAATTTTCTCACCACAAATCATTATAAGCATCTTAATCATTCATCACAACCATGGAACTTTCTTCCGCTACCCCACATAACACAAGGAATTCATGCCCTTTCTTTACTCAGCGGTCCTTGGGCACCCTTCCCTTACAATGCTCTTCAGTGTGTGTGGAAAGAGTCCAATCTGTAATATGATTTTAGAGGATTACCTATCAAATTGATACATGACTTCTCAAGCATCCAAAGAGAAACAAATGTACAATGGGTGAAGGTTTTAAAACTCGATAGAAACCATTACTTCCAAATAATTAACAAAGCCTCATGAACTTGCCATTATCATGTGCATTGATAGTGTCATAGGCATTGGAGAATATTTGTAACGTCCCCAGATCACCTCGGTGTCTTTCAGAGGTGATGGGAGACCCTGATACTCTCTTTTTTTCTTCCAATGCTTCCATCACACACCCTTCCACAATTATTCTCAGGTTTGCAGTCTGCATGGCGTCTTTCCGCAATCCGCATTGCGTCTTTCCGCAATCCACAATATGCATTGTGTATTTTTGCCATACACAATCCACAATTGCGTCTTTCTACAATCCGCATTATGTATTTCCGGAATCCGCAATCCGCAATCCGCAATCTGCAATTGCGTCTTTCCGCAATCCACATTGCGTCCTTCCGCAATCTGCTTTTGCGAAAGTCAGAATTGCGGAAATCGAACTTCAACCTTCAGGAAAACTTCCCCTTCCGCAATCCACAATCCGCATTGTGGAAGTCGGAAATGCAGAATTCCAACTTCAACCTTCCGAAAAACTTCCCCTTCCGTAATCCACAATCCGCATTTGTGGAAGTCGGAATTGTGGAAATCCAACTTCAACCTCTAGGAAAACTTCAACTTCTGCAATCCGCAATCTGCATTGCGAAATTTGGAAATGTGGAAATCCAACTTCAACCTTCCGGAAAGCTTCCCCTTCCACAATCCGCAATCCGCATTGTGGATGCAGAACTGCTGAAGCACCTTCTCTGCTCCTACAGCTCACCAATGCAAAATTTTGAGAGGCATAACTTCCTCGTTGCTGGTCCAAATGAGACAAGGTTGGTACCGTTGCAAATATCTTGGAGAGCTCTATCCAATGGTGCAACTTCCACTCCAAACCGAGGTCTCTAAGCCCATCATTTATCCAAATAAACATTATGTGCACAACTCCACTTTGAATGACCTTAACCTTCTTCCTTCCAGGGTTCTGCTCCACTTCTGCCAAATATTTTCTCCTTCATCTGGTCCACAGGGGTGCCTATTCTTCCTGATTGTGATAATCTACAAGGAATCTAGCAACTATAACAAACTCACAATCAAACTCTTAAGTATGTTGCAAAGAACAAGAGAAAGAGACACTCAATAATCACTCATAAACACATAATAATGAATGTAAAGAATGTAGTTACAATAATTGTGATGTAGCATCATATCGGATTCGAATTAGCCAAGTAGGGAATTCGAATATGAGCTCAAAGTCTAGCTTGGATAACTATGGAGACATCATCCAGTCAGTAGTATCAGTCATAAATGGTACTAGTTAATCAAGTGTGTCCAACTGAGTCTAACAGAACCATCTAGGCATAAATCATGGAATGGAGACTCCAAGGGGGGGGCATGAGGATATCTAGTTCAAAGTCTAGCTTGGATAACAATGGAGACATCATCCAGTCAGTAATATCAGTCATAAATGGTAATAGTCAGTTAAGTGTCTCTAACTGAGTCTAACATAACCATCTGGGCATAAATCAGGGAATGGAGACTCCAAGGGGGGCACATGAGGCTGTCAAATAGTCAAGTGGAACTCCAGAACCAGCTAACTAGCATCTACAAGCAGTCAGGATGAGCAATCAGTGGAATAACTACTCAATCAATGCACCAACTAAATGATAACTCTTGGTAGGTGAGATAAGGCACCCTAACTGAGTGATAACTGAAGGTAGGTGAGTAAAGGCGCACTAAATGAGTGTGGTATGTGAGAAAGGCACACTTTTCATGCAAAACAGTCAAGAAGGGCGCATCAGGTAGGTAGGAGGCCAAATGGGGGCTAAAGACAGGCTCTAGAGAGATAGAAGCAAGCTCTAGGTGTTGGGGAGACCACCATGATGATGAGTGGATGCATGCAATGGCATGCAAATGCATGAAGCATGCATATTTGCATGCAGGCATGCAAAATATAAAAAATGATGGTGTGAATATTCCAACACCCCCCGCAAGCTATACTATGAGATAAAAATAAAATCTGAAAATAGGGCCCTGGTGACTAAGACCAAAGGTCACCCCGTACAATCAATCTAAATAAACTAAGTGAGGAAAGAGGGAAAACATAGTGGGAAGAAATATCTCCCTCAAAATAGACTGAAGGATGCTAATGTAGCATATCATCACTCACCCCTGAAGGAGGTAAGTGTCCTTCTTTTCCAAAGAAGGTTCGATCGATCTGAAAATGGATCAGCAATGTGAGAAGGATTAAACTTTCCATTCTGAAATTTGATCTGGTTCTTCTATGATCATGTGGATCACCAACCAAATCACCAGAAGATCAGAGTGTAGTGGCTTCCCATCAAGGAATAGGAGGAATATCAGGTGAGATATCTTCAGGTTCTTGTGGATTTGGATCTCCCATTCACTCATCTTCATCATCAGTTGCTATACCTTCAGGTTCTTGTGGATCTGGATCTAGCATTCCATCATCATCATCTCCATGTTCAGATTTTGAATCTGAAATATCATGTGAAGAAGCAAGTACAACTGGCTCATCATCACATCCAAACCCTGAATCTAAAATCTCATGTGATGATGCTTTGCTCTCTTGATCATCAATCAAAGGAGGAGGTATCTTCCTTTTGGGAAGAAGTGGATCATGTTGCAAAAACATAATATGAAGATCATCATGAAGCATGTGATTCGAACAAATTGAGGTAGAATCAAAACCATGAATGTGTAGATAGTTCCTTGATATCTCCTTTGAACCAACATAAGTGAGATCATAACCAAAGAAACTATGACATGATGATGGTGAATCTTCAACAAGATCACTGGTGGATACAACAGTGGTGGTGTCCCATGAACCAATAGGTGCTAGATCTTCAGGTTCTTGTGGATCTGGATCTAGCATTCTCTCAAAAAGAGTTATCTTACTCTTGGGAAGAAATGAAACATGCTCCAAAAACATGTGCTTGAGTTCTCCAACAATGGATGCAAGCAAATCAGATCTAAGACTTGGAAGATGGTTTCTCATGATCTCCTTTGAACCAACAGGGGTGAAATCAAAACCAAAATCACAGAAAGGTGCATGAGTCATGAACCCAAGTGGATGATAGAGTCTTTCATCGTCAGTGAAAATCTAAAAACATGTGCCAATGAACAAATAGGAATCCAAAGAAAGCATATGATGAGGGAGAGAAAATGCATTACCTTCCAAATCTGATTTTTCCTTCAAAATACTCAGTAGGTCATCATCTTTCACATCAACGGGTGCATCAACTCTATGAAGGTGTATGTAGTTCTTTGATATCTCCTTTGAACCAACAGGGGTGAGATCAGAATCAAATGAACCATGACATAATGGTGATGGCTTGAAGTTCAAATCAAATCCAAGAATTTGAGGATGGTTTCTTATGATCTCCTTTGAACCAACAAGGGTGAGATCAAAACCAAAATCACAAGGATATGCATGAGACTTGAACTCAAGCGAATGATACAGTCTTCCATCTTCAGTGAATCTCTGAAAACATGTGCCAATGACCAAATAGGAGTCCATAGGAAGATTTTGATCAAGGAGGGCGAATGCATTTCCTCCCAAATCTTCCAAGATGCTCAGTAGGTCATCATCTTGCACATTAGCAAGCTCATGGGAAGTAAGGATTATGAAGGTCTCTTCAACTTCTAGAGTAGTAACTGATATCTTTTGCTTAGACTTCAGATAAGAAGATGGATCAACTGAAACCATGTGTTGTACTTCAAATTAATCTTTAACAACTTCATCACTAGATATGATGGAGGCCGAGTCATGAAAAGAGAGACCACTATAGGAGGTATCACTGGGCTTGCTTTCCACATGGCTAGCATCAACCTCTTCCTCCTGAATTCCAAATAATCTGTCCAATCTAGTCCATAGATCACTTGGTGTTAAGAACCCATGCCAACCCTTCTATTTAATTTGTTAGTATATTATTGTTGGATGCATATGCTTTGTAAGTCGTTCCGTAGTATTTGTTGATCCATAGTTTGTATTATTGTTGTTGGACGCATATGCTTTGTAAGTTGTCCCGTAGTAATTGTCGATCCATATTTTGTATTGGCCCATGGTTTGTATTGACACATGGTATTGACCCATGGTATTGGCGCCTAGACTTAGTATATAAGTTTTTGTTGAGACCAATGAAGGTACCGTGAAGTTATTTGTATTGAGCTTGCTCAAAGGAGGTTGCCCCCTCGAAGTGGCCTGCGATCAATATAAAAGTGATTCTAAGTTCTGTTATTTCTATTATATCGTGTGTTTTCATTAATTAATTGTTGCAGGTTCTTCACATCTGGTATCAGAGCACTTTCTTGGGCTCGTTGGGTGGAATTTCTACCAAATTTGTTTTTTGCATCTGTTGCAAGTTCAGATCTAGGAATAATCCCTATCCGCTTAACTATGGGAAGTACTTCAGCATAAGCCCTAAAACTTATTATGAGGAGTACCACAGGAACCCGAAAGTAGCTGGCCCATTGAGAGGACCTGCGAGCAAAAAGGGCAATGACCCCTACCTGGTTAACTAGTTCCCACCTGTGAGGTTAACCAAGAGCTGTCGTTTGTGGCAAAGAGGTTATCAGTTTTACCTGAGCCGTGGAGTGAGTGGTACTACCCCAATATGCAAGTCGTTAGACAACATTGGCGGCCGAGTGAAACCCATGAATTGTTAAGAAGCCGCACATACCTGGGGTGCATATCTATTTTCAGATGAACTATTTCCGATCAATTCCATGCCATTTTAGATCCATTCCGAGACGTTTCAGATCCAGCTGTTTCAGATCCATTTCGAGTCGTTTGAGATCCAACTGTTCAGATCCATTCTGAAAGTCGTTCCAGATCCATCCATTTAAGATCTATTTCAAATCCAGTCATTTTCGATCCATTTGGCGCCATTTCAGATCCCTTTGTTTCTGATCATGCCATTGCAGATCTATCTGTTTCAGATCCCTCCTGCGCCATATCTCCCTTTTTTTAACTCTGTTTCCATTGAAACTCCCCGGACACCCCTGCAATCTCATTCTACATATTTCATTCCTGAGGACCCTATCCCAAATTCTACTTCCCAAAGCCAGAAATCTCACATTTGTCTATTTTTAGGGTTTGCCATAACTTCTTCAATTTTCACCCACTCGCCTCCAAATTTTTCCACCGTGTTCATTCCTTATTTCTACTTCTTTGTCCCTCTTTGACAAATTTTCTCATTCTTTCAGCCTGCTTCTGAAATCCCCATTTTTTGCTTCCCTACCCATCAGAAAGTGTCCAAAACCTATTCAAACTCCAATTACCCATCCGATTTTTTCCCAAATCCAAATTTCCGTTTACTAAATAAGCTTTTGTTTGTGTTTTTCTATCCATTCCAACAAAAAAAACTCCTAGTTATGGTTTGACACCCGCGCAGGAGCAAAAACCATGGAGGAAGCACTTGCAGCCATCCAAACCAAACACCAAGATCTGGATGAAAAATTTCTTAGCCTCCATCTTCAACATTCAGCCATGAACAATAACTGACAGTAAGAATCTTCTGCAGCCAATGGGTTCTCTTCTTCCAACACTTTCTGTGGTCTGAAGCTTGATTTTCCTTGCTTCAATGGTGCTGATCCGACTAGATGGATCTATTGTGTAGAACAGTATTTCAGTCTACATAATACTTTTGATGTCCAAAAAGTTCCACCTGCATCCTTGTTGAAATATTGTAACTTCAAAGAATATTATATTTGTACTTTATTATTCTAGAGATGTTTCATTCCTCCGTGAAGATCTTATTGTATATCCGGAGATGTTTATTCCTCTGTCGGAATGTGGTAACTTGGGTTATTAGACTTCCCTAGTGGGGGTCGGCCCTGTATGTGTTATGTGGGTCAAATGGTTGTTAGACCACCCTAGTGGGGTCGGCCCAGTCATTTGTAGTGGGGTGTTTAACCCAGTGGTAAAGTTGGGGCCGACCTAGTTAATATAAAGTACAAGTCGGAGATCTGTATAAATAGAGGAGGTGTGTTCCTCATTATACACACACTTCCCTCACTTGAAATGTAGCGCACTTGTGAGATAGAGGTCTTCTATTGAGGAAGAGGAGATCATGTCTTTGGTTTGCATCTTTGTATATTGCTGGTCATCTATATTGAAGAAGCTTTGCTAGGTTTTCTACCCCATGAGGGTTTCCGAGGATAAATCTGTGTCTCTTGTGTTTATGTTGTGCTTGTTGTTTCTTTAGTGATCCTGTATATGCTATTATTGTGAAATGGAATGTAATGCTGATATTTTTGTTCTTAGCATATTGAATCTTAACATGGTATCAGAGCTAGCCTGAAGGAAGGCAATGTATGGCACTTACGACACTTGCGACAATTTGAAGGTTTGGGTTTTATATAGCAAAAACTAGTCATCGTGGAACTTTCTCTATACATCCATTTTTGCGAAGAGTCAGGATCTGAAACCTTTACAAGTCGTAGATAACATCCCCAGGTATATTTTTTCCAAAGCACACCCTCATATTCATTGTACTTTGTAAGTTATGATCAGTACAAGTTAGGGTTTCGGCCTCTTCCAGATCTCAGTCAAAATCAGGAAACCTAGAAAAAAAGGTCATAACTTGGGCTAGGAAGCTCCAAATGAAATTTTGTAAAAAGTGACAGGTAGTACACAGACTATACTATCTCAGAAAATGTTTTCAGAGGCCGAAGTTGAACTAGTGACATGTGGCATGCTGTACAAGTTCACTCTCTGGTTTTATCTCATAAATAAGTCACGTTGCGACACTTGGAATAACTCTCTCTTAGAAAATCCAATTGAGGTCCGACCTATTGGGATGGAAAGATGACAGGTCAGGATACCACAGGAATAGTTTTCAGACCTTGTGGATCAAAAAATTCATAGTTACAGTAGAAACAATCAGGTACATATTTCTATCAAAATAGAATTATTTTTGGAGCACCTTCATTCATGGCTTCCAGAATTTAGGGTTTCGGAGAAAGTTGGAATTTCTGTAATCGGAGACCACGGATGGATGCTACTCATAAAAATAGAAATTTAGAGACCAATATCAAAAATTTTGGTTGGTTAGAAGATCGGACTTGATGAAACCCCAGTTCGGGATTTTGATCGGAAAGGTGGAAAATTAGGGCTTCAACAAAAGTTGGAATTTTTTAAGTCTGTGACCACAGGTGGAATCTCCTCAAAAAATAAGAGTTTAGAGCCTTGGATCGAACCTTCTGATTAGGAAGAAGGGTGGGCTCTATTAAACCCTAGTTCAAGATCCTGTCCAAAAGATCCAGAAGTTTAAAATTTTGGGGGGTCAAATTTTGGAGATTTCAAAATTGAAGTATGCAAGTTTGATCAACTCAACAAGACACATCCTTCCATCCATTCTGAAGTGTGAAAGTCAAAGATAGAATTTTTAGGGTTTCTCTAACAAACCCTAATCAAGCTCCAGATCAAGTTTCAGGGGGATTTGAGGCTAAGGCCTTACATAAAAAGACCACAAGAAGTCTCGACAGGTATGACTTGAGAAGGTTCAGGTATGTCTTGAAATCTGATTCTTGATTAAGTTCATAATATGTTTGTCTTCATATTATTTATTAGTACAATCTCGATTAATGTTAGATTTGTCTTATCACCCTAGTAATAATATGAATGCATGTGAATGATAGAAGACATTTATTGATTAGGGCTATATGATTGTACTAATGCACTGTGGTGTTGTATGAGGTTGATGTTGTCTACTAACAAGATACAGGTACATCACGAAAGACAAATCAAGTTCCATGACCATGACAACATGAATACAAAGACTCATCCATAATCTTTGATCACATAGAAGTTCTACTTACGAGGTATGCATGACTTTGTTCTATTATGCTTAACCTATGAGATATGCAGGTTCTAGCACAGGATCTCTAAATCATTGAAGAGAACAAAGAAGATATTGTTTAGGTATGTTAGACATAATTATGCAGGTATACTAATCCAGGTATGTTTTCCTATGTCAAGTTAGAATCCTACTTTGTGCTAGGATCTTAGTATACCCATGTATTGAATGTTCATGACCATACATATTCAAGATTATTTAGAATTATAATGTTTTGATAATATTGAGATTATACTAATGAATGTATATTTGTGAGGATGACACTAGTGCACACTTGAGCATGCACAGTGGTACAGAATGAATAGAAGTTCAAAAGACATATAGAATATCAAGCGGGAGGCAACCACACAAACATAAAAGATAAGTATTTGAATTGTTATTTGAATTACTGAATAGTCTATGATATTGCTCGTAATAATTGTATGCATATTTGTATTCCTAGAATATATCATGCTGAGTGTAAACATTCATATAGCATTGAACAGTATACTACTAATATGCTATGATTGATAAGTTGGACACACATTCCATTGTTGCTTGTCTAGAATGAAACCTCTTTGCTAACATGCTGAGACCTGTGTACACTCTCGATAGTATGTTCTGGTAGAGATGGAAGGCATCTGGATAGCCACTGTGTGCATACAGGATATGGAAAAGTATTGGTCAAGATAGTAGCATAGCTATGTAAATGATATTTGTATGCATAATAGATTATCATGTCAACATGATTTCATGATTATGAAGTATTACTAATCATGTACTTAATTTTGATTTGTAGGAAAGATCATGAAGAATGATGAACACAGAACAAGTGATGGATGTTCAACAAGAAGATTTACAAATCAAACAAAATATGGAAGGCTCGTGGCTAGAATATTCTCTTAGAAAGAGGAAGAGAATCATGATGAGATATTTTCTCCAAGTGGCTAGATAAGACCATTCTCTTAATGGTGTAATTAAAGAAGAAGTGTGAATCAGGTTCTGTATGGGTACTTAGGATCGATAGTCATTTGATGAGCTTAATTATCACCATGGGTAATGTGGATCTCAACCTTTGCTACAAGGTTGAATATGGTTTCTATACACAGATGACATAGATGCAAGAAGGAACTCACCACAGAGTTTGAATGATATTGAGGCTCATATCAGTAGACCCATCTGAAGAGAGACGACATAGATAGATGGTTGCAGAAATGAAAAATGAAAGATCTCAGATTGATGCATTACTTCCTAGGTCTGGAAGTATGGAAAGGCTCAGAAGGAATATTTCTCATCCCGAGAAAGTATGTTGTGGAAATCTTGAGAATATTTGATATGCTGGAATGTACAACCATGGCCACTCTCATGGGTTCCAACTTGAAGTTGTTAGCTGATGACTCAGAGTTAGTGGATGTGACTCTATACAGACAAATTATTGGGTCATTGATGTATCTAAAAAATACTAGGTCAGATATATGCTTTGCTGTGAACACCTTGAGTCAGTATCTAGTGGAAATTAGATGTGTTCACCTGATAGTTGCAAAGCATGTGATGAGGTACCTAAAGGATACGGTAGACTTTGATCTATGCTATCTTGGAGATCATGACTTCAGATGGCTACACAGATGTTGATTGAGAAGAAAGTGTATCAAATAGGAAGAGCACATCGAGAGGATGTTATTGTCTGGGATCAGCCATGATCTTGTGGTTTAGCAGGAAGCAATCTAGTGTGGCTCTCAGCACAAGCAGAATATATGGCTGATTGCTCTGCTAGTTGTGAAGAATTATGGCTTCAGGATTGTTTGACTTAGAGATAGACCCAACTGTGATCCTATGTGACAAACAAAGTTGTATCAAGATGGCAGAGAATCCAATGTTCCATGATAAGTCAAAGCACATAGAGATCTGACAAGATATGGTGCAGAAAGGAACTATAAAGTTCGAATTTGTAACAAGTTACCGATGTACTAACCAAACCTCTACCTCAAGTGAACAAGTTACCAATACCTCAAGTAAAGTTTGAGTATTTTCCAAGACAAGCTTGGTAGGACCCTCCTCGAAAGGGGGAGTGATGTGGTCACTTATGATGAGATTTCCTGCATCGACAGTGAGGTCAATGATGTGGATACCTATATTGGTGATGCCGACAGAGAGGTTGGTGAATGGTCCTTAGACAAGGTCTAAGTTGATGAGGGGATTGCATCATCCTTGAACACATGTTCTAAAAGGATCTATAGACATATGTCTCCAAGAAAGAAGAGGGATTGTATCATCCTTGAACACATGTTCTAAAAATATCCGTAGACATATGTCTCCGAGAGAGAAGAGGGATTGCATCATCCTTGAACACATGTTCTAAAAGGATCCGTAGACATGTGTCTTCGAGAATGAAGTCGTTAGTGGACAAGTGGGTATTGTATCATCCCTGGACTTCAGTCCTAAAGAGAGCCGTAGACATATGTCTCCCAGAATGAAGTCCCTAGCGGATGTGATAGGACTACATCGTCCCTGAGCGCTTAGTTCAAAATGTATGTGTGTGGATTAAATCATCCTTGGACATAGTCCTAAATGAATGGTGTGGATTAAATCATCCTTGGACATAGTCCTAAATGAATGGTGTGGATTAAATCATCATTGGACATAGTCCTAAATGAATGGTGTGGATTAATCATCCTTAGACCATAAATCCTGTAATTCCAAAAGGAAGGATTGTCTTAAAAGAGATTGAGTATGGATTAATCATCCTTAGACCATAAATCCTGTAATTTTGAAAGGAAGGATTGTATTAAAAGAGATTGAGTATGGATTAATCATCCTTAGACTGTAAATCCCGTAATTCTAAAAGAAAGGATTGTCTTAAAAGAGATTGAGTATGGATTAATCATCCTTAGACCGTAAATCCCATAATTCCGAAAGGAAGGATTGTCTTAAAAGAGATTGATAATGGATTAATCATCCTTAGACTGTAAATCCCGTAATTCTGAAAGGAAGGATTGTCTTAAAAGAGATTGAGTATGGATTAATCATCCTTAGACCATAAATCCCGTAATTCCGAAAGGAAGGATAGTCTTAAACATGATTGTGATGAGATTGATCCCGTAATTTCGAAAGGAAGGATCATGTGTATTGCAGAGTATGTTGCTATTGTGTATACTTGACTGATGAGGATGCTTGTATTGATGAGGATACTTGTATTGATGATATGCATACTTGTATTGATGAGCATACTTGTATTGATGATGTGTATACGTGTATTGGTGTGGAGACTAATACTGATGGTCTAGATGACGATGCTGATGATCATGAGGACCCAGATGTTGATGTTGCTGTAGTTGTTCGAGTGCTTCAGAAGATAAAGACTCAGTACTAAAGATGTTGATGTTCCAGTATTGAAGATGTTCCAGTAACTGTTTGAGTTACTGATGATGTTGAGAAAGCTTCCAATCATTTATAGCTTTATCATGTATGATGTTGATGACTCCTTGCTCGAGCAGATGCTGTTATAATATCCTTCTCGTTAAGGGGGAGTGTTGAAATACTGTAACTTCAAAGAATATTATATTTGTAGATTATTATTCCAGAGATGTTTCATTCCTCCATGAAGATCTTATTGTATATCCAAAGATGTTTATTCCTCCGTCGGAATGTGGTAACTTGGGTTATTAGACTTCCCTAGTGGGGGTCGGCCCTGTATGTGTTATGTGGGTCAAAGGGATGTTAGACCACCCTAGTGGGGTCGGCCCAGTCAGTTGTAGTGGGGTGTTTGACCCAGTGGTAAAGTTGTGGCCAACCTAGTTAATATAAAGTACAAGTCAAAGATGTGTATAAATAGAGGAGGTGTGTTCCTCATTATACACACACTTCCCTCACTTGAAATGTAGTGCACTTGTGAGAGAGAGGTCTTCTATGGAGGAGGAGGAGATCATGTCTTTGGTTTGCATCTTTGTATATTGCTGGTCATCTATATTGAGGAAGCTTTGCTGGGTTTTCTACCCCATGAGGGGTTCCCAGGATAAATCTGTGTCTCTTATGTTTATGCTATGCTTGTTGTTTCTTCAGTGATCCTGTATATGCTATTATTGTGAAATGGAATGTAATGCTGATATTTTCTGTCTTAGCATATTGAATCTTAACATGGTTGTCACCCACACAAGAGAAAAAACCATGGAGGAATCACTTGCATCCATCCAAACCAAACGCCAAGATTTGGATGAAAAATTTCTTAGCCTCCATCTTCAACATTCAGCCATGAACAATAACCGACAGCAAGAATCTTCTACAACCAATGGGTTCTCTTCTTCCAACACTTTCTGTGGTCTGAAGCTTGATTTTCCTCGCTTCAATGGTACTGATCCGACTGGATAGATCTATCATGCAGAACAGTATTTCAGTTTGCATAATACTTTTGATGTCCAAAAAGTTCCACTTGCATCCTTTCATTTGGAATGGGAAGCCCTTCAATGGTACCGTTGGTACATCAAGGGTCATGACGAGCCAAAATGGATAGATTTTTCTCAACTTCTTTTGCAACAATTTGGTCCTAGTGATTTTGATGACTTCACCGGAGCACTCACTAAAATTCGTTAAATTAGCACTGTGAGAGAGTATCAGACAAAATTTGAGAAACTAGCCAACCATAGAGAAGGATTGTCTGATGACTTCTACAGGAGTTGTTTTATCAATGGTATTATGGATGAAATCCGCCCAGAGGTCAAATTGTTCTGTCCCAACACAATGATGGAAGCCCTAGGGTTGGATAAGTTGGAAGAAGACAAGATTACCGCCCAACAATGCTCCAAACCCACTTTTGTTCCCTTCTGAAATATGGGTTATCAATGACCTCCCATCCCGCCAGCTCCTCGACCAACTCCTATCAAGCATTTGTCTGAAATCGAGATGCAGGCATGCAGAGAAAAAGGGATTTGTTATAATTGTGATGAAAAATTCACTCGGGGACATAGATGTGTTCAACAAAAGCTCTATCTCTTGCATGTGGATTCTCCTCCTACCTCTAAAGTTGGTGAAGAGGCTCCAGATACACCGGATGATCAGGCTGACATTCAGGAGCTGCCTATTGAACTTCCATCTCAGGAAGACCACCTAGAGATATCTCTCCATGCTTTATCTGGAGTCACCACCTCCCAAACAATGCGGGTCAGGGGTTACTTCAAGAAGATTCCTCTTACAATACTCATTGATTCTAGTAGCACTCATTGATTTGGTGTCACAATGTGCATATCTCTCTGGAATATTATAACCTGCGCTCTGACATGTTTGCCTTGTCCTTAGGCGGATGTGATGTGGTTTTGGGCGTTCAATGGTTACGCACACTTGGCCCCATCTTATGGGATTTTGCTGAACTTTGGATGCAGTTTTCGGTCAATGGGAAACAACACAAATTTAAGGGCTTACAACAAGGTTCTCTCCACATCATCAGTTCACATCGCCTGGAAAAGATCCTTAATAAGAATTCACATGGTGTCATCGCTCAACTCCATTGCATTCAGATGCACCCATCAACAGTCTCCCCTACTTCCTTGGATAGATATGCAAGTGTTCTTGTTGAACAAGTGGGCTTGTCGCCTTCAAGAGACCTTTCCGGTAAGAATTTAGCCACATCTATATCTCAGCAGGAAATGATGGCTATTTTGCATGTAGTACAAAATTGGCAACCATACCTATTAGGGAATTACTTCTGCATCAAGACTGATCTCCTGAGTTTGGAAAATTTCCTGGAACAATGGGTCTCCTCCATAGCACACTTGAAATGGGTTATCCAACTCATGGGTTACGCCTATGCGATCACTGACAAGAAGGGTAAGGACAATATGGTGGCAGATGCTCCTTCTCGCACATTTGATGACCCAGTTTCTCTTCCAGCTATTTCTCTTCTTGTTCCAAATTGGTTGCAATCTGTTCAATAGGGCTATCTCTTTTATGCACTCCATGCTTCTTCATCAGCAGGGAACTTTGGGTTCCTCACAATGTATGACCAGGAACAATGTAACTTCTTTTGGCAGGGACTGAAAATGACAATTCAATAGATGGTGGCTGACTGTGATACTTGCCAGGACAACAAGGGTGAAACGACACTCCTTTCAGGACTGCTCGAACCCTTTCCCATCCCTACACAGATTTGGAAAACTATTTCTATGGATTTCCTAGAAGCACTCCAGTGGTACAATACCACATCTAAAAAGACATCATATGAAGCAGTCTATGGACATGCACCACCAATTCTTCTTCCATACACCCTCAGCAAATCCCCAGTTCAGGAAATTGACTCGGTTCTTCGAAACTGCGATCAGATTCTTCGCATTCTGCAGGACAATCTTCACATGGCAAGAATTCGACTGAAACAACAAGCCGATCAGCACCATTCTAAGTGCACATTTCATGTAGCTGATATGGTTCTTCTTTGTCTACAGCCTTCCAAGCAACCCTCCCTGAAACTCACAAGGCGTCTGTGGCCTGGAATGCAACCCGGGGATGCTCTAGGGGAACCACTCCTTCAGATTCTGCATCAATTTCCACATCTAAAGCTTTGAAGACAAAGCTTTTTCTAAGGGAGAGGGGATGTTAAGAACCCATGTCAACCCTTCTATTTACTTTGTTAGTATATTGTTTTTGGACGCATATGCTTTGTAAGTCATCCCGTAGTATTTGTTGATCCATTGTTTGTATTATTGTTGTTGGACGCATATGCTTTGTAAGTTGTCCCGTGGTTATTGTTGATCCATATTTTGTATTGGCCCATGGTTTGTAATTACACATGGTATTGACCATGGTATTGGCACATAGACTTAGTATATAAGTTTTTGTTGATACCAATGAAGGTACCGTGAAGTTATTTGTATTGAGCTTGCTCAAAGGAGGTTTCCCCCTCGAAGTGGCATGCGATCAATATAAAAGTGATTGTGAGTTCTGTTATTTCTATTATATTGTGTGTTTTCATAAATTAATTGTTGCAGGTTCTTCACACTTGGATCTTCATCAATTTCAATGAGGTATTCCATATTGGAAAACATAGTAACACATATATTTCCTGAGGCTGCTTCACGAGCATCAAGCCAATCTTCTTTCTCTCTATAGGAAGAAAAATCACTCTTAATACCAGTACACACATCAAAAAGACCATGTCTCTTCAGATATGATGTCATCTTTGGTTTCCATTCATCATAGTTGAATGGAGTGAGAGAGGAGCTCCTTCCAGATATATAGAAGATGTTTTTCGATTCGAATCTACTACTACAACTACAGAAAACTTCGAAACCTGCAAAACAAGAAGATTTTTTGTTGATGGAGAATGCTACACTTCGACTGGAAACTACCTTTTGAAAACTGAGCACATAGACTAAGTTATTCACACCTAAATAGACCTCACTGGATTTCTCCAATGAATTCAAGTAATAGCACCAGGATTTGTTGTGGAAGCTCAGATGCTTCTGGTGCTCAAGTGAAAGATAGTTGCTAAAAGAAATGTTGCAACTGTTGCTGTTGCAATGGCTGTAATTCGAATAGTTGCTTCTTGCTTTGATACCATGTGATAATATGCAAGGGATCTAGCAACTGTAACAATCTCGCAATCAAACTCTCAAGTATGTTGCAAAGAAGAAGAGAAGGAGACACTCAATAATCACTCATAAACACAAAATAATGAACAATAACATTATCATACAATGAAAAATGAATGTAAAGAATGTAGTTACAATAACTGTGAGGATTCGAATTAGCCAAGTAGGTCATTCAAATCTGAGCTCAAATTCTAGCTTGGATAACTATGGAGACATCATCCAGTTAGTAGTATCAGTCATAAATGGTAAGAGTCAATCAAGTGTGTTCAATTGAGTCTAACAGAACCATCTAGGCATAAATCAGGGAATGGAAACTCCAAGGGGGGCACATGAGGCTGTCTAGATCAAAGTATAGCATGGATAACAATGGAGACATCATCCAGTCAGTAGTATCAGTCATAAATGGTAATAGTCATTCAAATGTGTCTAACTGAGTCTAACAGAACCATCTGGGCATAAATCAGGGAATGGAGACTCCAAGGGGGTGCATGAGGCTATCAAATAGTCAAATGGAACTCCAGAAATAGCTAACTAGAAGCTACAAGCAGTCAACATGAGAAATTAGTGGAAGAACTACTCAATCAATGCATTAACTGAATGATAACTCCCGGTAGGTGAGATAAGGTGCCCTAACTGAGTGATAACTGAAGGTAGGTGAGTAAAGGCGCACTAACTGAGTGTGGTAGGTGAGAAAGACACACTTGCCATGCATAACAGTCAAGAAGGGTGCATCAAGTAAGTAGGAGGCCAAATGGGGGCTAAAGACAAGCTCTGGAGAGCTAGAAGCAAGCTCTAGGTGCTAGGGAGACCACCATGATGATCACTCAATGCATGCAGTGGCATGCAAATGCATGCAACATGCAAAATATAAAAATGATGGTGTGAATATTCCAACATTGATCACCGTCCTGACTCGAGTGATCTACACCTCTTAGACTTGAACTTAGTCCTGCTCATCAAGGGTAATATATGTAAGTACAACATAAGTATAAAAGACAGTATACAAAAGCATGTTCAATAACTCTTGTAGGCAGGTCCATACATCCATAAACACAAAGGTAATGAAGCATTATCCACCCTTCAAAAGCGACTATACTTAGTCTATTTCCTCTAAACAGATTGAGGGATGACATGTAGACATTTAGCCATGTTCCTCCATCATGAATGTATATGAATGCTAGCATAATAAGAAGATGCAAAGTGCATGAGTAAAGCAATGACATTCCCAACAACATAATACATAATACTTGGGAATTCATCCCTATTAACCATCTAAACCAAACCATACATTTGACATACATAACACACACATCTAACATTCATCCAACATCCATCACGGCACAACGACAAATTAAACATAGATTTAGATACAAGGTGTAAGTATACATTCCTACTCATACAAAGCTTCCTATTGCTCCTTTTTCCATGTATTTCATTCAATCAATAACTGGAATATAATATACATAACCATAAAAACATGGAACATCCTTATTCAAACACCACAAGGGCACTTATCTTTTAATTGGAAACCACCAAGCAACTAGCTTATGGACTGCAATATTACATCCAAACCATAGATATATTCCTAGCCTCTATTGTTTAAGCAATCAGAGATCACCTAAGAGTTGGGGCTATGCATCCACTAAGGAGCATCACTCAAGCTCACTTGCCGACCTAGTTCATAGTCAATTAGGGTATTCATCACACGGTGGTTTTTTCCAACAAGTGGGGAGGCAGGGTCTGAGCTCACTAACTCCCTGAGCTCGACTATAGAGCCACAAGCATATCCCTTTAGCTTCAGACATCCCAGGCACCCCCATCACCTCCACTCTTAGCCCGAGTAAGTTCCCCTTCTCTACTACACAGTTCCTCTATTGATGTATTTGTAACTTCGGAAGATATTCTTCTATGTATTACATTTGTACTTTATTGTATATCCCATAGAGATGTATTATTCCTCTGATTGGAAGTGTCGTCATTTGTATTTGTAAGTGTCGTCATGTGCATCGACAAGTGTTGTCATTTGTATTGATGGGTTATTAGACCACTAGTGTGGGGTTGGCCCTGGTTAGAACATGTGGTTGGATTATTAGGCTTGATTAGCAAGTCGGCCCCACTGGATTATTGGTAGGTCAAGTTATTGAATAAATAGAGAGGTTGTGTCTCTCATTTAGATCATTCACTCACTTCTCAAGCTTGCATAGCTAAGAGAGAAATTGGCACACTAGTGGAGGAGGAGGAGCATCGTCTAGATACATCTTATTGGGTTTGATCATTGTGATGTTGGTTTGTGGCTTATCTTATCTCTGAGGAAGTTGCGGGGTTTTTCACCTTCTTGGTTTTCCCCGGTGAAACTCTATGTCTCTTGTGTGATTGATTTTGTGTCTATGATTGATATGTTGTAGATATATGCTGTACATGTTATTCTCTTAGAGATCCTTATGATAATGGAATGAAATTATCAAAAAATTAACATGGTATCAGAGCTGACCTAAGAAGAAGGCACTGTGCAGCTGCGGAAGCCAGGGATTCTTAATATTTGGGTTTCTCTTCACATATCATCAAAGGCAGAAAGCTAGATTGGCTCTCCTTGGAAGGGCGCATCTTTCTGTCGAGACAAAATTCAATTCTGAGCATTTTCAGTTTTGACCCTAAAAATTAGGGTTTCCACAAAAATAAGAATTTCTGAAATCCGAGGACATAGCTGGAAGCTTCTTGGAAAAATTGAAGTTTAGAGATTTGGATCGAACTTTTTGGTTTGGAGAAGCTTCGGGAAACTCAAACCCTAATTTAGGGTCCTCCCTACTGAATCCGGGAGATTGAAAAGCAGTTCTTAAGGGTGAAACTTTGCAGGTTTCAATTTCTGAGTATACTAGGATGATCAGCTCATCAAGGCGCATCTTTCTATCATTTCAGAATTTTGAAACTCACATTTTGAATTTTTAGGGTTTCTCTAACAAACCCTAATCCAGCTCCAGATCCATTTTTCAGCAAATCAAGTGGTAAGACCTAAATCTTTTCTATTTCCATTTGAAGTACTCTTTAAGATGTCTCACCACACCAAGCTTGAGGATAAGCTTGAAGGGGATGATAACTTCCGAGCATGGAAGTATAGGATTGGGTTAATCCTAGAAAAGAATGAGTTGGACAACTACATAAAGGAAGAGGTTCTAGTTCCAGAAGAAGAAGAGGATAAGACCTTACACAAGAAGAGCCTCGTAAAGGCTAAGAGAATCATTGCTAATTCTATAAAGTACCATCTCATACCCCATGTGTTTTCCCTAAAGACACCTAAGGAGATGTTTGACTCCTTGACCAAGTTGTTTGAAGGAAAGAACATAATTCAGAAGATGACTCTACAGAACCAATTGAAAGGGGTGAAACTTCAAAATGGAGAGACCATTCAATCCTACTTTTCTAAGGTCTCTCAAATCAAGGAACAACTTGAAGCTATGGATGAAGTAGTGGAGAATGCTGAAATTGTAATGACCTCCTTGAATGGCCTACCTAGGTCATGGGACTCCTTCATCCAAGGAATCTGTGCAAGAAGAAAATTGGTCTCTTTCAGTAGACTATGGGAGGAGTTTTCTCAAGAAGAGGCCAGGCTTGTGGCTCGAGAAGAAAAGATGGAAAATGAAGATCAAACTCTCACAATACACACCAAGAATGGAAAGTTCAAGAGGGAGCATTCTCATCCCAAGAAACCTTATCACCACTATAAAAATAGGAAACGTCTAATATGTTTTACATGTAATGAGAAGGGACACTTTTCCTCAGATTGTTCCAAGAACAAGAATGAAAACAACAACAACTTCAACAAGAAGAAGAAGGGAAATAAAAGAAAATATCATGCTCATGCTGCTGAGGATGATGAACCTCCCAAGAAGAAGGATAGAGGAGAAATTGATGACTTGTCTAGTGAAGATGAATATGTTCTAATCTCTGCACTCACGGGTACTATCTCTCATGGATGTAATGATTGGCTTATTGATAGTGGGGCTTCTAAACACATGACTAGGTTTAAAGAATCTTTTGCAAATTTATCTGAACATGAGTCACCCCATAAGGTGAAACTTGGGGATGACTATCAATATCATATCAAAGGAAGTGGTGAAGCCTCCTACATGCTCGACTCTGGGAAGTCTTTGAAAATGAAAGATGTTCTATATGTACCTGGACTCAAGAACAATCTTCTCTCCATATCATCCTTGGATGCAAAAGGAATGAGAGTTGCATTTGTGGATGGACAAGTACTCATGTGGCCAAAGGGTAAGACCTTAGATGATGCAGTAGTGATTGAATAGCAAGAGGGAGGATGTCAAGACAACTTTCTTGAATGGTGTAGTCAAAGTGGAAGTGTATGTGGAGTAGCCACTCAGTTTTGAGACACATGACAGGGAGTCATATGTGTGCAGATTGAAGAAAGCCTTGTATGGCTTAAAGCAAGCTCCTAGGACTTGGTATGGTAGGATGGACAGCTTGCTATCCAGTTTGGGATTTACCAAGAGTAAAGCAGATTCCAACCTCTACTACAAGGTTGAGGAAGGAAATCCTGTGATACTACTCCTATATGTGGATGACATGTTTGTTACAGGAGAGAATGGGTTGATTGCCGACACTAAGAGGAAGCTTGCAGTCGAGTTCGAGATGAAGGACTTGGGGATGATGCACTATTTTCCAGGCATGGAGGTGTGGCAAAGTGTAGATGGGATCTTCCTTGGACAAGGGAAGTATGCAGTAGAGATCCTGAAGAGGTTCGTGATGATGGACTGCAAGGCCATGGCCACACCTATGGAATCAAACCTGAAACTTCTGTGTGATGCTTCATCTGAGCCAGTTGATGTCATAGTGTATCGTCAGATGATTGGGTCCTTGATGTACCTGACAAACACAAGACCAGATATTTTCTTTGCTGTGAACACATTGAGCCAGTTTCTGACAGATCTGAGAAGTGTTCACATGGTTGTTGTAAAGCATATTCTGAGGTACCTGAAAGGTATGGTTGTTTATGGGCTCAAGTATGATGCAAATCAAAAGTTTAACCTAGAGGGTTATGTTGATTCAGATTGGGCAGACAGTGCTGCAGATAGGAAGAGCACTTCGGGGTGCTGCTTCAGTATGGGATCAGGTGTGATCTCTTGGTTTAGCAGGAAGCAATCCTGTGTAGCACTAAGTACAGCCGAAGCAGAGTATGTTGCAGCTTGTTTAGCTAGTTGGGAGGCAGTATGGCTGAGGAAGCTGCTGTCTGAGTTATTTGATCTACCGTTGGATGCTACTGGTATCTATTGTGACAACCAGAGTTGTGTGAAGTTGTCTGAGAACCCAGTGTTCCATGACAGGTCGAAGCACATTGAGATCAAATATCACTATATTAGGGATATGGTGCATAGAGGAGCAGTGAAGCTCTTGTATGTTGCAATGGATGAGTAGGTTGCAGATATGTTGACGAAACCACTAGCCTGAGTGAAGTTTGAGTACTTCATAGGGAGGCTTGGTGTTCTTCAGATTGAAGATACTTCGAGGAAGAAGTGATGGGACACATTTGCAGTAGCCATTCCAAGCATGGTGAGAGGAGGATCCTTCCCATGGATGTGAATGTAAGCATTGTATGATGAGCATCAGGATGATGCTCCAGTTATTGCTCTGTATGATCAGGTTGATCATGTATTTGTGTATGTATAAGGCAGATACATTATATGATCAGGTGGATCATGTATGATGATATGTATTAAGCAGATACTTGGTATGCATCAAGTGGATGCATTGTATGATCAGGATGATCATGGATGACGAGCTTTAGGATGTTGCTCCATATGACATGCATCAGGATGATGTAATGACGATGATCAGGATGATCACGTGTGATGAGTATCAGGACGATACTTTCGATGATATGCATCAGGACGATGCTATGATGATGATCAGGATGATCATATGAGATGATATGTATGAGTTGATGTATTTGTAACTTCGGAAGATATTCTTCTATGTATTACATTTGTACTTTATTGTATATCCCACAGAGATGTAATATTCCTCTGATTGGAAGTGTCATCATTTGTATTTGTAAGTGTCATCATGTGCATCGACAAGTGTCATCATTTGTATTGATGGGTTATTAGACCACCAGTGTGGGGTTAGTCCTGGTTAGAACATGTGGTTGGGTTATTAGGATTGATTAGAAAATTGGCCCCAGTGGATTATTGGCAGGTCAAGTCAGTGTATAAATAGAGAGGTTGTGTCTCTCATTTAGATCATTCACTCATTTCTCAAACTCGCATAGCTAAGAGAGAAAGTGGCGCACTAGTGGAGGAGGAGGAGCATCGTCTAGAGACATCTTATTGGGTTTGATCATTGTGATCTTGGTTTGTGGCTTATCTTTTCTGTAAGGAAGTTGCGGGGTTTTTCACCTTCTTGGTTTTCCCCGGTGAAACTCTATGTCTCTTGTGTGATTGCTTTTGTGTCTATGATTGATATGATGTAGAGATATGTTGTACATGCTATTCTCTTAGAGATACTTATTATGATGGAATGAAATTATCGAAAATCTAACACCCTCATGCGCCCCTTCGCTCAGCATTGACCTGGGTGGGTATGGCCGGTCCTAACTTCTAAACCAATGGTTACTTGAGCCTTCGTTGGTTCCCCTATCGACCTTTAAAACAAGGTTTTCTGGGTAGTATTTGGCTCTATGATTCGTGCCTCCATAGAATCGCGATCTACTCCCTCCAACTTAGGTTTTTTTCCCCACTTTCTGTCACCTACCCAATTTTTGAGAATAATTATTTTCTACTATTATCCTTTTTGCAAAAATACTTTGTGTTAAATTATAATTACAAATTTTGTAATTATGACCAATTAGGTCAAATATGAATGTAATGACCCATTATTATTATTTAATAAATAAAAATGGGAGACAAACACTGAAGAAAGCTATTACAAGAGTGTCCATTGGCCCACTAGGAGGAATGGAAGCTGCTAGAAGGATTGGGACAAATGGTAGCATTTGCACTCTACCATTAGCTATTGTTATGGGACAACTCCCCCTAATTTTGTGGAATTTCCCCCTCCAGGTGGAGGGAGGTGAGCAGGTAGCTCACTAATGACCAGTTAATTATAAAAAGACCTAGGCAACCTATAAAGGGCAATTCGAATTGAGTAGGGATCTCTTACAATGTTTTCTGCAGAAACCTTCCTCCTGCTCATCATGTGATGGCTGAGAGATTCGAATAGGGGAGGCTGTGGAGAGTGCAATTATAAGTCTGCAATGTTATGAGAAGGACAGACCAGAGGTGCTGGTGCTGGTCCCATTGATTACTAAACCTGTAAGGATGGATATATATTTTCTTGCTGCTGCAAGCAGAGACCCTAAGCTTCAGAACTTTCTTCCTCCTGGTGGATCAGTGGATAGGCTCGGGAGCCCTAAGGTAGACAGCTTCGCTGCTTAGGAGAAGGTTGGGTGGAACAGGCTTCTTGAGTGATTTGTTCCTCCCATTACACTCAGGTTCTATTCTTTTGTGTTTCTTTTTCAATCATATGAATGCTATCAAAAAATGGCTTAGTAATGTTATTAATGATCCATAGCATAAAAATGTTAGATCCTAATTAATTTAGATTTGTTGAACTGATAAAATGACTCCTTTGCATTTTTCCCCATGCGTGGAGCTACATCGTACTCCAATACAGAGAGGTAGCATTAAATCTGTCCAGTTAAAAGTGAAACCTACCATGCATCTAAATATCTAAACCAAAAGACCACCCATGCACAGACTTATGTTCCTCATGCATCTTATATTTTAGTAGCTGTAGATTAGATCCTTGCATGCAATGTTTTTACTATTCAAATCTGTATGCTGAACAACCTACTAGAAACTAGTCATAGTAATAGGTTCTTTTCTGACTTCTGAAGGTGGACATTGTGTTAACAACTAGGGTTTATTGGTCTTCTATTATTTCTTCAAAGAAAACAATACCATGCATTCTGTTTAACCATATTCCCACTTTTCTATTTTCTTATTGTTTTTAGAATCTGATTGATTTTATAGAAAATATTGTCTTCACTGTATTATCTTGTGCAGAAAGAAAGAAAGACACTGTGTTATTCTATCCTTTCATCAGAGGTCCAAATTGGACGAATACAGGAATATAGAATTAAAATAGAAAACTATTATATTCATAAGAAATCAAATTAACTAACAAATGCACTGTCATTTTCTTGTTTTCTGTATTATCAATTGTACGTGGCAGAATTTACATCGCAGAATATCATGTTATTAAAAGCAAAAATAACATAGCATTATTGAATTGACAGAGCATGTTACAGTATCTCTACACCCAAACCAAGGTTGACCTGTCTCATCACATTATTATTTACAAACATTTAAACAGTTGCCAAATCAAATGTTTCATTACCATAGATGACCTAACTGTAGAATCAAGAGTTATTATTCTTGTTCCTTTAAACATCATTACAGACAAGCAGACTTCATTAACATCGACAGCTAGGGTTTAGCATTATCACTTATGTTTTCAAACAAAACCAATTCCTTTCTATTCTCGGCTTAATCCATGTATGCAAAGATGCAATGTAAGCCAAGTAGATCGCTTTCGGCTTATAGCCACTATTTAAGTAAACAACTTAAAACAGGATTCCATTTACAGATTCGAAAACGAGAGTTTGAAAACACCATACATAGCCATTAAACCCTAAATAATTATCATTTCCATTTAAATTAATGATGGTTGCATCCTACAGATGGTTGCATCCTACAGATTGTCGCATTCTTGTATTGAGGGTTCTATTCAAAACCCCATGCTATTTACACAAACAGCTAATGGTGAAACAAAATTGCAGTCAATGTATCTCTTCCCTTTAGCTTCACATTTGATCTTCCATCAACATAGAAGTACCAAAACGACAGACATGAAACGTTAAAGCTGTAAGACTCTTTGCAAACATAAGGGTTCAACCCTACGAAGCTCGCCGAGCCAAGGAATGGATAGCCATACCTCTTAAACATTTACATCATCTACGCTATCAACAAAACTTAAAACAATAATGCTTCCCCAAATGCTGTAGGTGAGACAAAGCCACTGCCGTGAAGGCACGCTACCAACACTCTGCTCATCATGTCCGATTCTAGAAGAACCACTAGGGAGGGATACCAATGAAGCTTACTGGTGGATTCGCTATAGTTCTTCTCCCCATCAACTATTTCGGCACCCTGTCATTCACCAAGAGTTACCTACCAAACAACCATACATTGAGTTAAATATCAAATCATGAGATAGTAATGCATGCAACAAAGAAAAAGTTGAAAACCCTTGCAAACGTTATGATACCTAAGTCATGGTAGAGGCTTGACGAAGCCATCATCCATCCACTATGAAGGAGAAGCACCTATCTCTAAGGCCACCTTGTGTGATACCTTTCGAAAACTTACAGCCCGATTGAAACCCCAAACTTGCAAGCTACTACAATGCCAAACTGACGCACTCATCCAACCTGTGGATGGCCACACCATTTAACTCCAAACTCAACTTCCATTGATGGATTTCACCTACAGTTTGAGGACTGATACCAGTCTCAGGATCGAACTTGAGAGAGGCTAAAAAAACATCAAAACCCTAAGTGCCTCTCGGCCGGTTGGCCTCACCTCCCAAACCCTACCACCGAAACAATGACCAAGAAAACGTTACAAGAATCCATAAGTTATGTTAGGGTTAATCACAATCCCAACGCACAATGATCAATGACAGAGATCCATTTTCATTAAGCCATGTTGGAGTGTTGATGTATATTGTATTCCTATAGAGATGTTATTATTCCTCTATACGGAAGTGTCGTTATTTATATTGTAAGTGTCGTAACTTATACTTGATGGGTTATTAGACCACCTTGTTGGGGTCGGCCCTGTATAAGTCATGTGGGTCAAAGGGTTATTAGACCACCCTATTGGGGGTCGACCATGTGGGTTGAAGGGTTATTATACCATCCTATTGGGGGTCAGCCCAGTCAGCATTATGTTATGTGGTTAAGTTCGAGCCTACATGAGTTAGGTAAAAAGGAAAGTCAAGTCAAGTATAAATAGAGTGCGGGAGGCACTCTATTTACTCACTCACTTCTCACTCATGCACTCAAGGAGGAGTGGTGCAGTTATGGAGGAGGAGGATCTGCTGCTAGGTTGTGTCTATCTCTTATGGTTTGTTGTATCATTTCTCTATCTATCTCTGAGGAAGTTATTGGGGTTTTTCACCTTTATGGTTTTCCCCAAGTAAATCTTTGTGTCTCTTGTGTGCTTGCATTATTGTCTCCATGATTGATATGCTGTAGATATGCTGTACATGTTGTTCTCTCAGTTAAGATCCTAGATCAGATTGAAGTAAATTCTGAAAATTTAACATGGTATCAAAGCTAGCCTGAAAGAAGGCATGATATGGCATGTATGACACTTGTTGCACTTACGATGCTAGGGCTTGATATAGCAAAAACCAGTCATCGTAGAACTTTCGCTATAAATCCGTTTTGGCGAATTTTTAGGATCTGAAATCTTTACAGGTCGAATATTAAATCTCCAAGTACCTTGTGTCCAAAGGAAAATCTCTAATACGTTGTACTTTGTTATTTATGATCTGTACAATATAGGGTTTCTGCCTCTTCCAGATCTGAGTCAAAATAAGGTGACCTTGGGAAAAAGGTCATAACTTGGACTAGGAAGCTCCAAATAAAATTTCGTAAAATGTGAAAGGTAGTACACAGACTGTACTATCTCAAAAAACGTTTGCAGAGGCCGAAGTTGAACCAGTGACACGTGGCACTCCGTACAAGTTCGCTCTCCTGTATTATCCCATAGACAGGTCACGTTGCGACACTTGGCATAAATCTCTCTCAGAGAATCCAATTGAGGTAATACCTGTCAGGATGGAAAGCTAACAGGATGAGCTATCTCAGGAAACGTTTTCAAAGGCCGAAGTTGAAATAGTGACACGTGGCACACCGTACAAGTTCGCTCTCCTGTATTATCCCAAAACAGGTCACGTTGCGACATTTGGCATAACTCTCTCTCAGAGAATCCAATTGAGGTCAGACCTGTCAGGATGGAAAGATAACTGGTTAGGATATCTCAGGAAACTTTTTCAGACCCTGTGGATCAAAACATTAGGAGGTACACCAGAAACAATGAGGTACATATTTCTGTCAAAACAGAATTATTTTTGAGTACCTTCATTCATGGCTTCCGAAATTTAGGGATTTGTAGAAAGTTGGAATTTTTGTAATCCGAGACCACGGATAGATGCTTCTCATCAAAATAGAAATTTAGAGACCAAGATCAGTATTTTTGGTTGGGCAGAAGGTCGGGCTTGATCAAACCCTAGTTCGGGACTTTGATCAGAAAAGTGGAAAATTATGGCTTCTGTAAAAATGGGAATTTCTGAAATCTGTGACCACGGCTGGAAGCTCCTCAGAAAAATAGAAGCTTAGAGATTTGGATCAAACCTTTTGATTGGGCAGAAGAGTGGGCTTCATCAAACCCCAGTTCAGGGTCACGTCCAGTGAATCCAGAAGTTTCAAAGGAAAAATTGAGGAGTGAAACTTTGTAGTTTTCAAATTCTAAATATACCAGTTTGATCAGCTCATCAAGGCGCATATTTCTATCCTTTCGGAAGTTTGAAATTCAAAGTTTGAATTTTTGGGGTTTCTCTGACAAACCCATATCCAGCTCCAGGTCGAGTTCTTGCAAATCAAGTGGATAGGGTTAATCCTAGAAGAAGATGGATTGGTCACCTGCATAAGTGAAGGAGTTCCTGTTTCAGAGGGAGATAAGGCTAAGGCTTTACATAAGAAGATTACAAGTGATCTCGACAGGTATGACTCATCGAGGTATGTTTTGAGATTTGTTCTTGATTAAGTTTATGGTATGTTTGTCTTCATGTTATTACGGTTAGTACAATCTTAATTTTAGACTTGTCATATCACCTTAATAAAATTATGAATGCACGATAGAAAATATTCATTGATTGTACTAATGCATTATGGTGTTGTATGAGGTTTATGTTGTCTACTAACATGAAAGGTACACCAAGAAAGACAAATCATGTTCCAGTTCAAGAACATATGATCATGATGACATGAGGATAAAGACTCATCCATTGTCATGGATCTCATAGAAGATCCATTTACGAGGTATGTATAACTTGGTTTTATAATGGCTAACCTATGAGATATACAGGTTACTAGCACAAGTCATTGAAGAAGAACAAGAAGACATCATGTGAGTATGTTAGACATAACTAACTAGCATGCTAATCCAGGTATGTTTTTCCTATATCAAGATAGAATCCTACCTTGGGTTAGGATTTTATACTATTGTTGATAATGATTATTCATGAAGTCATAGGTTTGAATAATCATGGTTGTATGCATATTATGTTTCTTACCATAATTGATGATATGACTAACCAGAAGAATCATGAAGGTATAGGTTCGAATAATCACAGGTTTTATGCATATTATATCTCTTATCTTGAGTGATGATTCAACTAAAGAGTCATAGGTTTGAGTAATTATAGGTTTAGACATGTTATGCTTCTTATGATTTGACTAACCATAAGAATCCTACATAAACCTTGAATGATAATGCTTATTATTTCTGTTTGAAATGATCATGACTATACATGCTTGAGATTATTGTGTTTTAATAGTATACTAATGAATGTATGATTTTATATTAGACCTAGAGGATAACACAATGATGATACTAACAAGCATGCATAGGGATCGAGAATGTATATAAGTTCAAGGACAGGTAATCCAGGGAGCAAAGATCAAGAGGGAGTACACTCCAGTGGTTTATGAAAGGATGCAGATATTCAGAGGGAGTTGACCATCTCTCTACATTCCACAACAGAAAGGTGTAGAAGAAGTTACTGCAGATTAGGACTCCAGTAGCTCCTGCAAGAAAGCAAAGACTCAGAGGGAGTCCACCCAACGAACAAACAAAGATAAGTATTTTAATTATCATTTCTTGCATATGTGTTTGTTTAAATAAAATTGTTCAATGATATATATGCTCATGTTCCTAGACTTAGGATATGTATTGTGCATATTAGAATAGTTGCATTGATGAACCGTATACTACTAATATACATGGGTAAGTGGCCTATGGAACTGTACAACATTCCATTGCTACTTATCTAGAATGAAACCTCTTTGCTGACATATTGGGAGTTGTGCACACTCTTAACAATGTTCTGGTAGAGATTGGAAGGCATCTAGAAAGTTACGGGATATGGATAAATGTTGTATTGAAGCATTGGCTAAGATAATTGCATGACTGTATGACATATTTCTTTATGTGTTAGAATTTGTTCTGAAAATTATGAGATGTTTCTAATCATGCAATTTAACCTGTTTTGTAGGAAAGACTGTATATCTTCACCTACAAAAGGACTACAACATTTGTTCCAGCAACAAAGATATCTATTGAAGATATTGAAGTTCCCGGGATCTGGGATGAAGAAATGGAATGCCATGATCCGTTGATCATGAAGAATGATGTTTGGGATGTAGTCCCAAGACGTGAAGGGAAGTTTGTTATGACTTCCAAATGGAACTATTAGATCAAGCATGTTGCAGGTGGCAGCATTGAGAAATATAAAAGTGATGAAATAGAAGATGCACCAGATGGATTTCAAGACAGCATGGTGTAGTCATATATGTGTGCAAAACTTGGTATGGTAGGATAGACAGCTTTCAACTCAGTTTGGGCTTTACCAAGAATAAAACGGATTCCAATCTTTTCTACAAGGTTGAGGAAGGCAATCCAGTGATACTACTTTTGTATGCGGATAACCTGTTTGTATCAGGTGAAGATAGATTGATTGACAACTCATAGCGGAAGCTTACTACCAAGTTCGAGATGAAGAACTTGGGAATGATGCACTATTTGTTTTTGGCATGGAGGTGTGGAAGAGTGTAGATGGAATCTTCTTTGGACAAGGGAAGTATGCAGTAAGAGATCTTGAAGAGGTTCGGGATGATGAATTGCAAGGCCATGGCCACACCTATGACATCGAATCTGAAGCTTTTATGTGATGCTTCATCTGAGCCAGTTGCTGTCTCTATGTATCGTCAGATGATTGGGTCCTTGATGTACCTGACGAACACAAGACCAGACATTTGCTTTACTGTGAACACATTGATTCAATTCATGACAGATCTGAGGAGTGTTCACCTGGTTGCTGTAAAGCATGTTCTGAGGTACCTGAAGAGTACAATGGATTTTGGGCTCAAGTATGAAGCGAATCAAAAGTTCAACTTGCAGGGTTATGTTGATTCAGATTGGGCTGGCAGTGTTGCAAACATGAAGAGCACATCTGGGTGTTGCTTCAGTATGGGATCAGGTGTAATCTCATGGCTTAGCAGGAAGCAGTCCTGCGTGGCACTGAGTATAGCTGAGGTAGAGTATGTTGCAGCCTTTTCAGCTAGTTGTGAGGCAGTATGGCTATGGAAGCTACTGTCTGAGTTATTTGATCTCCTGTTGGAAGCTACTGGTATCTTCTGTGATAACCAGAGTTGTGTGAAGCTGTCTGAGAAACCAGTGTTTCATGACAGGTCGAAACACATAGAGATCAAATATCACTATATCAGGGATATGAGGCAGAGAGGAGCTGTGAAGCTTCTGTATGTTGCGACGGACGAGCAGATTGCAGATGTGCTAACGAAGCCACTAGCCTGGGTGAAGTTTGAGTACTTCAGAGAGAGGCTTGGTGTTCTTCAGATCAAGGACACTTTGAGGAAGAAGTGATGGACACATCTGCTGAAGCCATTCCAAGCATGTTGGAAGGAGGATCCTTCACATGGCTGTGGATGTAAGCGCTGGATGATGAGCATCAGGATGATGTTCTGGTTCTGCTTTGATATGATCAGTTGGATCATTTATATGTATGCACCATGTTGGATGATGGATATGATCAGTTGGATCATTTATATGTATGCATCATGTTGGATGCTGGATATGATCAGTTGGATCATTTATATGTATATACGCATCATGTTGGATGCTGGATATGATTGGTTGGATCATGTGTATGTGTTTTTGTATATGCATCATGTTGGATGCTTGGACCATGTATCTGTATATGTATCAGGTGGATACATTGTATGATCAGGTGGATCATGTATGGTGATATGTATCATGTATTTGAATTTGTATCAGGTGGATACATTGTATGATCAGATAGATCATGTATGATGATATGTATCAGGTAGATACTTGGTATGCATCAGGTAGATGCATTATATGATCAGGATGATCATAGATGACGAGCTTCAGGATGTTGCTCCAGATGACATGCAGCAGGATGTTGCAGTGATGATGATCAGGATGATCATGGATGACGAGCTTCAGGATGTTGCTCCAAATGACATGCAGCAGGATGTTGCAGTGATGATGATCAGGATGATCATGGATGACGAGCTTCAGGATGTTGCTCCAGATGACATGCAGCAGGATGTTGCAGTGATGATGATCAGGATGATCATGGATGACGAGCTTCAGGATGTTGCTCCAGATGACATGCAGCAGGATGTTGCAGTGATGATGATCAGGATGATCATGAGTACATCAGGATGATGTATGGTGAGTATCAGGTTGATACTCTATGGCCGTGGATCAGGTTGTGCAGAGGAGCATGTCTGGGAGATCCTATAGGTCGGAGTTGTGTACCCGTAACAGCCTGGGATGCTCTTTCAAGACATTGCTCTGGGAGGACATGTAATTTGTGCCCTGGGAGATTTCAAGTCGGAGTTGTGTACCCGTAACATCTTGGGATGCTCTTGCGAGGTTTTGTCCTATGGCATGTAATTTGGGCCCTGGGAGATTTCAGGTCGGAGTTGTGTACCCGTAACATCCTGAGATGCTCTTTCGAGGTTTTTCCATGACCACATGTAATTTGTGCCCTGGGAGATTTCAGGTCGGAGTTGTGTACCCGTAACATCCTAAGATGCTCTTGCTAGGTTTTGTGGTGACCACATGTAATTTGTGCCCTGGGAGATCCTTCAGGTTGGAGTTGTGTACCCATAACATCCTGGGATGCTCTTTCGAGGTTTTATGGTGGGGTCACATGTAATAGCGCCCTAGGAGATCATACAGGTTGGAGTTGTGTACCCATAACATCCTGGGATGCTCTTTCGAGGTTTTGTGACGCAAGTAATAAGTCCTGAGGATTCCACAGTATGGCCGGTGATGATGAAGACCTGCAGATGGTGGGCCTACATACAGTATGAAAAAGGACTGGCTCTGTAGAACTTCCTATGACAAGTAGATTCAGAGATTGATTGAGATAGCAGCAGCAGTGACGATGATGATGACTCGATGACGATTATCTAGTGACGATGATCCAGAGAAGATGACTTGTGCTAGAAGAACTATGCTGAGAAATACCTTCCTAGTTAAGAGGGAGTGTTGATGTATATGTAACTTCAGAATGTATTTCACATATATGTATATTGTATTCCTATAGATATGTTATTATTCCTCTATACGGAAGTGTCGTTATTTATATTGTAATTGTCGTAACTTATACTTGATGGGTTATTAGACCACCTTGTTGGGGTCGGCCCTGTATAAGTCATGTGGGTCAAAGGGTTATTAGACCACCCTATTGGGGGTCGGCCCTGTGGGTCAAAGGGTTATTAGACCACCCTATTGGGGGTCGGCCCAGTCATCATTATGTTATGTGGTTAAGTTCGAGCCTACATGAGTTAGGTAAAAAGGCAAGTCAAGTCAAGTATAAATAGAGTGCGGGAGGCACTCTATTTACTCACTCACTTCTCACTCATGCACTCAAGGAGGAGTGGCGCACTTATGGAGGAGGAGGATCTGCTGCTAGGTTGTGTCTATCTCTTATGGTTGGTTGTATCATTGCTCTATCTATCTCTGAGGAAGTTATTGGGGTTTTTCACCTTTATGGTTTTCCCCAAGTAAATCTTTGTGTCTCTTGTGTGCTTGCATTATTGTCTCCATGATTGATATGCTGTAGATATGCTGTACATGTTGTTCTCTCAGTTAAGATCCTAGATCAGATTGAAGTAAATTCTAAAAATTTAACATGGATGGTGGCAGAAGTAGTATTAAATTGCTCATCTACCTCCCAAGCCACGAGGTTGCCATTTCTATTGACACCAGGGTAGGAGGCCCACCACAACTCAGCATTGCCAAACCTTATCACACACCGAAACATCCATAACGATGTGCACATAACATTATCCTTAACATGGTGGCCAGGTAAATTAATTGCAAACCCAATCATTTACTACACCCTCAACTTCGTACGCAGGCTTTTGCAATGCCATCATTCCACTTGCCAACCATACAGATCAACATTAATAGCATCGACATATAAATTATATCAAGGTATAATGTCCATCGGTAGCATATAATAAAGGTCTTATATGATTCCATTTAATCAATTTCGAGCACACTCATAGGATATGAATATCCACCTAGGTCGCGATCAATCATAGGGCATGGATTGACTCCACTGCAACATATAAAGTTACTATAAAGTTCATCATAGGGATCATTATAAAGCTCTTAAAGGTTTGTTCACATCATAAGTATATGAATACACCCTTAGGGTATGGCTACCACCCAAGGACCCATCGCATGCATTGCATGGTAGGGTATTAATGCTTAATGCATCACCATTTTAATTGCCCAGGTAATAGAGACCAGAACCACCTTATCACTCATTCTATAGTATGCTTAGGACCATGTGCCCTTGTCCTAAACTTGTCACTGTCAAAATTTATAAAAGAATTATTTTAACATCCGCAAGTCATTCATGGAATGACCACACGTAAAGTCATAAACACCTAATGAAAGCATTCATAACAAGCACACCCTGAGATTGACAATATCTATAGTCTTTGAGATAGCCAGGTTCATCTTACAAAATTGGAAGGAGACCATACCTGTAGCGTCGAAAATCATAGCAGTTTTTATTGATATCACGGTTATTAAACACTCTAAATTGTATCGATATCTCATACCTACGAATCTGTGCATGAAGGATGAGTACAATGCTTTATCTGAATAGCTAAGTAAGCCTCGGGGCACCTCATGGGACCCCTTTCATCATCATCCAAAAAAATTAAACTGTCAATACTTGTCGAGAAGATTTATGTTTTCCAAATGCACCAAAATTTTCAATCATTCCAGCACATAAATAAAGGACATAATCATTAATTGGATTCATGACATGTCACCAACATGATACACCATCAGAAGACAAAAAGACACAGCAGTTAAATTGCTCCTACCAAATGTCGCATTTATTAATTACTGCTTTATTAATTATTATTATTTCCGCATTTTACAAATATTAGCATTTAATGACGATTTTAATTTTTTTTTATTTTTATGAAAATATCGGGATGTTACACTTTCTCTGGCCAAACATCCCTATTCTGCCGTTGGGTTCTTGGCCTTCAACACGGGGTTTATTCCTCATGGTTTATGTGCCTTTTCCCGCTCAGCTCCCTTTCCGTTGTGTTAGGGTTTGATTGAGGCTTTCCCCACCTCAACTATGGTCCGGGAATGGGGAGTGCGAACTTCTAGGAGGTGGAGTCACATGTGGGTCAAGGCAGCAACGCTCCATACCCTACCATCCATCCTTTTTGGGTTTTCCCATACTCCACGACCTCCTGCACAACATCCTTCACCCCTTTCCTTACAGTAGCATTCAAGGATGTCTAGGATAGTTCATAGGGGTTCTCTAGGTGACAAATGGAAACCTAGAGTTCCATCCCACACCCCCTCACCACCCTAGTGGATACATAGTTCCCCCTAATTTCGTTGCAGCCATAGCCAACCCTTGGTTATTTTATTACATGGTATTATTTACATTTTACCATGGCTTACTAGCACATGGTTACCAATTAATTTCCTTTCCAATTAAACCTAATCATCCACTAGTGGGGCCTTGGCCTTGAGCTCCACACTAGGGAAACACACATTGCATACAATATTTACATTAATAGACAATATAGACTAAGCGTTAGAATGGGGGATATTACATCCTCCTCCCCTTAGAATAACACCGTCATCGATGTTCCAACACTTAGGAATACCTATATAGTTTATACATTTCCAAAATTGCAAAAATTTTGCAGGTTTGCCCCTATATCCAATTCCTTACTTAGAACCTTTAGGACCAAGTCCTTTGGGTCCCACAAGTTGTCCTTGATGGATGTTTTATTCTAGCTCTACGGGTGGGAATTGCTCCACAACAATTCCTTTCTCTTCTTTACTTTCCAGCTGATCCACAAGTCTAGGAACTTTATGCCTGCTTCCCTCTTGATGTTCCTTTGTTGGGAATTTTCGATGGCAATGATATCCTCCACATTTCCAACATTTCAGTGGCTTCTTTATCTTCTCCTGCTCAATTTCCCTTGAGTCTTCCCACCGGGAACATTTCTTAATGGGATGATTGGATAAATTCTTCTTCATTGATCCACTTTCCTTTCCCTTACTGATTGCTCCCATAATGATTTTTACCTCTCTTTGCAGACGAATAGAGTCCTGCAAAACCTTGCGGTTCATGTCATTCTGCTGCTTATGTAGCTTGAGCATCTCTCCAATATTTTCTTGGGTCTTGGAAATTGTCTGGAGCATATTTTCGGACAAATCCAACAACCTCTGGTCTATTTCCACGGTTAATGTGCACAACAACCCATGCTTTGATTGCTAGCACCACTGGTCTTATAATAGCCGAAACCAATTCCTTTCAATTTCTCACCTATGAAATTCATCATTGCAATTTCTATTATGCCAAGCATAATCAAAAAAATTAAGATCAGTCGATCACTTTCCAAATTGACATAGGGAGTTCATGCTTTATCCAAACACTTCCACAAATTTCATGCTTTCCCAACATGCAAATGAACTCATTCATGTTCATCATTTCATAGGGAATTAACTACTTCAACATTCACAATTTATTTCAAGCAAATAAACACACTCTACTTTCAGACATAACATGCATTCAACAATTTTATGTTTTTATAAATGCATCAATATAAATGAAGGAGAGAGAAGAGTTTTTTCCTCTTAGTCTTGTTCCATTCTAGAACCCACACCATCATTGTGGTTTTCATGCTCCTACCCTCTTTCACTTCAACGTGCATGCTTGACCTGCCCTTTCTTGGCTATGACACTTAGTGTCTATGGTCTATTCTAGCTCTTAACCATGGAGTCCCTCCACGTGTTTTGTCTACAACTATTGGCTTCTAGGACCCACACAGTTCCAGTAGCACCATCATTCATTCTTGCTCATGTTGAGCTCTCTAGTACAGTCCCATGTCCAAATGCATCCTCCGGATGCTTTCATAGTTCTTTCTTTCCTGCAATGACCAAAGTTTACAACAAAGAAGCAATAGTGTTCATCTTAGCTGTTAGAAGGCTTATACTTGAAATCTTCATTATTCCAAACAAGAATAAATGAAATTGAATACTTATCTATATTAGACATTTCCTCTCTGGTCCACAGGGTCCTGCTTTACTTTACAAGCCTTGGGATCACCTATGGAATTGGATGTTTGGCCAGCACACATGCTTCTCCACAACATCAAGTAGTTAATTCCCAACCAGTACACGTAAACGCTGATTGGATTTACCAAGAATTTGTGGTGCCCAACCATTCCCATATTTGGTTGGCCCTCTCCATTTCCAAGCCAGCACATCCATCTGGGTCATCATCCAATGGAATGAGACTATGCCACCGAACATTATATTTCAAGGATCTACTACTCGGCCCTAGGCATGCATCATCCTTTCACATGTACCACAACCCTTCATGCACATAGAAACCCTTCACACACACAAGGATGGCATTCCTTCTCCTATGCAAACCCGTGGTTCCCTCTCGGAACTCTATAGGTGACTTTCTTGACTACAAGCTATCATGGCCCCACAATACCCACTCACACCACAAAAGGATGATACTCCTCGACCATTTACTACGGCCAATAATGTCTCCCACAAATATGGAAGGGCATCAATAGTAGTCTCCTGAGTTGATCTCTTACTTGAGAGATCTTTGTGAAGAAGGAAGCAACAACTTCGTCCTTCTCCATCTTCAAATTACGAAGCTTGTTCTTCAATGCTCTCTTCTGATGGGATGCCTTCTTCTCATTAAGATTTGTCAAAGTGTTGAAGCACTCCATTGCAGTATTTAATGGAGTAATCATTGGCATCAAATTCTCTTTCACTAAATCATAAATGATTCTCTTTTCTTTGGCTTGATTCTTCTTGAAATTAGTGCTCCCTACATTACTAGTAGGCTCTTCAAAAACAATGGATACATATCCATCCATATCATGCTCTTCCAGGATATTTAGAATCATGGCATTCCAAATATTGAAGTTCAAAGTTCCTTCAAGTCTACCTTTTGGTCTTATTGATATTGAAGCCATTATCCTTCAAGTACTGTGTTCACCCAGGACCAACGTAGGCTCAAGATTGACTACTGAACTTATCTATTTAATTCCCCAATCTCTAATACCATGTTAATTTTTTATCTTTAATTTTGGAATTGCAATAGCACTTGAAAACAATGAATAATCATAAGCATAAACATTCATAGTCGACACACAAATTTACCCTAGTGAAACTCTCTATAACTTGAGGGAGAAAACCCCATCAAAATATTTCTTAGTATATTGATAGATAACATAGAATGATTGCTTCATAATGAGCAGATTACATCAAGCACCCTTGGTGCAATATCATAGAGAAATATCAAGCACCCCTATTTCAATTACAGATCAAGAGAGATAGACAAAGAACAGAACTCATAATAATAATCTCCACTCAACCAATTCACTAATTTTGGTCACATACACAAATTTCCTTTAAGAGAATTCACGCTAACATTGGTTGCATCAATCCTACATGGAAAAGTGCACCATACTTCTCATGAATTGGATTTAACTTTGAATTTTGACATCAGGATGAACTTTCCCTTCAACTGGATGCTAGACCACTTAGTTAGGTGGCTAACATAAATGTCATAATGCAAGTGTCATAACTCAGGTGTCGTAACTCAAGTGTCAAAAATCAAGTGTCGTCTTTTAGTTTAACTCAAGTGTCACAACTCAAGTGTTGTTTTTTAGTTAACTCCTTTTACTAAAGTCTTTCTTGTTAACATTTTAGTTAACTCTTTTACTGAAGTCTTTCTTCTTAACACTTTAGTTAACTCTTTTTTCACATTCGAGTTCTCTCTTAACTTAGCTCATCTTATCTTTATCTCTTGTCTTATCTGCATTGTCCACTTGTTCCAACTTAATTAGTTATCATATCAAATATACTAAAGATATTTTCCCAATGATGTGATCATCTTGTTATACTCTCGTTCCAAGTGGTCATATGCTAAAGTAATTCACTCTAGAGGTGGCCAGTCTCTAGAGGATACTTAATAGATTATCCATATCTAAGACCATGGTTAGTAGTATGTCATGTTAAATTTTCTGAATTTACTTCAATATGATCTAGGATCTTAACTGAGAGAACAACATGTACAGCATATCTACAGCATATCAATCATGGAGACAATAATGCAAGCACATAAGAGACACAAAGATTTACTTGGGGAAAACCATAAAGGTGAAAAACCCCAATAACTTCCTCAGAGATAGATAGAGCAATGATACAACCAACCAAGAGAGATAGCCATAACCTAGCAGCAGATCCTCCTCCTCCATAAGTGCGCCACTCCTCCTTGAGTGCATATGTGAGAAGTGAGTGAGAAAATAGAGTTCCTCCCGCACTCTATTTATACTTGACTTGACTTGCCTTTTTACCTAACTCATGTAGGCTCGAACTTTACCACATAACATAATGCTGAGTGGGCCGAACCCCAATAGGGTGGTCTAATAACCCTTTGACCCACATGGCTGACCCCCAATAGGGTGGTCTAATAACCATTTGACCCACATGACTTATACAGGGCCGACCCCAAATAAGGTGGTCTAATAACCCATCAAGTATAAGTTACGACACTTACAATATAAATGACGACACTTCCTTATAGAGGAATAATACCATCTCTATAGGAATACAATATACATATATGTGAAATACATTCCGAAGTTACATATACATTAACACTCCCTCTTAACTAGGAAGGTATTTCTCAGCACAGTTCTTCTAGCACAAGTCATCTTTTCTGGATCATCGTCACTAGATAATCGTCATCGAGTCATCATCATCGTCACTGCTGCTGCTATCTCAATCAATCTCTGAATCTACTCATCATAGGAAGTTCTACAGAGCCAGTCCTTTTTCATACTGGATGTAGGCCCACCACCTGCAGGTCTTCATCATCACTGGCCATACTGTGGAATCCTCAGGACTTATTACGTGCGTCACAAAACCTCGAAAGAGCATCCCAGGATGTTACGGGTACACAACTCCGACCTGTAGGATCTCCCAGGGTGCTATTACATGTGACCCCACCACAAAACCTCGAAAGAGCATCTCAGGATGTTACGGGTACACAACTCCGACCTGAAATCTCCCAGGGCACAAATTACATGTGGTCCACCACAAAACCTCGCAAGAGCATCTCAGGATGTTACGGGTACACAACTCTGACCTGAAATCTCCCAGGGTGCTATTACATGTGGTCATGGCAAAACCTCGCAAGAGCATCCCAGGACTGATTACGGGCACACAGCCCAACCTATCGGATCTCCCAGGGCGCTATTACATGCCATAGGACAAAACCTCGCAAGAGCATCTTCCAGATATCCCAGGGCGCTATTACATGCCATAGGCAAAACCTCGAAAGACTATCTGCAGATCTCCCAGGGTACCGAATTACATGTCCTCCCAGAGCAAAACCTCGAAAGAGCATTTGCCAGATGTACCAGGGCACCTATATTACATGCCATAGGCAAAACCTCGAAAGACCATCTGCAAATCTCCCAGGGCACCGGATTACATGCTCATCTGCACAACCTGATCCACGGCCATAGAGTATCATCCTGATACTCACCATACATCATCCTGATGCATCCATGATCATCCTGATCATCCTCACTGCAACGTCCTGTTGCATGTCATCTGGAGCAACATCCTGAAGCTCGTCATCTATGATCATCCTGATCATCACTGCAACATCTTGCTGCATGTCATCTGGAGCAACATCCTGAATCTCGTCATCTATGATCATCCTGATCATCACTGCAACATCCTGCTGCATGTCATCTGGAGCAACATCCTGAAGCTCGTCATCTATGATCATCCTGATCATCACTGCAACATCCTGCTGCATGTCATCTGGAGCAACATCCTGAAGCTCGTCATCTATGATCATCCTGATCATCACTGCAACATCCTGTTGCATGTCATCTGGAGCAACATCCTGAAGCTCGTCATCTATGATCATCCTGATCATCACTGCAACATCCTGCTGCATGATCCACCTGATCATCAATGCATCCACCTGATGCATACCAAGTATCTACCTGATACATATCATCATACATGATCCTCCTGATCATACAATGTATCCACTTGATACATGATACATATCACCATACATGATCCACCTGATCATACAATGTATCCACCTGATACATATACAGATACATGGTCCAAGCATCCAACATGATGCATATACAAAATACATACACATGATCCAACTGATCATATCCAGCATCCAACATGATGCATACATACATAAATGATCCAACTGATCATATCCAGCATCCAACATGATGCATACATACATAAATGATCCAACTGATCATATCCAAGCAGAAACCAGAACATCATCCTAATGCCCATTATCCAGCGCTTACATCCACAGCCATGTGAAGGATCCTCCTTCCAACATGCTTGGAATGGCTTCAGCAAATGTGTCCATCACTTCTTCCTCGAAGTGTCCTTGATCTGAAGAACGCCAAGCCTCTCTCTGAAGTACTCGAACTTCACTCTGGCTAGTGGCTTCGTCAGCACATCTGCAATCTGCTCGTCCGTCGCAACATACAGAAGCTTCACAGCTCCTCTCTGTACCATATCCATGATATAGTGATATTTGATCTCTATGTGTTTCGACCTGTCATGAAACACTGGGTTCTCGGACAGCTTCACACAACTCTGGTTATCACAGAAGATACCAGTAGCCTCCAACGGGAGATCAAATAACTCAGACAGTAGCTTCCGTAACCATACTGCCTCACAACTAGCTGAACAAGCTGCAACATACTCTGCCTCAGCTGTACTCAGTGCTACACAGGACTGCTTCTTACTAAACCAAGAGATCACACCTGATCCCATACTGAAGCAGCACCCAGATGTGCTCTTCCTATCTGCAGCACTGCCAGCCCAATCTGAATCAACATAACCCTGCAGGTTAAACTTTTGATTCACCTCATACTTGAGCCCATAATCCACTGTACCCTTCAGGTACCTCAAAACATGCTTTACAGCAACTGGGTGAACACTCCTCGGATCCGTCAGGAACTGGCTCAATGTGTTCACAACAAAGCAAATGTCTGGTCTCGTGTTCGTCAGGTATATCAATGACCCAATCATCTGACGATACATAGAGACATCAATCAGCTCAGATGAAGCATCACATAGAAGCTTCAGATTCGATGCCATAGGTGTGGCCATGGCCTTGCAATCCATCATCCTGAACCTATTCAGGATCTCTACTACATACTTCCCTTGTCCAAGGAAGATTCCTTCTGCACTCTGCCACACCTCCATGCCAAAAACAAATAGTGCATCATCCCCAAGTTCTTCATCTCGAACTCGGTAGTAAGCTTCCGCTGCATGTCGGCAATCAATCTATCTTCACCATACCAAGTTCTGCACATATATGATTTTCTATCATGTGTCTCAGAACCAAGTGGCTGCTCCACATACACTTCTTCTTCATCTACACCATTCAAGGAAGCTGTCTTGAATCCATCTGGTGTATCTTCTATTTCATCACTTTTATATTTCTCTATGCTGCCATCTGCAACATGCTTGATCTGATAGTTCCATTTGGAAGTCATAGCAAACTTCCCTTCATGTCTTTGGGATTACATCCCAAACATCATTTTTCATGATCGACGGATCATGGCATTTCATTTCTTCATCCCAGATCCTGGGAGCTTCAATATCTTCAATAGATATCTTTGTTGCTGGAACAAATGTTGTAGTCCTTTTGTAGGTGAAGATATACGGTATTTCCTACAAAACAGGTTAAATTGCATGATTAGAAACATCTCATAATTTTCAGAACAAATTCTTACACATAAAGAAATATGTCATACAGTCATGCAATTATCTTAGCCAATGCTTCAATACAACATTTATCCATATCCCGTAACTTTCTAGATGCCTTCCAATCTCTACCAGAACATTGTTAAGAGTGTGCACAACTCTCAACATGTCAGCAAAGAGGTTTCATTCTAGATAAGTAGCAATGGAATGTTGTACAGTGCCATAGGCCACTTACCCATGCATATTAGGAGTATACTATTCATCAATGCAATTATTCTAATATGCATAATACACAACCTAATTCTAGGAACATCAGTATATACATTATTGAACAGTATTATTTAAGAAATGACAATTCAAATACTTATCTTTGTTTTTTCGTTTGGTGGACTCCCTCTGAGTCTTCGCTTCCTTGCAGGAGCTGCTGGAGTCCTAATCTGAAGTAGCTTCTTCTACACCTTTCTGTTGTGGGATGTAGAGAGATGGTCAACTCCCTCTGAATATCTGCATCCTTGCATAAACCACTGGAATGTACTCCGTCTTGATCTTTGCTTCCTGGATTACCTATTCTTGAATCTCATATTCATCCTTGGTCCCTATGCATGCTTATTAGTATCATGAATGTGTTATCCTTGTGATCTCATATAAAATCATACATTCATTAGTATACTATTAAAACACAATAATCTCAAGCATGTATAGTCATGATCATTTCAAACAGAAATAATAAGCATTAGCAAGGTTTATGTAGGATTCTTATGGTTAGTCAAATCATAAGAAACATAACATGTCTAAACCTGTAATTACTCAAACCTATGACTCTTCAGGTTAGTTGAATCATCCATCAAGATAAGAGATATAAAATGCATAAAACCTGTGATTATTCAAACCTATACCATCATGATTCTTCTGGTTAGTCATATCATCAATTATGGTAAGAAACATAATATGCATACAATCATGAATATTCAAACCTATGACTTCATGAATAATCATTATCAACAACAGTATAAGATCCTAACACAAGGTAGGATTCTATCTTGATATAGGAAAAACATACCTGGATTAGCATGCTAGCTATTTATGTCTAACATACTCACATGATGTCTTCTTGTTCTTCTTCAATGACTTGTGCTAGTAACCTGTATATCTCATAGGTTAACTATTACAAAACCAAGTTATACATACCTCGTAAATGGATCTTCTATGAGATCCATGACAATGGATGAATCTTTGTCCTCATGTTATCATGATCATATGTTCTTGGACCAGAACATGATTTGTCTTTCTTGGTGTACCTTTCATGTTAGTAGACAACATAAACCTCATACAACACCATAATGCATTAGTACAATCATAAGTGTCAACACCCTAACCAATGAATATCTTCTATCATGCATTCATAATTTTGTTAAGGTTATACGACAAATCTAAAATCAAAATTGTACTAACCGTAATAACATGAAGACAAACATACCATAAACTTAATCATGGACAAATATCGAAACATACCTCGATGAGTCATACCTGTCGAGATCGCTTGTAATCTTCTTATGTAAGGCCTTATCCTCATCTCCCTCTGAGACAGGAACTTCTTCACTTATGCAGGTGACCAATCCATCTTCTTCTAGGATTAACCCAATCCACTTGATTTGAAAGAAATGGACCTGGAGCTGGATATGGGTTTGTCAGAGAAACCCCAAAAATTCAAACTTTGAATTTCAAACTTCCGAAAAGGTAGAAATATGCGCCTTGATGAGCTGATCAAACTGGTATATTCAGAATTTGAAAACTGCAAAGTTTTACTCCTCAATTTTGCCTTTGAAACTTTCGGATTCACTGGACGTGACCCTGAACTGGGGTTTGATGAAGCCCACTCTTTTGCCCCATCAAAAGGTTTGATCCAAAGCTCTAAGATTCTATTTTTCTGAGGAGCTTCCAGCCGTGGTCACAGATTGCAAAAATTCCCATTTTTACAGAAGCCCTAATTTTCCACTTTTCTGATCAAAGTCCCGAACTAGGGTCTAATCAAGCCCGGCCTTCTGCCCAACCAAAAATTCTGATATTGGTCTCTAAATTTCTATTTTGATGATTAGCATCCAGCCGTGGTCTCCGATTACAAAAATTCCAACTTTCTCCAAAGCCCTAAATTCCGGAAGCCGTGAATGAAGGTACTCAAAAATAATTCTGTTTTGACAGAAATATGTACCTGATTGTTTCTGGTGTAACTCAGAAATTTTTGATCCACAGGGTCTGAAAACGTTTCCTGAGATATCCTGACCTGTTATCTTTCCATCCTGATAGGTCTGACCTCAATTGGATTCTCTGAGAGATAGTTATGCCAAATATCGCAACGTGACCTGCTTTGGGATAAAACAGAAGAGCGAACTTGTACGGTGTGCCACGTGTCACTGTTTGAACTTCGGCCTCTGAAAATATTTCTTGAGATAGGTCGGCCTGTTATCTTTCCATCCTGATAGGTCTGACCTCAATGGGACTCTCTGAGAGAGAGTTATTCCAAGTGTCGTAACATGACCTGTTTATGGGATAATACAGGAGAGCGAACTTGTACGGCGTGACACGTGTCACTAGTTCAACTTCGGCCTCTGAAAAAGTTTTCTGAGATAGTACAGACTGTGTACTACTTGTCACTTTTTACGAAATTTCATTTGGAGCTTCCTAGCCCAAGATATGACCTTTTTCCCAAGGTCACTTGATTTTGACTCAGATCTGGAAGAGGCAGAAACCCTATATTGTACAGATCATAAATCACAAAGTACAACGAATTAGAGGTTTTACTTTGGAAACAAGGTACCTGGAGATTTACTCTTCGTCCTGTAACAATTTCAGATCCGAAAAATTCGCCAAAACGGATTTATAGCGAAAGTTCTACGATGACTGGTTTTTGCTATATCAAACCCTAGCATCGTAAGTGCAACAAGTGTCATACATGCCATATCATGCCTTCTTTCAGGCTAGCTATGATACCATGTTAAATTTTCTGAATTTACTTCAATATGATCTAGGATCTTAACTGAGAGAACAACATGTACAGCATATCTACAGCATATCAATCATGGAGACAATAATGCAAGCACACAAGAGACACAAAGATTTACTTGGGGAAAACCATAAAGGTGAAAAACCCCAATAACTTCCTCAGAGATAGATAGAGCAATGATACAACCAACCAAGAGAGATAGCCATAACCTAGCAGTAGATCCTCCTCCTCCATAAGTGCGCCACTCCTCCTTGAGTGCATATGTGAGAAGTGAGTGAGCAAATAGAGTGCCTCCCGCACTCTATTTATACTTGACTTGACTTGCCTTTTTACCTAACTCATGTAGGCTCGAACTTTACCACATAACATAATGCTGAGTGGGCCGACCCCCAATAGGGTGGTCTAATAACCCTTTGACCCACATGGCTGACCCCCAATAGGGTGGTCTAATAACCCTTTGACCCACATGACTTATACAGGGCCGACCCCAAATAAGGTGGTCTAATAACCCATCAAGTATAAGTTACGACACTTACAATATAAATGACGACACTTCCTTATAGAGGAATAATACCATCTCTATAGGAATACAATATACATATATGTGAAATACATTCCGAAGTTACATATACATTAACATGTCACACATCATTCATGCTTCGACAAGCAAAGCTTTACCTCAACACATGAGGATCTATCTTGACACACAAGACCTTAGTCTTGAGAAACAAGATTGTACATCACCATCACTTTGACATACAAAGCACTTACCTCAACACATGAGGCTTATTTATTCTTGAGTTCAACTCAAGATTCTTCTCCAAGTTTCTTGAGTCTAACTCAGGCTCCTATAAGGAACTACCGCGACACATGAGGCTCAATATTGGCACACAATATTGACTTAGATAATGACTCATGATGTTGTAACTTTAAAAAAGGCGACCACCTTCAAGCACGTGGAAAATAAACCCGACTGTAGAACATAAGCAGTGTTGGATAAGTAGGGAATAAGGCTCTGAGAGACATCAAAATGCTAACTCACAGCCCTCTGCAACTACCCGAGTCTTGAACTTGGAAAATATTGAGAGAAAACTAGTGACATTGTAGTATGCAAACTTGTTATATATGTTTCTATTTTCAAAAAACCTTGTATATTGTTCTCCCACATGGATAGGTAAATTGATATTGCCTGAGTGATAGTTATCCCACATTTGGAATCCCCAAAGACCCTTCCATCGTGGAGAACCTCACTATGGATTTTTTTAATATGTCATAATAAATTAGTTAGTATGCAAATTCCAATAATGCTACCAGTCTCACCAGACATTTAGATTTTTGTTTGTATTCACTGATTTATATTGCATCCTCTTCATCCCTTGGATTACAATACATGGTTTCTCTTTGAGAAAAGGGCGGCAGCATGACAACTAATTTTCACTTCTCAAATTAAAGCTTCTCTTTGTTCTTGAAAACTTATATATTGTCTTAAACTATTGTATATTTAGACATTATTTTCTTTTTATCATCCAATTGTATATTTTACTGTCTTTTCTACTGAAATGTTCTTCCATTACTCTCAAATTAACTGAATTCTTGTAAACAAAGATTTTTTTGTAGGTTAGTTTTCAATGCTCATATTTAGTCAACTTAATGGATATGAAAAAAATTTGAGACTTTTGAGAAGTGAAATATTGCCTTCACGGGTATTATGAATTTGCACAAAGATGACAATAGTAGATATTAAGCTTGGATCTTGATGCTAGTCACCTCCTGAAATGCCTTTTCCCCAATTTTTGTTAATTTTTGGAATCTTTTCCAATTGGATTTCCTGACATGTGTTACGGTTAGAAAATTTCCAACCACCGGAAATTTTTGTATTATATAAAATTCTTGTTTTGGTTAATGAAGATGGATTCTGGAGTTTTGTTCTTTGCCATTCACCCTTTCACTCTATCTTTAGGTGGTATCAAATTCATGCCTCAGGTCATGAAGGAGGCATCCATGCCTTATCCTGCAATGATGATCTGTCCCGCACGCAAGGAGCACATCCACCATGAGACCCGTGTGCACAAGATCAAGAGGATGGAAGTTCCCGTGAATTGAAGACTATGTGTAAGGAAAATTGAGTCGTGTGAGGTTTGCATGAGTTTGTAGACTCATGGAAGGAATAGAGCTTGCAGCTCAATGGCATTGGGATGTTTTTTCCACCACTCAGAGCCACAGTAAGAATAGGAATTTAGAGCTTCAGTTAGATCCTACATCGAGAAGAAGAAGATTAAGAGCATGTGCCCGTGTCGAAGACTCTTGTGAGGAAGAGTATGCAGAAGATAAAGTGGCCACCCCACCCTTTTATTCCAATCCATCATAGTGAATCTAAGTAGAGAGGAGGCCATGAAATGGAGAAGCACGTAATATCCGCACCAAATAATATCCTATGGGGAAGTGAAAAGAGTCTGTATTGGGATCGAAGAGCTCGCAATCTGTCACCTAAAGTCTTAAATCTAAGGAAGAGGGTATTGGAATCCGAACTAAACCAAACACTCTTGCGGCATATTTGTTACTCCGAAAAAAGACATTGGATCCTATGATTTGGTGCTTCGATGTTACTCTAATGCTTATCAACTATATCCCCGAGGCTATATTGATAAGCCTCTAAGTGACATCAGAGCGCTAACTCATAGGCCTCTAATGTCCTAACTCGTAGACCTCTAATGTATTAATTTATGGATCTAATAAGATCAAGTATGATTTGGTGAATATAACATATATCAATGTGGATTTGTTGCTTGGTTGTGGGTATAGAGTTCAAAAATAAAATAAAAAATGTCGTTGGATATGTTGAGCTTGAGTATATATCAGACTCAGATTTGTTATATCTATTAATTGAAAATAAATTATTCCAAGTTGCTAGTTTATTTGCAGCTCTCTAACCAGAGTCTGGATGCTTGAAAATATTCATACCACTAAATTTAAAGGAGATGTATTATAAATTAGATGGATTTCAATGCTTTTTTATAATATGTTTTTTTTCCAACAAGTGCAAATATCCAAACAATTTTAGCGTAGACCACAAAAGCATTTTCTGTTAGTTGTCTTAATATTTGAATCTGAATCAAAATTTGGGAATCTTGAAATTAAATTTGGCTCATAGTGGGCAATGTCAGTTTGGTATACTTGCAATATTTTTTTCTCCATAGGACCGTACTCCTATAGAAAGATGGTAAAGAGATCCAGGGTTTAGTATTTTAATCCGAACTTTCATGTAGGTTAATATTTTCATCAATGCATAGTAATATGGACACAATTTAGTGCAAGGACAATTTTGTCACTCTTCAGTGGGAAAATTGAATTCCGAAACAGCCTATAATTCGCTAAGAAACGAATTTACAATCAATGACTGGTAAATGGGACTCAGAAGTACAACCAACGTAAGTACAATGTTGGAGCATGCAAAGATAACTCTTAACACACAAAGAAAATATGCTAAGGAGCAGATAATATTAATAAAAAATAAAATTATTACAAAACTCATATTGAAAATAAAACACTAGACGAAGTGCATCAGGCCTAGAAGTATAAAAAAAAAATGGGAGGAAGAAGAAGAGGATGCCCCTATAAGGTGATCAATCACTAAGAAGGAACCGACACACTCTTTGATGAGAGAAAATTGGGCTGAGGGAATTGATGTGTTATCCAAATTGGTGGAAGTCAACTATTGTAGCAGTTCTTTGAAGTTAGAGGGAAGGATAACATATTCCTAAGTAGGAGCAAGAATCAGAGTCCCACATATCTCCCCATTAGAAAATGCTCTTCCTACTTAGTCTAATAACAAGGAAGATCTGCAACACGAGAATATTCAACCCTCCAAATCCAAATAGGAAGACATTTTAAGAGGAACTCAAATTTTCAATTTGTTTCTTTTGATGATTGTAATGTCCCTTTTTAAAAAATTTATTAAAAGGACCATTTTTTCACTTTTTCCCCAATTTCGACCTTTGACTAGTTTTGATGCCTAGGTCTCCAATTTGCCCCAAATGCTCCCAAATATTCTGAGGAGGTATATGGATGATGTTAGAACATAAATATGTGTTTCATGGATTATTTTGGACCTTTAAAATACTTCTTCAAATCCTCTTTCAATTCTGGCCAATGTAGGGAACTTTACTAGTAACTTCCCTTTGACTAGTATTGGTCTCTAGGTCTCCAATTAGCTCCGAATGCCTCTAAATATTCAGTGAAGGTGTATGAATGATATTTGTTCTTTATTATGATGTTAATGGATTATTTATGACCATAAAAATACTTCTGCAAACTTGTTTAAGATTCTGGACAAAGTATGGAATTTAACTAGCAATTTAGGGTTCAAATCCCCTGAGGGTAAGTACTAAAAATGACTCTCCAAATGCCTCCATAATCACTCAAAATTATGAAAAGAGGTAGGGGATGTCTGAGGTAAATTATTTAGGTCTCATGTGAACTATTAATCAATTATTAATTATGTTCTAACCTTCTCCCAAACAGCAGCAAAAATCACTAGTTTGACCTTGGGGAAATAACATGAAATCTTCTTCAAATAAAATAAAACTGAGCAAGATGGATCCAAATGCTTAAGTTCCAAAAATGAAACTCGTAATAATCATCAATGGAAGTCCATACATCATAAATATATTAGATAAATATTCTTCCATTCGAAATCATCATCAATACATTGGCATACATCAATCTATTGGGGAAATGGTCACTGTTTTCTCATTAATAATCCATTTTACATATAACCACTTGGTATTTCGACCTGAAACTTTCCAGAGATCAATAAAAGGTATATTAATCATATTACAATATAAATATATCATGATAATATCTCCCAAAGAGTACAAGAGCTCACCAAAAACGCCCTCCCTCAAGGGTCAAGAATATGCCATCAAAACTGGAAATGGTTGAGAGAGTGTGTTGCACTAGAAGAAACCATGAGCTGCCCTGTAGCTTACACCTGAAAACAAACACTCCATTAAAGATACAAATTAAAGGTCTGAATGGCCTTTCCAATTACCAACTTGGATAGGGATCTTTCACCCTCGAAATTGGCTAAGGCAAGAAACTAGTCATCCATTATCTCTCCCTCTTCATAAATGCAATTGCAAATTTCTAAAATGATCAAAAGCTGGTTTCATTCTTTTTTATTGACATTTATAAACTTATAATTTCCTTCATGGGTCGAATTCCTTCCAAGTGACTATGCCAACTCAAGTTGGGAAGAGGTTCCAAAGAACGTCACTTGTACAACAATTCCTAGTCTCCCACTTCCACCAAATCACATGTGGAAACATCTTAACTACCCTAAATCCCTTGAGCACCCTCTTGGAGGCTATTTTTAGCATTGACATGTCATATATGTCATATGTCAGCCTTAAGGTTTGATTTGTGTCATAGGTGTCATAGCATCTTCATCATTGTTGTCATAGAGCTAGGGAATCTGGCCCAAGTGTCTCACTAGCTCCAAATTGTCTCTTCCTATTTCGACCTTGGATGAGTCATGCAATGAATAATACCTTTTGAACTCCTCCAAGTATGTTTCCATTCACCTTGAATTTGAATTGGTGAGAGAATGATTCCAAGTGTAGTGGGGAAATCTAGCCATATGTGGGTCCCCCTTCCTCCATGTGTCTTCATGATCAAATGCCACTTTGATTTTCACTTGTGTATATTCCATTCTAATGTTCAATCATCATTTATTATTCCCCTTATTCCAAATCCCAAATCTTCCACCCCAAACCTAGGAAACTAGTGATTTTCCTCCTTGGCAATTATTTGACTCTTAACATCAATTTGACAAAATCTCGTGAATATGGTCATTAGGCTTAGGCCATTGTGACCCAATGCCAAATTTGTGACATGAAAAATCTTTCCTTCCCAATATTTCTTGTCCTCGAGAAATTTCAAACATGGGTGTTGAAGAACTTGCTTTCTGTATAATTATTTGAAGTTGCCACTGAGTTCCCAACTTTGAGTCTTCGAGCTTCCATGAATATTTTAGAGAGGAACCACCGTTTTTGTTGCTGCACTACTTTGATTAAAATCACTTTATTAAGTGGGGAATCTATCTCCCATGCTGTTGGTTTCCCCCAAAAAATGAAACCAATGAGACAAAAATTATTCCAGGGTCCCATTGCTTGTATTGCACCCCAACAATTAAGAGTGCTCTCCAACCCATACCATCAGATAAGAGGATTCCTGGATCCCATTTTCTTGTATGCATTCTTCCAAACATCATGAGTACAAAATATATATCATCAAAGCACATAATAGCATAATGCAAATGTACATCAAGGAGATGCTTCATCAAAGAGTCATGAAAGTGTTTATACCTCCAAGCAAGTAGACCACCATTTTCCAAGTGCATACAATATTCAAGTGACCCATCAAATCTGCTCCAATGACATAGGTGAGGATCCCATGTCCTATAATGCTGCTAAAAAAGGATGTGATATGCATCAAAATATTCAGCTATGTATTATTTCATCCAAGAAGTGAATGAAGAATCTCCACTAAAATATGAACCAAATAATGAGCAAAAAAAACAAGGAGACTTCAAAGGACTGAAAGAAGTCTCTCCCATACATCCATGAATGTGAGAATAATAAAGATATATCAAAGTATGTGGCTGCCAAAAAAAATGTTTTCCAATAATAAATTTATTCATCCAAGTGTTGGATGAAGTTCCTCCAGCATCAAATGAACCAAGTGTTGAGAAAGAAAAACCATGAGTCTTCAAGTGACTCAAATGCATATCATAGGTGCATCCATGTAGATGTGCATCATCATAAAGTAACAAAGGATGCTACTACAAATGTGAATAAGAATGTGTTCCAAGCATGTCATCATAAAAAGTAAATCTAAGATTTCCATACTCCTCATGTGGCACCATAAAAAAGATCCCTTTCACCCATACTTCATGGAGACTAATGCTGCAAAACATGGAATTGTAGGATGTAGGAGAATGAACTAACTCACCCAAATGATCAAAACGTGCAGAATTTTCATCATGGGAAGGATCCATATGGGTAGTATCATGCAGCTCCTTCAAAAGTGTGAAACCTTTGTCATATTTTGGTTCCAATGTAGAGGAATCATGCTCTTCTTTAAAAATTGCATAACCTTCATCAAGAGACAATTCAAGTTCCTCTTCCACTGCATAAAGTGTTTGGATCTCTTCAAGTTCATCTTCAAACACATCAAGAACATTCAAATTTCCACATTTCTCATGATCCACCATGTCATGATAATCCTCCAAACAATCTACCATTTGACAATCTGAAACATAGGAGGAAAACAAGTATCTTGCAACTTTTCAAGAAGTTGCTCATTTTGAATTGTGAACTTATGATTATCCTCAGTATTCTTCAAGTATACATAATGTAACAATTCATTAAGCTCAAACAAATGGTTTCTATCAAAAATCAAAGACATGAAATTACCTTTGATGTGGCACATTGCTCTTTGAATCTTCTCCATGTCTTCAAGGAAGGATGTTTCCTCCAATGAAGTAGCTCTACAGCAAAAATTTGACACCAATGCTTGAGTGTCATGGAGAATACTGAGGGACTCTTAGATCTTCTTTTCATTCATCTTTAAGGACCCTTCAAGAAAATGAGGCTCTTGAAAATGAACCTCCTCATCTTCTTCATTTTTGCTTGGACCAACTTCATGAAGCTCAAGTGGTGATGGGGAAGTTGATCTTGGTGTTGATGTATATGCAACTTCAGAATGTATTTCACATATATGTATATTGTATTCCTATAGAGATGTTATTATTCCTCTATACAGAAGTGTCGTCATTTATATTGTAAGTGTTGTAACTTATACTTGATAGGTTATTAGACCACCTTGTTGGGGTCAGCCCTGTATAAGTCATGTGGGTCAAAGGGTTATTAGACCACCCTATTGGGGGTCGGCCCAGTCAATATTATGTTATGTGGTTAAGTTAAGGTCGACCTAGTACAGGTTATTAGGCAAGTCAAGTCAAGTTTAAATAGAGTGCAGGAGGCACTCTATTTGATCATTCTATTCTCACACACACTCTTTGGAGATTGGCGCACTTGTGGAGGAGGAGAAGCTACTGCTAGGAGATGTATATCTATTATGCTTGGGTTGTATCATTGCTCTATCTATCTCTAAGGAATTTATTGGGGTTTTTCAACTTTATGGTTTTCCCCAAGTAAACTCCGTGTCTCTTGTGTGCTTGCATTATTGTGTCCATGATTGATATGCTGTAGATATGTTGTACACGTTGTTCTCTCAGTTAAGATCCTAAATCAGATTGAAGTAAATTCTGAAAAACTAACATGGTATCAGAGCTAGCCTGAAAGAAGGCATGGTATGGCATGTATGACACTTGTTGCACGTACGATGCTAGGGCTTGATATAGCAAAAACCAGTCATCATAGCACTTTCACTATAAATCCATTTTGGAGAAGTTTTCGGATCTAAAACATTTACAGGTCAAATCTCAGATCCCCATGTACCTTGTTTCCAAAGGAAAAATTCTAATTCGTTGTACTTTGTGTTTTAGGATATGTACAATCTAGGGTTTCTACCTCTTCCAGATCTGAGTCATAAAAAGGTGACCTAGGAAAAAAGGTCATAACTTGGGCTAGGAAGCTCCAAATGAAATTTTGTAAAAAGAGACAGGTAGTGCATAGACTGTACTATCTCAGGTAACTTTTTTAGAGGCTGAAACTGAACCAGTGACATGTGGAATGTCGTACAAGTTTGCTCTCTTGTTTTATCCCATAAACAGGTCATGTTGCGACACTTAGCAGAACTCTCTCTCAGAGAATACAATTGAGGTCATACCTATGGGGTTGGAAAGATGACAGGTCCTGATACCACAGGTAGAAGTTTCATACCTTGTGGATCAGAAAGTTCAGAGTTACACCAGAAACAATCAAATAAATATTTCTGTCAAAACATAATTATTTTTTAGCACCTTCATTCATGGCTTCAGGAATTTAGGGTTTTGGAGAAAGATGGAATTTTTGTAATCGGAGACCACGGCTGAATGCTACTCATCAAAATTGAAATTTAGAGACCAAGATCAGAATTTTTGGTTGGGAAGAAGGCTGGGCTTGATTAGACCCTAGTTCGGGACTTTGATCGGAAAAGTGGAAAATTAGTGCTTCTACAAAAATGGGAATTTTTGAAATCCGTGACCACGGCTGGAAGCTCCTCAGAAAAATAGAAGCTTAGAGCTTTGGAACGAACCTTTTGATTGGGAAAAAGGGTGGTCTTGATCAAACCCTAGTTCGGGGTCATGTCCAGTGAATCTGGAAGTTTCAAAGGAAAATTTGAGGGGTGAAACTTTGCAGTTTTTCAAATTCTGAATATACCGGCTTGATCATCTCATCAAGGTGCATCTTTCTATCCTTTCAGAAGTTTGAAATTCAAAGTTTGAATTTTTAGGGTTTCTCTGACAAACCCTAATCCAGCTCCAGATCCAGTTCCTGCAAATCAAGTGGATTGGGTTAATCCTAGAAGAGAATGGATTGGTCACCTACATAAGTGAAGAAGTTCCTGTTTTAGAGGGAGATGAGGCCAAGGCCTTACATAAGAAGATTACAAGCAATCTCGATAGGTATGACTCATACAGGTATGTTTCAAATTATGTTCATAATTAATTTTATGATATGTTTATCTTCATATTATTACGGTTAGTACAATCTTGGTTAATTTTAGACTTGTCGTATAACCTTAATAAAATTATGAATGCATGATAGAAGATATTCATTGATTAGGGTTTTTGACACTTATGATTGTACTAATACATTGTGATGTTGTATGAGGTTGATGTTGTCCACTAACATGAAAGGTACATCAAGAAAGACAAATCATGTTCTAGTTCAAGAACATATGACCATGGTGACATGAACACAAAGGTTCATCCATTGCCATGGATCACATAGAAGATCTACATACGAGGTATGTATAACTTGGTGAACCTATGAGATATGCAAGTTACTAGCACAAGTCACTTAAGAGAACAAGAAGACATCATGTGGGTATGTTAGACAATAACCAGCTAACATATTAATCCAGGTATGTTTTTCCTATATCAAGTTAGAATCCTACCTTGTGTTAGAATCTCTTATATAAATATACATGGCATGATTGATAATGATTATTCATAGGTTTGAATAATCATGGGTGTATGCATATTATCTTTCTTACCTTAATCGATGATATGAATAACCAGAAGAGTCATGAAAGTATAGGTTTGAGTAATCATGGGTGTAGGCATATTATGTTTCTTACCTTAATTTATGATATGACTAACCATAAGAGTCCTTGAATACTAATGCTTATTATTTCTGTTTGAAATGATCATGACTATACATACTTAATATTATTGTGTTTTGATAGTATTGAGAATATACTAATAAATGTATGATTATGTATGAGATCTTGAGGATATCACAATAATGATACTTGTAAACATGCATAGTGATTTAGGATGGATATAAGTTCAAGGACAAGTAATCTAGGAAGCAAAGATCAAGAGGGAGCACACTCCAATGGTTTCTGCAAGAATGCAGATATTCAGAGGGAGTTGACCACTTCTCACAATCCACATCAGAATGGAGTTGCAAAGATTTAGAGGGAGTCCACCCAACAAACAAACAAAGATAAGTATTTGAATTATCATTTCTTGCATATTTGATTGTTTAAATAATATTGTTCAATAATGTATATACTAATGTTTCTAGAATTAGGTTGTGTATATTAGAATAGTTGAATTGATGAACAATATACTACTAATATACATGGGTAAGTGAACTATGGCACTATACAACATTCCATTGCTACTTATCTAGAATGAAATCTCTTTGTTGACATGTTGGGAGTTGTGCACACTCTTAACAATGTTCTGGTAGAGATTGGAAGGCATCTAGAAAGTTACGGGATATGGATAAATGTTGTATTGATGCATTGGCTAAGATAATTGTATGGCTGTATGACATATTTATTTATGTATAAGAATTTGTTTTGAAAACTATGAGATGTTTTCTAATCATGCAATTTAACTTGTTTTGTAGGAAAGTTCGTATACCATCACCTACAAAAGAAGGACTACAACATTTGTTCAACAACAAAGTTATCTATTGAAGATATTAAAAATATTGAAGTTCCCAGGATTCAGGAAGAATGCCATGATCGAGGAGTACCAGTCGATCATGAAGAATGATGGTTGGGATGCAGTCCCAAAACTAGAAGGGAAGTCTGTTGTTACTTCCAAGTGGATCTATAAAATCAAGCATGCTGCAGATGGTAACATAGAAAAATACAAAGCAAGGTTTGTAGCTCGTGGCTTCTCTCAGAAAGAGGGAATATACTTTTTCTCCTGTAGCCCAGGTACACTTCCATCAGATCAGTACTTTCATGGCTACAGTGATGAAATGGAAGACACACTAGATGGATGTCAAGACAACTTTCTTGAATGGTGTAGTCGAAGAGGAAGTGTATGTAGAGTAGCCACTTGGTTTTGAGACACATGACGGGAAGTCATATATGTGCAGAACTTGGTATGGTAGGATAGATAGCTTCCTATCCAGTTTGGGCTTTACCAAGAGTAAAGTGGATTCCAAACTTTACTACAAGGTTGAGGAAGGAAATTCAGTGATACTACTATTGTATGTGGATAACCTGTTTGTTATAGGTGAGGATAGATTGATTGTCGACACATAGCGGAAGCTTGTTGTCGAGTTCGAGATGAAGAACCAGTGGATGATGCACTATTTTCTAGGCATAGAGGTCTGACAGAGTGTAGATGGAATCTTCCTTGGACAAGGGAAGTATGCAATAGAGATCCTGAAGAGGTTTGGGATGATGGACTGCAAGGCCATGGCCACACCTATGGCATCAAACCTGAAGCTTTTGTGTGATGCTTCATCTGATCCGGTTGATGTCACTGTGTATCGTGAGATGATTGGGTCCTTGATGTACCTGACAAACACTAAACCAGATATTTTCTTTGCGGTGAACACATTGAGCCAGTTCTTGATGGATCCTAGATGTGTTCACCTGGTTGCTGTAAAGCATATTCTGAGGTACCTGAAGGGTACGGTTGAATATGGGCTCAAGTATGATGCGAATCAAAATTTTAACCTGCAGGGTTATGTTGATTCAGATTGGGTAGGCAGTGTTGCAAATAGGAAGAACACATCTGGGTGCTTCTTCAGTATGGGATCAGGTGTGATCTCTTGGTTTAGCAAGAAGAAATCTTGCGTAGCATTGAGTATAGCTGAAGCAGAGTATGTTGCAGCATGTTCGGTTAGTTGTGAGGCAGTATGGATCCGGAAGCTACTGTCTGAGTTATTTGATCTCCCGCTGGAGGCTACTGGTATCTTTTGTGACAACCAGAGTTATGTGAATCTATCTGAGAACCCGGTGTTCCACAACAAGTCAAAGCACATTGAGATCAAATATCACTATATTAGGAATATGGTGCAGAGAGGAGTAGTGAAGCTCCTGTATGTTGCGATGGATGAGAAGATTGCAGATGTTCTGATGAAACCACTAGCCAGAGTGAAGTTCGATTACTTCAGAGAGAGGCTTGGTGTTCTTCAGATTGATGACACTTCGAGGAAGAAGTGATGGAGACATTTCCTGAATCCATTCCAAGCATGGTGGAAGGAGGATCCTTCACATGGCTATGGATGTAAGCACTGGATGATGACCATCAGGATGATGTTCTAGTTTTTGCTCGATATGATCAGTTGGATCATTTATGTATGTATGCATCATGTTGGATGCTGGATATGATCAGTTGGATCATTTATGTATGTATGCATCATGTTGGATGCTTGGACCATGTATCTGTATATGTATCAAGTGGATACGATTGTATGATCAGGTAGATCATGTATGTTGATATATATCTAGTGGATACATTGTATGATCAGGTGGATCATGTATCTGTGTATGTATCAGGTAGATACATTATATGATCAGGTGGATCATGTATGATGATATGTATCAGGTAGATACTTGGTATGCATCAGGTGGATGCATTGTATGATCAGGATGATCATGGATGACGAGCTTCAGGATGTTGCTTCAGATGACATGCATCAGGACGATGCAATGACGATGATCAGGATGATAATGTGTGATGAGTATCAGGATGATACTCTGGATGACATGCATCAAGACGATGCAGTGATGATGATCAGGATGATCATATGTGATGACATGTATCAGGTGGATACATTACATAATCAGTTGGATTATGTGTGATGAGTTTCGAAGACACAGATGCACATGAGCTTTTCGGACATGGTTGTAGATGTGTTCTCCCATGGTCGCGATGTAATTGATGGGATTTTCTGACATGGTGGAAGATGTGTTCTCCCATGGTCGTGATGTAATTGTCAGGGCCATTCGAGCATGGTTGTAGATGTGTTCTCCCATGGCTGCGATATAAGTGTTGGGGCCATTCGAGCATGGTTGTAGATGTGTTCTCCCATGGATGTGATATAAGTGCTGGGGCCATTCAATCATGGTTGTAGATGTGTTCTCCCATGGCTGCGATATAAGTGCTCCTCCATTTGAGCATGGTTGTAGATGTGTTCTCCCATGGCTACAATATAAGTGTTATGCCATTCTCGCATGGTTGTAGATGTGTTCTCCCATGGCATAGATGTAAGTGATGTGTGATGTGCATCTGGGTTGTGCTTCTTGAATGATGATCATGAGTATCAGGATGATACTCTGTGGCCATGGACAGGTTATGTAGTAGCATGTAAAAGGTCCTAAGAGATCCAATAGGTTTAGTTGTGTGCTCGTAATCAGTCATGGGATGCTATTTTGAGGTTTTGTTGACTCACATAATAAGTTCAGAGGATTCCACAGTATGGCCAGTGATGATGAAGACCTGCAGGTGGTGGACCTACATCCAGTATGAAAAAGGACTGGCTCTATAGTACTTCCTATGATGAGTAGATCGGATATTGATTGAGATAGCAGCAGTGATGATGACGATGATTCGAGGACGATGATTCGTTGATGCTGATCTAGAGAAGAAGACTTGTGCTAGAAGACCTGTGTCGAGAAATACCTTTCTAGTTAAGACGGAGTGTTGATGTATATGTAACTTCGAAATGTATTTCACATATATGTATATTGTATTCCTATAGAGATATTATTATTACTCTATACGGAAGTGTCATCATTTATATTGTAAGTGTTGTAACTTATACTTGATGGGTTATTAGACCACCTTGTTGGGGTCGGCCCTGTATAAGTCATGTGGGTCAAAGGGTTATTAGACCACCCTATTGGGGGTCGGCCCAATCAGCATTATGTTATGTGGTTAAGTTAAGGCCGACCTAGTAAAGGTTATTAGGAAAGTCAAGTCAACTTTAAATAGAGTGCGGGAGGCACTCTATTTGATCATTCTATTCTCACACACACTCTTTGGATATTGGCACACTTGTGGAGGAGGAGAAGCTGCTACTAGGAGATGTCTATCTCTTATGCTTGGGTTGTATCATTGCTCTATCTATCTCTGAGGAAGTTATTGGGGTTTTTCACCTTTATGGTTTTCCCCAAGTAAACTTTGTGTCTATTGTGTGCTTGCATTATTGTGTCCATGATTGATATGTTGTATATATGTTGTACATGTTGTTCTCTCAGTTAAGATCCTAGATCAGATTGAAGTAAATTCTGAAAAACTAACACTTGCTTCTTCTTCAACTGCTACAAGGTATTCATTATCATGCTTAATGGAACTTGGGCTTACAACAACACTTTCAAAAGTTATCTCTATGTCACCAACATAGAGGTGTGAGAACCCATCAGTAGGTACTCCTTCATAGTTTAAGCATTCATCAGTACATGCTCTTTGGTTCATGTCTAAGCTAGAAGGTGTCTCAAAATGATCTTCCATATTTTCAATAGAATCTTCTTCATGCTCTTGTGATGTCTCTTCATTTTGCTCCTTCAATCAAACTGATGCATTTTTCCCCTTGTTTTCCTTAGGATCAATATATTTGGAATCTCTTTTTGAATAATTCCCAAAAACTCTCCTCAAGTAGGAGACACATGCCTTCACGGAAGCTTCAGATATTTCATTGAGCTTTTCACTCACCCTCATTTCACGCACACATATATGATACTCTCTCCAAGGTTCTTTACAAGAAAGGAATAAACCTTTCTTTAATAACTCCACATCTTCATTTTTGGGCCTATTTGAAAAAATATGTTCAACATAGTACTCAAAAGACATGGCATTTTGTGTATTTTTGCTCAAAGCAAGATATTCTTCATATTTTTTATATTGTTGGGGCAAGGTTTTATATGTTTCTCTCCATCTTTGTAACTCATTCATAGAATTATCCTTGATTGGTGTGACACACTTATCTTCATCAAATTTAAAGTCATAAGAATAATATTCATTTCTCCTGAAATTGTAAGAAGTGTTGCATGTTGGCACCTCTTCCTCATACCATTCAAATTCTGCTTCATATTGCTCATAAGCATCTGCATATTCCTCATAAGAATTGAACTCATAGGATTCATCATAATAGTAATAAATGGATGCCAATTATTCTTGAATGTATGTACCTAATCCACAGGTGCAAGGACCATGCTTTGATACCATTGTAATGTCCCTTTTTTAAAAATTTATTAAAAGGACCATTTTTTCACTTTTTCCCCAAATTCGACCTTTGATTAGTTTTAATGCCTAGGTCTCCAATTTGCCCCAAATGCACCCAAATATTATGAGAATGTATATGGATGATGTTAGAACATAAATATGTGTTTCATGGATGACTTTGGGCCTTTAAAATATTTCTGCAAATCCTCTTTCAATTTTGGCCAATGTAGGGAACTTTACTAGTAATTTCCCTTTGACTAGTATTGGTCTCTAGGTCTCCAGTTGGCTCCAAATGCCTGTAAATATTCAGTGAAGGTGTATGAATGATAGTTGTACTTGATTATTATTTTAATGGATTATTTATTACCATCAAAATACTTCTTCAAAGTTGTTTAATAATCTGGACAAAATATGGAATTTAACTAGCAATTTGGGGTTCAAATCCCCCCAGGGTAAGTACTAAAAATGACTTTCCAAATGCCTCCAAACTCACTCAAAATTTTGATTAGAGGTAGGGGATGTCTTAGGGACATTATTTAGGTCTCATTTGAACCATTAATAAATTATTAAGTCTGTTCTAACCTTCTCCCAAACAGCATAAAAAATCACTAGTTCGACCTTGGGGGAAATAACATGAAATCTTCTTCAAATAAAATAAAACTAGGCAAGATGGATCCAAATGCTTAAGTGTTGAACATGAAACTTGTAATAATAATCAATGGAAGTCCATACATCATAAATATATCAGATAAATATTCTTCCATTCGAAATTATCATCAATACATTGGCATACATCAATCTAGTGGGGGAATGGTCACGGTTTTCTCATTAATAATCCATTTTACATATAACCACTTGGTATTTCAACCTGAAACTTTCTGGATATGAATAATTAATCATATTAAAACAGAAATAGATCATGAGAACCACTCCCAAAGAGTACAAGAGCTCACCAAAAACGCCCTGCTCAAGGGTCAAGAATATGCCATCAAAACTGGAAATGGTTGAGAGAGTCTGTTGCACTAGAAGAAACCATGAGATTCCCTGTAGATTACACCTACAAATGAACACTCCATTAAATCTCCAAATTAAAGGTCTGAATTTCCTTTCCAATTACCAACTTGGATGGGAATCTTTCACCCTCGAAATTGGCTAAGGCAAGAAACTAGTCATCCATTAGCTGTCCCTCTTCACAAATGCAATTGCAAATTTCTCAAATGATCAAAATCTGGTTTCATTCTTTGTTATTGAAATTTATAAACTTATAATGTCCTCCATGGGTTGAATTCCTTCCAAGAGACTCATTTGAACTCCAGTTGGGAAAAGATTCCAAAGAATGCCAATTGTACAACAATTCCTAGTCTCCCACTTCTACCAAATCACATGTGGAAGCATCTTAGCTACCATAAATCCATTGAATTCCCTCTTGGAGGCTATGTTTAGCCCTAACATTTCATATATGTCATATGTCATCATTCAGGTCTGATTTGTGTCATAGGTGTCATAGCATCTTCATCATTGTTGTCATAGAGCTAGGGAATCTAGCCCAAGTGTCTCACTAGCTCCAAATTGTCTCTTCCTCTTCCATGGGAGTTACTCTTCCTCTACATTTCAACCTTGGATGATTCATGCAATGAATAATACCTTTTGAAATCCCCCAAGTATTTTACCATTCACCTTGAATTCGAATTGGTGAGAAAATGATGCCAAGTGTAGTGGGGAAATCTAGCCATATGTGGGTCCCCCTTCCTCCATGTGTCCTCATGATCAAATGCCACTTTGATTTTAATTTGTATATATCTATTTATCTCCTTTATTAAATATTTATTCCATTCTAATGTTCAAGCATCATTTATTATTCCCTTTATTCCAAATTCCAAATCTTCCACCCCAAACCTAGGAAACTAGTAATTTTTCCTCCTTGGCAATTATTTGACCCTTAACATCAATTTGACAAAATCTCATGAATATGATCGTTGGGATTAGGCCATGTTGTAGACACAACAGATCCCATGCTTTAGATAATGCATGGGATCCCCAAATTTTAAATAAATACAAAGGTATTTGGGTAAGTCTTTCTTTAAACTCCAGATTCTTCACTACTATCCCTGTCATCCTTTACCTTACCTTTGTTTGGCCTGATTACCACCATTTTCTAATAAATTTTATAAGTATTTTGGTATGGAGGAAACCTTCAATTTTGATTATTTTGTCTTCTGCTTTCACCTTCCCAAAACCCGACCTTTTGCGCACCCAAAACCCAAAAGGTGCGGGTTGCGGGATTTCGTTTTTATGCTTTTGGTTTGTTGTCAACCCGAAACCCAAAACCCGACAGCTACGGGTTGCGGGTTTTCCTTTCAATAATTTTGGGATATGGCATCCTGAAAACCAAAACCCGAAACCTGACATTGTGGCTTTCGGCTTTCGGGAATTCATTTTAAAGTTTTAGTCGTGTTGTTATTCCCGAAACCCAACTTCCGAAACCCGACTTTCGAGTTGCAGCTTTTGGTAATCATTATTTTTTGTTGAATTTTTTTTGTGGTTTGCATTCCCGAAACCTGAAGCCGACATTTTCGGTTGCAGCTTTTAGGAACCCAAATAAACCTTGTAAGTAAAACACCCATCACCGGATCCTGAATCTCGAATCAGGCAATCTGAGCCGTTCAGTCGTTCTACATCACACGGCTAGAATTTGACCTGGCGAATTCATTAAATAAGGGTTTTCTATTTTTCTTTTGTCATTTTTTCTGTTAAAAATTACTGCGTTGTGCCGATTTTTACTGCTAATTTTGTTGCTAGGGGTCATTATTACCGGCTTTTTAGTTATTTTCCATTGCTGCATTTTGCGTTCAGTAGTTTCGTTATTTTGGAATCAGTGATGATCTTCTTCTATTATTTGATTGGGCTATGCAAGGCTCTGTAAATTATACCTTTTCAGTCTCTCAGGATTCACTTTGGTTTTTCCGTTAAATCAGCCATCCGGATCTGGTTTGACAAGTGAAATCAGGCTTCCAGTTTGTGTACTGAAACTTTTGTCTTAGTCATTTCGCAGTCAGCTCGCTCACCATAACTCCCATTTTCGTCCCAAATCCGAAGTCATGATTGTTGATGTGAACAGACTTGTAATGATGAGCTTTCAAATGTGATTTAAGTCATGTGAGTCTCGATTGGATTTGTACTTTAGCATGGATCCAGATCCGGTTAACACACATTATAGCTCATTTCATTACAGTTCGGATGATTGTAGTGTCATAATAGTAATAATTTGATCATTATGATCAGTTTCTCTCAATCATTACCATCCTATCAGTTGGCCTTAAATTAGTAACAAACATGAAACCTTTAGTTCATCCTCTGTATTCTTTAAGAGGAAATTTGCATGTTGATGTTGTAATTTTCTTCTTGACGCATTTGGTATGAGCAATATGCATATAGGAAATGAATCCATTGATGCATGTTTTGAAGATGAGAAACTTCAGCCGTTGCTATATCAAGAACCTATTTAACCACCTTTTGATGCAGGTATTCCAGATATGAGAAGTGATAGTGAAGAAGGAGATTCTGAAGCCCTGTTTGTCTACATGCAATGCCTTGACAAGAAGGAAAAGAAAGTTCATGAAGAGCCAACCGACCAAGATGATACTATTGTACAAGATTTTATAATCAACGAAGAACCTGAGACTCCGCCAACTCCTTCTAAGGTGGATTCCTTGACGGATTTATCTGTTTTTGAGGATGTCGCTCATAATCCAGAAGTTCCTGCGGAAGATCCTCTAGAAGCCAAATCGTTTGTTGTTGATAGTCAACAATTAAGTATTGATTTTTTGCTATGTCGTGAAGATCTCTTTTTGGAGGATGAATCCTGAGAAATCATTCTATTTGAAGGGTGATGAAAATCATGAAAGCTAGGAAAGTGGCAAGTGGCAGGATTTTTCTCGATTCATAGTCTGATTTGAATTTTTGCAATCCCTACCTATGGGGAATTTCCACCTGCACTCTTTTGTAATTTCCTATTTAAGGAGAAATGCTTCTCGTAGCTAGGGTTTGGTAATTTTGGAGTTACACATCTGTAGGAGAAAAGGTGGGGATACTTTGTTCATCAGAGCTCTTGTAATTCATGTACAAGACTCTTTTAATACAGTAAATGCATCTTTTGATCTATCTCTTGTTATTCCTCGATTTTATTTGAGAATTACTGATTGTGTACTTCAGATTGTCATCTACAATGAATGTTATCATCTGCATATATATAATGTATGGATCTATCATATTGGTTTCCCTGTATGACTGATTGATGCTGTGAGGTATTCCATTGAGTTTACTCAATATTAATACTTTCTTTATCGATTTATGCAAATGATTTGTTGCACATAATAATCATGGTTAATTTTTCAATTATTGTCTTTTAATTTTCATTAATGGATTGTGGTTTAAGTTAATAAGTAACTCATCAAAGACATTTCTATTGAAGGTGATAATTTACTTGTTCATCATACCTCAAGGTTCATTTGCACAATATCAAGCTTTCTTTTTAGAATAGGACTAACTCAGATTAGTTTTCCTTCTCTGAAATAGGTTAGCTTAGCATAGCTTTACCATTTTCACACCTTTGTTTTCCTTGATTGGAAAATTGACCAAATTGGTCGAATCACCAACTCTCAGAGTGCCAGCGGAGGCCAAATATCTGTGGGGGATCACCATACCAAACAGGCTGGGGATAGAACTATCCTTGCACAGGGTCTTTCGAATCCTTTCAGCTTGGGTTTTCTTCCTCTGTTGGGAGCCTTGGAAACATTCCAACACCTTTTGCATCTAACCTGCACAACCGAGGCATCAAAAAATGGAACTAGAAGGAGGGCCACTAGTACAACATGCCTAAACAAGCTACTAAGAAACCTCCTCTAGCAAGTCCTTCAGTGGTTCAAACTTGAAGCTAGTCAAGGGCTTCAACCTCTGAGCAACCAACTAAATTACAACCTACAGTCCTTCCTATTACCTCTGCCCAACCTACAGTTATACCTATCACACCCGCAGTACAACAGGAAAACAAAAGAGAGGTTATTATTGTATCACCTACAAGAGGAACCCTCACACTACAACAGATATTGAAAGCATCCACCAACAGTGTTATTAGAACAGAACAACGGATTGCTGACCAAAGAAGACATGGTCTGGCAACTTTGAATTCAGACAATATTTTGCAGACCAACCAACAATAAGATCAGCAAAATTCCATTCCGTAGACCAGTAACCCACAGATCCAACAGACAACTAATCCTAATATTGAGAATCAATAGACAGTTGATCAACACCATGAAGATCAAGAGCTTATCGATCAACCAGGTTCTCATGAATATAATCTTCAGACTCCTTTTAAAGGAGCACTAGATCAACCAAAACTTGGAGCTAGTGGACCATCGCCATCCCCTCCTTCATCTTCATCATCTTCTTCAGACAACGAACATTCTTCTGGTTCTTCGTCAGAAGAAGAAGAAGAAGAAATACCTATGGCTGGAGAAGGCCAAAACAGACCATGGCTCGACCAAGATACAATATGGGTACTTGGAGACCAGCACATATTACCTAAAAACCCTGAGAAATGGCTACCCAAGTTTAGCTCGGCTGACAAGTCACCTACACTAGATCACATTAAAACCTTTATGCAAGCTATCAGACTTAGGTGCATCATTCATGAGGATGTAGTCTGTAGACTCTTCCCTTACACCTTTGAAGGGAACGCAGCTGCATGGTATTTTGCCTTACCAGAAAGGTCTATTATTTCTTGGGATGAGTTTGAAAAACTATTCATCCAAAATTTTGGAGATGACAAAACGCCGCAGGATCTTGTTTTGGAGTTATCCTCCATGAAGATCAAAGGAAAGGAAAGAGTTAAAGATTTTAATCAAAGTTTCTCATACCTAAATAATAGAATTCCCACCGAACTTCTTCCTGCTAAAGAATTGTTGGTGGCCTACTATGAAAAAGGCCTACCTGCACCCATTGTAATATGGGTGAAACGAGCACATAAAGGCACCTTACTTGAAGCATTTGTTGAAGCAATTTAGGCAGAGAAGGACATGTTCTTCTTGAAAGATAGTCCTGATATTACAGAGGAACATCCTTCCACTTGTAGAAAGAGAACCGATACTGCTCTTAAAAAAATGTTCAAAACAAGGATCCACTTGACATGACTGATATGAAAAAGTTCATCCAGAAAATGTCAAATGAGATGGTTGATTTGAAGAAGACAAACAATGAAAATCAAAAACATAATAGAGGTTTTATAAGGCCACCTTTCAGGAGACCTTATCAACCTCCACCAAATCCACCTCCTCCTAATCCAACAGAAGGCCTCACAAATGAAGAAATCTATTCTATTTTCAGAACCTTAGCAGCAGAATCTCAAAACGCCCCTAAAGTTTCCAATGTTCAAACCGATTCAGATCCAAAATTACCTGAAGGAGAAGAAGAAGAACATGATCCACAAATCAACACTGTAAGTTACTTCTCAGAAATCCCCATGTGTGAAGAAGAAGAATAAGTTGAGACTGTGTTTAGTGTACAACATCCTTACAACATAAGGTCTAGGCCTCAACCCCCTCAGGAACCTTCCTCCTCTACACTAGTTCCTAACAAAGGAAAGACTATTCCCCAAAAGGACACAGTCATCCCCGAAATGGAGTACAACCTAGTTGAAGATCTTAAAAAAGTTAAATCAAACATCTCTTTGTTTGAACTGTTGAAAATCCCTTCTATGAGGGATATCTTACCCAAAAGTATGGTATTCAAAGAACCAAGAGAATTGCCAAACAATAACCTTGACTCTTTTACTAAATCTGATGATAAAAAACTGGCAGCAGAAGGACACCTTCTTTCATGCTTACTTTCGATATTTTCAATAGAAATGTACATAACTACATGATAGACTCAAGTGCCTCATCAAATGTGATGCCTTTGTCTATTTGTAGAAAGTTGAATGCCACATGGGAACCTTGCCCCACTCTGATAGTACAACTTGACAGATCTAAAGTCAGAGTGGTGGGGAGACTTAGAAACATTCTTCTTACACTGTCAGCAGATCCTTGGATCCACCAAACAATTGATATTGTCATAGATGACATCCTAGAAGCATATGGTATGTGGCTCAGCAGAGACTAGTCTGAAAAACTGAAAGGCTATTTTGCCACTAAATGGTCTCATTTGTGGTTACCCTATAATTGACAACCTAATAAAATCAAGATCAGTAGGGAACCCTTCATGATGTAGACAGTCACGGAGCTAAATGACTCAAGTGAACCTGCATGTTACTTCAATTCACAAATTGAGAATTTTACCTTTGACACTTTCTTTGGGGACTTTCCAGCTAACATTTCACCACAAGAGAATACACAGAATGAATCTCAAGTAACTCATCTCACCTATGCGCCTTTCTCAGGAGACATTGTACATAATATTTTTAATGTAAATACCAATTTTAGAGTAGATCCTATTTCTTGGACATTATTGTTTGACGGTTCTAAATCCAAAGATGGAGTTGGTGCAAGTTGTGTTCTTATAGACCCAAAAGGAATAAAAACTATGATTGCATGCAGGTTAGAATTCGATTGTACTAACAATATAGCTGAATATGAGGCCCTGGTGCAGGGACTTAAGAAGGAAATCGATATGAAAGTACAAATAATTCAATGCTTTGGTGACTCAGAGATCATTGTGAAACAGGTGAGGAACAAGATATACTGTCTATCCCCTCGCCTGATGAATTATCAGAAATTGGTTAGAAATCTTACCAGTTCCTTCACTGCATTCAATATTAATTCAGTTCCTAGATCTCAGAATTTTGATGCTAACTTATTGGCAAATACAACATCTAGATTGATTCCGCCAGAGGGCCTGTCTCCTCAAACGTTCTCAATAGAGATTATGTACAGGCCTTCCATACCAGACAATGTAATGAGTTGGAAGGTGTTTGAAGATGATCAACAGATTCTTGATTTTTTGACAACCCAAGATTCATTTCAAGACATGGCTATAGATGAGGCTGAACACGAAAAATTACTCTCCGATCCTTCAAATGTCATCTTGAAATCAGTGATCAATTTGGATAAATTCTATGATTTGCAAGACAAATTCAAACGCAACACAAACTACAAAACTCAGAGCTCCTCGCTCAATTATGAGCAAGTCAATTTAGGCACTGAGCAAGAACCCCGTTTTATCAATTTAGGAGTTGATTATACCCCCAAGGAACACAGATCCATCATTAAACTTTGTAACGAATATAGATATGTCTTTTCCTGGACTTATGATGAATTGAAAACATTTCATACCAGCGTCATGTACCACAACATACCCATGAAGCCAGAAGTGAATCCATATCAACAGAAGTTGCAGAAAATGCACCCTAGCTTATAACCCTTTATCAAAAGGGAAATTGAAAAGCTACTGACGGCTTGAATTATCTTCCCTATTAGGCATACGCAATGGATAGCCAACTTGGTGCCTATCTGTAATAAAAGTGGGGAAAACTGACTGTGTGTCGATTTTAGAAACTTGAATCGAGCTTCTGAAAAGGACAACTATCATGTTCCGCCCATGGAGCAGATTCTGCAAAGAGTAGCAGGTTCAAAGCTGTTTTCTCTCCTGGATGGTTTTCCGAGACACAACCAAGTCATGGTTTCCCCGGACGACCAACTAAAGACAACTTTTAGATCCCCTTGGGGTACCTTTGCCTACAGGCGGATGCCTTTTGGGTTGATTAATGTAGGAGCCACTTTTCAGAGAGTTATGGATATAGATTTTTGATGTTTAATGCATGATTTTGTCGTGGTTTATCTTGATGATATCACCATCTACTCAAAGAAACGACATGAACATATTCTCGCTCTGAAATAGGTTTTTGAACGTTGCAGGAAGTACATGATTTCCCTGAACCCAAAGAAATCCATATTTGTAGTGATAGAAGGAAATCTTTTGGGATTCATTGTCTCAAAGGAAGGTATGATAATCGACCCTGAATGCACTAACGCAATTTCAAAAATCGGTTTTCCCAGTTTGCACAAAGCAATGCAGTCTTTCTTGGGTAAGATCAACTTTGTACGTAGATTTCTACCAAATTTTGTACAAATAGTTAAACCTTTGCAGTATTTAGTTAAAAATGATGTACAGTTCACCTGGTCACAGGAACAGAAAGATGCATTTGTTCAAATCCAAAAAGCTATTGCCAAAGCGCTTGCCCTAATGTCCCCGTATTTCGAAAAGGATTTTATTTTGTATACCTTTGCTACTGATTTCTCTTATGCAACTGTTTTGACACAAAATCATGACAATGACGATGAAATCCCAATATATTTCATGAGCTCAACGTTCAAAGGAGTAGAGCTTAATTATTCTCAGATCGACAAGCATGCCTATGCAGTTTATAAGTCTGTCAAGCATTACAGGCCCTATTTGTTGAAATCCAGAACGAAATTCATTGTACCTTACTCTTCCATCAGGAATGTGCTTATCCAAAAAGAGTTGGGGGAGAAAAGGGCTCATTGGATGACAGCCCTATAGGAGTATGATCTTGAAATCAGGTCAACCAAAATAGTCAAAGGGAAAGGCCTTTGTCTTCTTACCACTCAGTCAAATGACCCTGTACAGCAACAGACTGAATGGGACCAAGAGGAGGATCTCCCAACAGGTTTTGTAAATGCTATTGACACCCCGACATATGAATGGTATGACCATATCAAGTTTTTCTTAAAACATGGGTTTGCTCCTTAAACCCTTGATTTCAAAAAAATTAGGGCTTTAAGATTGAAAGTTGTTCCATATCAGTTTATTAATGAAGTTCTGTTTAGAAAAAAACTATGATAGTGTTTTCCTTAGTTGTTTGGAAAAACATGAAACTGATGATATTCTTTTCCAATTTCATGCAGGACCTGCTGGAGGTCATTTCTCAGGTGAAACAACAGCTCATAAAATTCTCAGGGTAGGTTATTAATGGCCTACATTGTTTAAGGATGCTTATGCTAATGTAAGGAAGTGCAAACCATGTCAGAAGTGCGCAAGAAAATTCAAGAAGCCTGCTTTTCCTTTGCATCCTGTCACTATTCAATTCCCATTTCAACAATGGGGATTAGATTTTGTTGGCCCTATCAATCCTACCTCTTCCCTACAACACCGATACATCCTTACTGCCACTGATTACTTTACCAGATGGGTAGAGGCACTCCCACTCAAAAAGTGTACCGCTAGCCAAGTAATTTCCTTTCTTGACAATCAGATAGTCACTCGATTTGGTACTTCAGAGTACCTCGTCTTCGATAATGCATCTTACTTTTCTTGAATTGGCCTGACTGAATATGCCCTTGAAAAGGGGATCAAGTTGAAATTCTTTGCCAATTACTATCCATAAGGTAATGGGTTGGCTGATTCTTTGAACAAAAACCTGGTAAACATTCTTAAGAACACTGTAGCCTCTCATCACAGAGATCGGCACACTTAGCTCAATAATTCTCTTTGGGTAGATCGAATCACTCCAAAGGCAGCAATAGGAAACTCCCCTTATTATTTACTTTATGGCAAGGAAGCCATTCTTCCTTCTAATCTCACCATCCCTTCATTGCAATTAGCCCAGTCTGTCCAAGAGGATAACTCTTCTCCCCTCCAACACAAAATTGATACCTTGCTCAAACTGGAAGAAGACAAGGAGGCATCCAAGAATAAGTTATATCATCATCAGCAAATGGTGAAAAGATGGTTTGATCAGAAATCTTCATCTAATAGAGAGTTTTTGGTTGGAGACTTGGTATTAAGATGGGAAAAACAACATAAAGACAAGAATGCCTATACAAGTTTCAATGCCTTTGGCTAGGACCTTTCATTGTTATAGAAAAGATGGGCCCTAGTACTATTCGATTACAAACACTGGAAGGAGTTGTTGACACCTATCCAGTGAATGTTTCACTTCTCAAAAAGTATTTTGTTTGATCTGTATGATCCATTTGTACATAGGTTTGGTGTGTTGTTTGATGATTTTATTTGCTTACAATATGTTTGAATAACTTTACACTCTTGGCCAATGTCTGAGGATCAGTTTTCATAGTAATCATCTCAATTGCAGTTTTAGATTTGTATGTCATGCATAGCTATTCAACATGTATCAGAATTTGCTTATCAGAAGTTAGAAACTTAATAATTACAAGGATTTGATTGGTACCCTTCCATCCTGGTCATCATCTTATGCATGTCTTATTTGTTTAATTGAGGTTTGGGGTATAACTGAGTTTTCCTATCTCATGTTTCATGGTTAAAAAACAACATATCATAATAACATGCTCGACTTTATCTGCTCTGGATCCTTTTCCAAATCACCTTGATAATAATAATTCTCCTAATCAATGTAAATTACAAGGTGGGGGGTCTTTAGTTTAAGCCATCCCATTAGGTTCATAGGTTTTAGTGGAATGACATCTTCACATCAAGCCACCACACTTGGAAGATGACCCTCAGCTCTACTGGGAGGTGGAATATCTTATCACAGGTCGGTCCATTCATGATCTACAAAGCACCAGTGACTAACACTACTGATATATGGTTACCAAGCCATGGTAGTGCCTTGTGATTCACAGTTCAATAAAATCTTGTTTGATTTATAGGAAACCGGTTGTATGTAGAGACAAGGGGGTCTTACCACAAGCCATCCTTGCTATGATAATGGGTCTGATCCTGGACTGAAATTACCATTACATGGTTACCAAGCCATGGTAGTTTCTTTCAATTTCACAGCTGGAAGACAAGGAGTCTCCTTACCGAGATCGCTTGTTCAGTTTCCAAATCAGTCTTGTGAATGGCACTGCTAGTATCTGATCACCAAGTTAGGGTAGTGGTCCTATATCAACAAGGCCCTATGCATTGTTTTTATGTTTTTCAAAAAAAAAAGGTGAGAAAAGATATGTATATGGAAAAATGAAGCATTGTAAATCAATAAAACTACAATAGATCAAAGTGATCTGTAATTAGGACACCCATGAGCATCTCTAAGTTTATCTACAGGTTCAACACAAGATGGTTTTACATGATTACGTGAAGGTAAAGAATCCCTGTTGTTCTTTGAACCTCCTTATCAGATTGGCATTATATTTAACATGATCGTGTATGGGAGTGTACTGATTTTTTTATTCTTGTTTATTAAACTGTCTCTTCGTGAACATTTTCTAGAAGTTCAAGTTGAAGTTTTGTTGACTGACATACTTTCTTTAGTTGATTTATGTTGCGAAGATAACTGGTCCATCCCTGTAAAATTAGTCACAGCAGATCTAATGAACAAGTAAATCAATCACAACAGATGAATATAGAAAATATGGTGTAAAACTGTGCAAAACATGCAACAGTGCTCAATATCCCAGAAAGGGTGAATGGATTACAATAGAATACAATCTCTGTCAATGAGCAATTCGAATTGACTAAGTAGGCCATTCGAATCACTGAATGGAGTAGCTTGACTCCAACTAGGAGTCCTCATCATCAATCGGTGGTGGTCATCAATGCACAAGAACCAGTCATCCAGGTGTCAATCTGAGTCTAACTGAGTGTATCATGTGTAACTGAAGTGTGTAGCACTGATTAAGGGAAAGAGGCTCAGTGGGGGGCGCATGGGAGACTAACTGAAGTCAGAACAAGTCATCTAGTCAAACTGGAGGTCCAACGGAAGTGAAACAGTCAGTCGGGAGTGAAACTAGCCTCAAATCAGGGAGAATCGGAGCTAACTGAATGTAACTGAAGTGGAACTGCAGTGGTAGGTGAACAAGTGCGCCCTTCTCTGGCAGTAGGTGAGAAGTGGGCGCCTTTCAGCCTAGGAGGGCTAAAACTCTGAAGGAAGTGGCTCCCGGGTGCTAGAATAAGGTGGCTAAGGTGCTGGAGGCATCAAACTGGTGACTGGGATCCATGCAAAGTGCATGCAAACCCTAGAATTTGCATGCAAACCCTAATTGCATGCAAGATCCTGAAAAAGATGATGTGGATATCCGAACACCCCCCCTCAAGCTAGACTATGATGTGCAAAAAAAAATAATGTGGGACCCTGGTAACTAAGACCAAAGGTCACCCCGATACAATAATAATCCAAACTAATAACAGTAAATAAACCGAGGAAATGGGGAAAACCTCATGGGAAAAATACCCCCCCTCAAAATGAACTGTAACACACCAAAATATTTAACTGCTCCAAACTAAAATAGATATGTCTGGAGGTATCTTACTCTTGGGAGTAAATGGATTATGCTCCAAACACATGTGCTTGAATTCTCCATCAGTGGATGCAAGCGAATGTGGAGACTTTAAGAACTTGCTCTTCATACCGAAAATGGTGAGAACAAATCTGAAAATATAAGGATGATCCTGGAACCTGTGATTCGAACCAAGTGAGGTAGGAATAGCTCCAATCGGATAAAATAGATCTTGAAACTTGAACTTCTTATCAATAAAAGTTAAATCAGCTCCAAAAATAGATGAATGGTTTCTTGAGATCTCCTTTGAACCAACAAGGGTGAGATCAAAACCAAAATCAGCAAAAAGTGCATGAGAATTGAACTCAAGCGAATGGTAGTGCTCTTCATCTTCATTAAAAATCTGAGAAACTTTGCAAATGATAGAACATGAGTCTATAGGAGGCATGCAATCAAGGAGGACGAATGCTTCACCTCCAAAATCAGATTTTACCTCCAAAACATCAAGTAGATCATTATTCTGCATGTTGGCAAACTCATGTGAAAGAGAGGATTCAAGAACCTCTTCGGAATCTAGAGTATGAGCTTGTTTATCTTGCTCAGAATTCGAAATAGAAGACTTTGAGAGAATGAGTGTTGAATCTACAGTTTCTTCTTCATCTTGAACAATTGTTGAGGCCAACACATGATCGGAAAGAACACATAAGGAGATCTCATTGGGCTTGTTCTCCAAAAGGCTAGCATGATCCTCTTCTTCCTGCTTTCCAAATTCTCTGTCAAGTTGGACCCACAGATCACTTGGATTTTCAGCAGTCTTACTAAGGTAGCGCATACAAGGAGACATAGCAAGACATATTGCTCCAAAAGCTCTGTCACAATCATTGAGCCAATCATTCTCCTCTTCATCGGAATAAAAAACTCTTGTATTACCAATGCACATATCAAAAAGACATTGTCTCTTCAAGAATGCAATCATCTTTGGTTTCCATTCATCATAGTTGAATGGAGTAAGAATATTTTATGAAGAAGAAGTCTCCATCTTTGCATTAGCAAATGCACATGGAGAAGTAAGAAACCTGCAAATCACACACAAACAAACACTATGTTTTCAGCCTTGCATGCACATGAGCAAATGCACATGAGATTTTGCATGCCGCTGCTGAAATATATTGGTGAGCAAATATTGCTCTCTCTTCATGTAGAACACCTGTAGAAAAGAAATCTTGTCCCTACCATGGCTCTGATACCATGTAAAATTAGTCACAGCAGATCTAATGAACAAGTAAATCAATCACAACAGATGAATATAGAAAATATCGTGTAAAACTGTGCAAAACATGCAGCAGTGCTCAATATCCCAGAAAGGGTGAATGGATTACAATAGAATACAATCTCTGTCAATGAGCAATTCGAATTGACTAAGTAGGCAATTCGAATAACTGAATGGAGTAGCTTGACTCCAACTAGGAGTCCTCATCATCAATCGGTGGTGGTCATCAATGCGCAAGAACCAGTCATCCAGGTGTCAATCTGAGTCTAACTGAGTGTATCATGTGTAACTGAAGTGTGTAGCACTGATTAAGGGAAAGAGGCTCAGTGGGGAGGCGCATGGGAGACTAATTGAAGTCAGAACAAGTCATCTAGTCAAACTGGAGGTCCAACGGAAGTGAAACAGTCAGTCGGGAGTGAAACTAGCCTCAAATCAGGGAGAATCAGAGCTAACTGAATGTAACTGAAGTGGAACTGCAATGGTAGGTGAACAAGTGCACCCTTCTCTGGCAGTAGGTGAGAAGTGGGCGCCTTTCAGCCTAGGAGGGCTAAAAATCTGAAGGAAGTGGCTCCCGGGTGCTAGAATAAGGTGGCTAAGGTGCTGGAGGCATCAAACTGGTGACTGGGATCCATGCAAAGTGCATGCAAGTGCATGAAAACCCTAATTGCATGCAAGATCCTGAAAAAGATGATGTGGATATCCGAACAATCCCAGCCAGTCGCCATTTGTTGTAGACACAACGGATCCCATGCTTTAGCTAATGCATGAGAGCCCCAAATTTTAAATAAATACAAAGGTATTTGGGTAAGTGTTTCTTTAAACTCCAGATTCTTCACGACTATCCCTATCATCCTTTACCTTACCTTTGTTTGGCCTGATTGCCACCTTTTTCTAATAAATTTTCTAAGTGTTTTGGTATGGAGGAAGCCTTCAATTTTGAGTATTTTATCTTTTGCTTTCACCTTCCCGAAACTCGACGGTTTGCGCACCCGAAACCCAAAATCCGAAAGGTGCGGGTTGCGGGATTTTGTTTTTATGCTTTTGGTTTGTTGTCAACCCGAAACCCGACAGATACAGGTTGCGGGTTTTCCTTTAAATAATTTTGGGATATGGAATCTCGAAAACTAAAACTCGAAACCCGACATTGCGGCTTTCGGCTTTTGGGAATTCATTTTAAAGTTTTAGTCATTTTGTTGTTCTCAAAACCTGAAACCCGACTTTCGGGTTGCAGCTTTCGGAAACATACCTTTTGCGTTTTCACGGATTGCCATCTTGAAACCTGAACCCGACATTTCAGGTTGCATCTTTCGAGAATCATTATTTTCGTTGAATGTTTTTGTGGTTTGCATTCCGGAAACCCGAACTCGACATTTCGGGTTGTGGCTTTCGATAACCCAAATAAACCTTGTAAGTAAAACACCCATCACCGGATCCCGAATCTCGAATCAGACAATCTGATTCGTTCGTTCGTTCTACATTGCATGGCTAGGATTTGATCTGGTGAATTCATTAAATAAGGGTTTTATATTTTTCACTTATCATTTTTTCTGTTGAAAATTACTGCGATGTGCTGATTTTTACTGCTAATTTGGTTGCTAAGGGTCGTTATTACCAGATTTTCAGTTATTTGCGATTGCTGCATTCTGCATTCAATAGTTTGGTTCTTTTGAAATCAGTGATGATCTTCTTCTATTATTTGATCGGACTCTGCAAGGCTCTGTAAATTATACTTTTTCAGTCTCTCAGGAGTCACTTTGGTTTTTCTGTTAAATCAAGGATCTGGATCCGTTTTGACAGGTGAAATCAGGTTTCCAGTTTGTGTACTGAAACTTTTGTCTTAGTCATTTCGCAGTCAGCTCTCTCCCCATAACTCTCATTTTCGTCCCAAATCCGAATTCATGATTGTTGATGTGAACAGACTTGTAATGATGAGCTTTCAGATGCGATTTAAGTCATTTGAGTCTCGATTGGATTTGTACTTCAGCATGGGTACATATCCAATTAACACACGTTATAGCTCGTTTCATTACAGTCTGAATGATTGCAGTGTCCTAATCATAATCATTTGATCATTATGACCAGTTCCACTCAATCATTACCATCCTATCAGTTGGCCTTAAATTAGTAACAAACATGAAACCTTTAGTTCATCCTCTGTATTCTTTAAGAGGAAAATTTGCATGTTGATGTTGTAAGTTTCTTCTTGACACATTTGGTATGAGCAATATGCAGATAGGAAATGAATCCCTTGATGCATGTTTTGAAGATGAGGAACTTCAGTCATTGCTATATCAAGAACCTATGTCACCACCTTTTGATGCAGGTATTCCCGATATGAGCAGTGATAGTGAAGAAGGAGATTCTGAAGCCCTGTATGTCTGCATGCAACGCCTTGACAAGAAGGAAAAGAAAGTTCTTGAAGAGCCAACCGACCAAGATGATACTATTGTATGAGATTTTATAATCAACAAAGAACCTAATATTCCGCCAACTCCTTCTGAGGTGGATCCCTTGACGGATTTCTCTGTTTTTGAGGATGTCGCTCATAATCCAGAAGTTCCCGCGGAAGATCCTCTAGAAGCGAAACCGTTTGTTGTTGATAGTCAACAGTTAAGTATTGAGTTTTTGCTATGTCGTGAAGATCTCTTTTTGGAGGACGAATCCTGAGAAATCATTTTGTTTGAAGGGTGATGAAAATCATGAATGCCAAGAAAGTGGCAAGTGGCAGGATTTTTCTCGATTCATAGTCTGATTTGAATTTTTGTAATCCCTACCTATGGGGAATTTCCACCTGCACTCTCTTGTAATTTCCTATTTAAGGAGCAATGCTTCTCGTAGCTAGGGGTTGGTAAGTTTGGACTTACACATCGGTAGAAGAAAGGCTCGGGATACTCTATTCATCAGAGCTTTTGTAATTTCTGTACAAGACTCTTTTAATATAGTAAAGTCATCTTTTGATCTATCTCTTTTTATTCCTCAAGTTTATTTGAGAATTACTCATTGTGTACTTCAGATTGTCATCTACAGTGAATGTTATCATTTTGCATATATATAATGTATGGATCTATCATATTGGTTTCCCTGTATGGTTGATTGATGCTGTGAGGTATTTCATTGAGTTTATTCAATATTAATACTTTCTTTATCGATTTCTGCAAATGATTTGTTGCACATAATAATCATGGTTAATTTTTCAATTGACAGAATGATTACAGATTGATTCTTGAACAGGCTTAAGTACTTGAATTATTGTCTTTTAATTTTCATTAATGGATTTGGGACATGAAAGTGATGCACAACAAATTGCAGGAAAAGTGCATCCTCTGAGTCTTTTTCCTCGACGACCCTGCATTACTACATATAGCTATGTTTTCCAATTGGAAAAGTGCAACGATGTGGATTTTCAGCTTAACCTGTAATGTAAATGAAAAGGACTCTAATTTAGCAGTATGCCATGACAACGACTCCATGTGAATAGAAAGAGATGGTAAGGTATCGGGAAATCAATAAATTCAAAACAAATGAAAATGTGTGGGATATCACCTATGGCAGTGTCCACAAAAAGCATGTTTTAGCATGGAAGACATGAGACACTGGCCAAAAATGAAGGCCTTATGGTATTATCAAAGCTTCGCTAAAAGAGAGAGGCCAATATACTCCCAAATTCATTTTGAGATTGAATGGTAGTCATATGTTTAAAAATTAAAAGTAGAGTCAACACATTTCCTATTCTATATGATCCTGACAAACCTTTAAAACCCCGGATGCAAGTGTCTATGTGCCCGACGCATCGGTCCCCTCTCACATGGAACAAGCCGCTCATGGCAATGGCCCCAACATGCATGCTCAGGACCATGTGACGACAATTGCATCCAACCTGTCTGACCGCACCACTGGACAACACTCCAACTAGGGTGACAACGATTATTTAAGGTAGGAGGACGAGCCCCAAGACCCCAACCTCCTTCGTGTGAGTTCTAAACGATGATTATTCTCTCCTGGTGTGAGGCGCCATTAATTCTGCCACCCTCATCAAGGATGACAGCCTGCAACATTTATTACCTCTATGGGAGGGAAATGGTTTGCTTGGCTCTTTTAATCTATCTGTAGACATGCATTCCAATTTCACTGTTGCATTCTGGTTTTTCCCTGTGGATTCCTCTGCTCGACTTTGGAACGCTCTCGTTTCCATGAAGCGCACCAGAGGTACCCCTCGTCGCGACAGTGGTAGAAAACGATCTGGTAGACAGTCTAAGGTGGCTATGGACCCGACCGTAATGGATGGGTATGCAGAGCACATCTCTGCACGAACTCGCAGCCTCATTGACAGTTGGGAAGCTCGTAGGGTGGCGGATCTCCTTTCCTCGGGTAGTAACGGAGATGCCATCAATCACTACTGGCTGCTGAAAAACTTGATGAGTACCTTGGTGGAAGAAATGGAAGCTAGCTGGGATGCTAGCACTAACATTGTGTGAAATATGAAATCTATCCTGACAGAGGCTTCTGATCACTTAAACACCATGGATGCCAACATGACATGGGATTTCTTCTCCCTGGGCGGCAATTCTGATCAGGCGATGCAAGGAAACATTGCAGCTGATGGTGAACCGGATGCACAGAAGGAAGGGTCTGCAAAGGAAAAAAGTGTGGTCAGAAAAGACAAGGCTTCTGCTCCTTCTACGCTCGCCAACGACACAACGCATGAAGGTCCTGGCACCCCAAGTTCTTCCTCCAATTCTCTCCCCCCTCCGGGGACCTTTGAATACTTTTATGCTTCCTGCCCCATCCTTGAGGAGGAACTAGACACACCACATGCAAGTCATTAGATGGGATATCATTGCTCCGGGTTATCTCTGCGAGTTCTAGATTTTTTGTTTTCATTTACTGTATGGTTTAATCTATAGCACTCTTAGATAGCATGTAATATTTTTTTGGTACAAGTCATAGTCTTGCTAAATTTTCATAATTTACTTCAATCTGATCTAGGATCTTAACTGAGAGAACAACATGTACAGCATATCTACAGCATATCAATCATGGAGACAATAATGAAATCACACAAGAGACACAAAGATTTACTTGGGGAGAACCATAAAGGTGAAAAACCCCAATAACTTCCTCAGATATAGATAGAGCAATGATACAACCAACCATGAGAGATAGACATAACCAGCAGTAGATCCTCCTCCTCCATAAGTGCGCCACTCCTCCTTGAGTGCATGAGTGAGAAGTGAGTGAGCAAATAGAGTGCCTCCCGCACTCTATTTATAATTGACTTGACTTGCCTTTTTACCTAACTCATGTAGGCTCGAACTTAACCACATAACATAATGTTGACTGGGCCGACCCCCAATAGGGTGGTCTAATAACCCTTTGACCCACATGACTTATACAGGGCCGACCCCAAACAAGGTGGTCTAATAACCCATCAAGTATAAGTTACGACACTTACAATATAAATGACGACACTTACGTATAGAGGAATAATAACATCTCTATAGGAATACAATATACATATATGTGAAATACATTCTAAAGTTACATATACATCAACACTCCCTCTTAACTAGGAATGTATTTCTCAGCACAGTTCTTCTAGCACAAGTCATCTTCTCTGGATCATCGTCACTGGATAATCGTCATCGAGTCATCATCATCGTCACTGCTGCTGCTATCTCAATCAATCTCTGAATCTACTCGCCATAGGAAGTTCTACAGAGCCAGTCCTTTTTCATACTGGATGTAGGCCCACCACCTGCAGGTCTCCATCATCACTAGCCATACTGTGGAATCCTCAGGACTTATTACGTGCGTCACAAAACCTCGAAAGAGCATCCCAGGATGTTACAGGTACACAACTCCGACCTGTAGGATCTCCCAAGGCGCTATTACATGTCACCCCACCACAAAACCTCGAAAGAGCATCCCAGGATGTTACGGGTACACAACTCCAACCTGAAAGATCTCCTAGGGCACAAATTACATGTGGTCACCACAAAACCTAGCAAGAGCATCTCAGGATGTTACGGGTACACAACTCCGACCTGAAATCTCCCAGGGCACAAATTACATGTGGTCATGGAAAAACCTCAAAAGAGCATCTCAGGATGTTACGGGTACACAACTCCGACCTAAAATCTCCCAGGGCCCAAATTACATGCCATAGGAAAAAACCTCACAAGAGCATCCCAGGATGTTACGGGTACACAACTCTGACCTGAAACATCTCCCAGGGCACAAATTACATGTCCTCCTAGAGCAATGTCTCGAAAGAGCATCCCAGGCTGTTACGGGTACACAACTCCGACCTATAGGATCTCCCAGACATGCTCCTCTGCACAACCTGATCCACGACCACAAAGTATCATCCTGATACTCACCATACATCAACCTGATGTACACATGATCATCCTGATCATCACTGCAACATCCTGCTGCATGATCCTCCTGATCATCAATGCATCTACCTGATGCATACCAAGTATCTATCTGATACATATCATCATACATGATCCTCCTGATCATACGATGTATCCACCTGATACAAATACAAATACATGAGACATATCACCATACATGATCCACCTGATCATACAATGTATCCACCTGATACATATACAGATACATGGTCCAAGCATCCAACATGATGCATATACAAAATACATACACATGATCCAACTGATCATATCCAGCATCCAACATGATGCATACATATAAGTGATCCAACTAATCATATCCAGCATCAACATGATGCGTACATACATACAAAAAATGATCCAACTGATCATATCCAAGCATCCAACATGATGCATACATACATACATAAAAATGATCCAACAGATCATATCTAGCAGAAGCCAGAACATCAACCTGATGCTCATCATCCAGCGCTTACATCCACAGCCATGTGAAGGATCCTCCTTCCAACATGCTTGGAATGGCTTCAGCAAATGTGTCCATCACTTCTTCCTTGAAGTGTCCTCGATCTGAAGAATGCCAAGCCTCTCTCTAAAGTACTCGAACTTCACCCTGGCTAGTGGCTTCGTCAGCACATCTGCAATCTGCTCGTCCGTCGAAACATACAGGAGCTTTACGGCTCCTCTCTGCACCATATCCCTGATATAGTGATATTTGATCTCTATGTGTTTCGACCTGTCATGAAACACTGGGTTCTCGGATAGCTTCACACAACTCTGGTTATCACAGAAGATACCAGTAGCATCCAACAGGAGATCAAATAACTCAGACAGTAGCTTCCGTAGCCATACTGCCTCACAACTAGCTAAACAGGCTGCAACATACTCAACCTCAGCTATACTCAGTGCTACGCATGACTGCTTCCTGCTAAACCAAGAGATCACACCTGATCCCATACTGAAGTAGCACCCAGATGTGCTCTTCCTATCTGCAGCACTGCCAGCCCAATCTGAATCAACATAACCCTGTAGGTTAAACTTTTGATTTGCTTCATACTTGAGACCATAATCCACTGTACCCTTCAGGTACCTCCGAACATACTTTATAGCAACCAGATGAACACTCCTCGGATCCGCAGGAACTGGCTCAATGTGTTCACAGCAAAGCAAATATCTGGTCTCGTGTTCGTCAGGTACATCAAGGACCCAATCATCTGACTATATGTAGAGACATCAATCGGCTCAGATGAAGCATCACATAGAAGCTTCAGATTTGATGTCATAGATGTGGCCATGGCCTTGCAATCCATCATCCCGAACCTCTTCAGGATCTCTACTGTATACTTCCCTTGTCCAAGGAAGATTCCATGTGCACTCTGCCACACCTCCATGTCAAAAACAAATAGTACATCATCCCCAAGTTCTTCATCTCGAACTCGGTAGCAAGCTTCCGCTGCGTGTCGGCAATCAATCTATCTTCACCTGTAACAAACAGGTTATCCGCATACAAAAGTAGTATCACTGGATTGCCTTCCTCAACCTTGTAGAAAAGATTGGAATCCGCTTTATTCTTGGTAAAGCCCAAACTGAGTAGAAAGCTGTCTATCCTACCATACCAAGTTCTACACACATATATGACTACACCATGCTGTCTTGAAATCCATTCTGTGCATCTTCTATTTCATCACTTTTATATTTATCAATGCTGCCATCTGCAATATGCTTGATCTGATAGTTCCATTTGGAAGTCATAAAAAACTTCCCTTCACGTCTTGGGACTACAACCCAAACATCATTCTTCATGATCGACGGATCATGGCATTCCATTTCTTCATCCCAGATCCTGGGAACTTCAATATCTTCAATAGATATCTTTGTTGCTGGAACAAATGTTGTAGTCCTTTTGTAGGTGAAGATATACGGTCTTTCCTACAAAACAGGTTAAATTGCATGATTAGAAACATCTCATAATTTTCAGAACAAATTCTTACACATAAAAAAATATGTCATACAATCATGCAATTATCTTAGCCAATGCTTCAATACAACATTTATCCATATTCCGTAACTTTCTAGATGCCTTCCAATCTCTACCAGAACATTGTTTAGAGTGTGCACAACTCCCAACATGTCAGCAAAGAGGTTTCATTCTAGATAAGTAGAAATGGAATGTTGTACAGTGCCATAGGCCACTTACCCATGTATATTAGTAGTATATTGTTCATCAATGCAACTATTCTAATATGCACAATACATATCCTAAGTCTAGGAACATGAGCATATACATCATTGAACAATTTTATTTAAACAGACAAATATGCAAGAAATTAAAATACGTATCTTTGTTTGTTCGTTGGGTGGAATCCCTCTAAGTCTTTGCTTCCTTACAAGAGCTGCTAGAGTCCTAATCTGAAGTAGCTTCTTCTACACTTTTCTGTTGTGGAAAGATGGTCAACTCCCTCTGAATATCTGCATCCTTGCAGAAACTACTGAAGTGTGTTCCTTTGCTTTCTTACAGGAACAACTGGAGTGTGCTCCCTCTTGATCTTTGCTTCCTGGATTACCTGTTCTTGAACTCATATTCATCCTTGGTCCCTATGCATGCTTATTAGTATCATGATTGTGTTATCCTTGTGATCTCATATAAAATCATACATTCATTAGTATACTATTAAAACACAATAATCTCAAGCATGTATAGTCATGATCATTTCAAATAGAAAATAATAAGCATTAGCATTCAAGGTTTATGTAGGATTCTTAAGGTTAGTCAAATCATAAGAAACATAACATGTCTAAACCTGTAATTACTCAAACCTATGACTCTTCAGGTTAGTTGAATCATCAATCAAGATAAGAGATATAATATGCATAAAACCTGTGATTATTCAAACCTATAACTTCATGAATAATCATTATCAACAACAGTATAAGATCCTAACACAAGGTAGGATTCTAGCTTGATATAGGAAAAACATACCTGGATTAGCATGCTGGCTATTTATGTCTAACATACTCACATGATGTCTTCTTGTTCTTCTTCAATGACTTGTGATAGTAACCTGTATATCTCATAGGTTAACTATTACAAAACCAAGTTATACATACCTCGTAAATGGATCTTCTATGAGATCCATGACAATAGATGAATCTTTGTCCTCATGTTATCATGATCATATGTTCTTGGACCAGGACATGATTTGTCTTTCTTGGTGTACCTTTCATGTTAGTAGACAACATAAACCTCATACAACACCATAATGCATTAGTAAAATCATAAGTATCAACACCCTAATCAATGAATATTTTCTATTGTGCATTCATAGTTTTATTAAGGTGATATGACAAGTCAAGATTGTACTAACCGTAATAACATGAAGACAAACATACCATAAACTTAATCATGAACAAATATTGAAACATACCTCAATGAGTCATACCTGTCGAGATCGCTTGTAATCTTCTTATGTAAGGCCTTAGCTTCATCTCCCTCTGAAACAGGAACATCTTCACTTATGCAGGTGACCAATCCATCTTCTTCTAGGATTAACCCAATCCACTTGATTTGCAAGAACTAGACCTGGAGCTGGATATGGGTTTGTTAGAGAAACCCCAAAAATTCAAACTTCCGAAAGGATAGAAATATACACCTTGATAAGTTGATCAAACCGGTATATTCAGAATTTTAAAACTGCAGAGTTTCACTCCTCAATTTTGCCTTTGAAACTTCCGGATTTACTAGACGTGACCCTGAACTGGGGTTTGATGAATCCCACTCTTCTTCCCAATCAAAAGGTTTGATCCAAATCTCTAAGCTTCTATTTTTCTTAGGAGCTTTCAGCTGTGGTCATAGATTTCAAAAATTCTCATTTTTACAGAAGCCCTAATTTTCCACTTTTCTGATCAAAGTCCCGAACTAGGGTCTGATCAAGCCCGGCCTTCTGCCCAACCAAAAATTCTGATTTTGGTCTCTAAATTTTTATTTTGATGAGTAGCATTCAGCCATGGTCTCCGATTACAAAAATTCCAACTTTTTCTGAAGCCCTAAATTCCGGAAGCCATGAATGAAGGTACTCAAAAATAATTCTGTTCTAACAGAAATATGTACCTGATTGTTTCTGGTGTAACTCCGAACTTTTTGATCCCCAGGGTCTGAAAACTTTTCTTGAGATATCCTGACCTGTTATCTTTCCATCCTGATAGGTCTGACCTCAATTGGATTCTCTGAGAGAGAGTTATGCCAAATGTCGCAACGTGACCTGTTTTGAGATAATACAGGAGTGTGAACTTGTACGGCGTGCCACGTGTCACTGTTTGAACTTCGGCCTCTGAAAACTTTTCCTGAGATATCTCGCCCTATTATCTTTCCATTCTAAAAGGTCTGACCTCAATTGGACTCTCTGAGAGAGATTTATGCCAAGTGTCGCAACGTGACCTGTTTATGGGACAATACAGGAGAGCGAACTTGTACGACGTGCCACGTGTCACTGGTTCAACTTCGGCCTCTGAAAAAGTTTCCTGAGATAGTACAGTCTGTGTAATACCTGTCACTTTTACGAAATTTCATTTGGAGATTCCTAGCCCAGGTTATGACCTTTTTCCCAAGGTCACCTGATTTTGACTCAGATCTGGAAGAGGCAGAAACCCTATATTGTACAGATCATAAATCACAAAGTACAACGAATTAGAGATTATCCTTTGGCCACAAGGTGCATGGGGATTTAATCTTCGACCTCTAAATATTTCAGATCTGAAAAATTCGCCAAAACGGATTTATAGCGAAAGTGCTACGATGACTGGTTTTTGCTATATCAAGCCCTAGCATCGTAAATGCAACAAGTGTCATACATGCCATATCATGCCTTCTTTCAGGCTAGCTCTAATACCATGTTAAATTTTCAGAATTTACTTCAATCTGATCTAGGATCTTAACTGAGAGAACAACATGTACAACATATCTACAACATATCAATCATGGAGACAATAATGCAAGCACACAAGAGACACAAAGATTTACTTAGGGAAAACCATAAAGGTGAAAAACCCCAATAACTTCCTCAGAGATAGATAGAGCAATGATACAACCAACCATGAGAGATAGACATAACCTAGCAGTATATCCTCCTCCTCCATAAGTGCGCCACTCCTGCTTGAGTGCATGAGTGAGAAGTGAGTGAGCAAATAGAGTGCCTCCCGCACTCTATTTATACTTGACTTGACTTGACTTGCCTTTTTACCTAACTCATGTAGGCTCGAACTTAACCACATAACATAATGCTGACTAGGCCGACCCCCAATAGGGTGGTCTAATAACCCTTTGACCCACATGACTTATACAGGGCCGACCCCAAACAAGGTGGTCTAATAACCCATCAAGTATAAGTTACGACACTTACAATATAAATGACGACACTTCCGTATAGAGGAATAATAACATCTCTATAGGAATACAATATACATATATGTGAAATACATTCCGAAGTTACATATACATCAAGTCTTTCTTATGGGAAGACCTTAAACAGGGGGTTTCTATTTTGTATAATGGCAATTCTTTCAGTATTTTTGAGGGACTGGGATGGTGGCTTCATCATCTGAGCCCTCCCCGGTCTGCTACAGACTCTTCGACTCTCTATGTATTTCCTGCCACCTTTTTTGGCTCTATTAATTAATTTCAGTCTACAACTTACAAAAAAAAAAATTATATACTATCAACATCGATCCCAGAATAGTGCTTTTTTTGATAGTTTTGAAGGGGTAACTTAGCCCGGTGGGTTAGCTCATGTGGTTGAGATTTGTGAGTTGTAAGCAGAAGGTCTCGAGGTTGAATCCTTGGGTGGATATGCATAGATATTTAATGGACTCACTTTATGTCCCCACTGGGTTAGGCCCCGTAATCAGGGTCGGTGGTTTACCTAGGGTACCATCCTTAATATAGGTAGAATTTTTTTATCGAATTTAACATCTTTAATATTAATGCATGCTTGATCGCACTTTCAATATTAGAGAATATGTAATTACACTATAGATTTGGTTTAGATTCTTAGTATTGATGTAATTGTATTTAATCTCCAACATCCACTGCATTTAATATAAGTGTGGATTTATTTAGATCCCCAACCTCCAATGTTATTATTATCTTTATTATAAATATTTGTTTTAATATGATTATACAATAATTTCAAAGTGATAAATTGATACATACGATATTGCTACTTCTTAATAAGTCCAATAAGATTACCGATAGATGGAATAAACCAATTTACATGCACAAGTTATAATATTTTCCACATTACATGTCCATCACGTTGGAATAATAGGTATTTCTAGTTCATAACAACTATGGATATTCTGGTGTGTAGTGTCTCTTTTTTAAAAATTTGCAAAAACTAGGAAAAATTGCCAATTTTGACCAATTTGACCCTTATACTAGTCTTAACTCAACTGCGTCCAAATGGATCCAAATGGTTCTGAATTGGGTCTGAATGCGTTTGTAAGGTATTCATACATGTAAATGAGGCTTATGGATGCTTGGACACTCTTAAAAAACTTATGCAACATTCATTTATAATCAGGGAAAAATAGGGAACTTGACTACTCAAATTGAGGTTCAAAACCCCCAAGGGTAGGGGACAAAGATGGCTTCCCAAACACTGTAATACCTTCCCAAATTTCAGAAAAGAGACATGTTACTGATAAATTACTTCAATGGTCTCCCCAATTCATCATTAATTAGTTTCTATAGGTCTCTTCAACTCCCATAAATCAAAGTTTTGCATACATGTCTTCACATAGGGGGAAATGATAATAAAATTCATCACTTGTTAGGAAATTCGAATTTTAGGTTCCAAAGACTTGTGAAATGTTAATGAAAATTACTCAGAACATTAATTAAACTCTGGATACAACAACAAAATCACAGATATTGACTGATACAAATCAAAATAAAGCCTCTTCAAGCTCCAACAATAAGATGTAGGGAAAATGGCACCATTTATGCATTGTTTGGTATTTTTACATAGTTCCACTTGGTATTTCAACCGTAGAGTGTTCTGAGAATTAAATAAAGAGTATATATATCAGCATACAAATAAATGGGGCCTCAAGAGCTATCCCAAATAGATCATCACCTCACCAAGTGCACCTCTCCTTAAGGAGCAAGAATATGATAAGAAATGGAAGAATGGTTGTATAAGCAAGCTGAAAAAGATGTGACCATGAGATGCCCTATAGATTAAACCTATAACAAAGGAATCCATTGTAGCTACAAATGAAAGGTCTGAATGGCCTCTCCAATTTCCAATTAGGATGGGAATCTTTCACCCTCGAAATTGGTGCTAAGGCAAGTAGAATAACACTCTACTAGCTCTCCTATCCAAATGCAAAATGTAAAATGATCAAAATATTCTCTATTTATTTGTTCTTGACTTTTATAAACTTCCTAATGCTTCTTTAACTTGAATTCCATCCATGAGCTTCATGCCAAATCAAATTGGGAAGATATTCCAAAGTATGCCACTTGTCCCTCCAATTCTAGCTTCCTCCTTCACTTAATTCGAATAGGTGTCTCTTTGGCTGCCCTAACTCCCTTGTGCACCTTATTGGAGGAAATTTTTATCCTTGACATGTCATTTATGACACATTTCAGCCATCAGGTATGATTTTTTCATAAGTGTCATAGGCATCTTCATCATTGGTGTCATAGAAGCTAGGGAATCTATCCCAAGTGTCCCACTAGCTCCAAAATGACTCTTCCTCTTCCATGGGAGTTACTCTTCCTCTACATTTCGACCTCATCGATTCATTACAAGTATTATTCCCTTCCAAGTCCCCCAATAATAGTGGACTCCACCTTGGATTCGAATGGGTGAGAGTGGAATGCCATGTGGCATGGGGAATCTAGCTTTGTGTGGGTCCCACACCACCAATGTGTCTCCATGACCAAGTGCCATCTTATTTTCTCATCACAAATATTTATTTATCCCATATTAATATATTTATGTCAAGCTAAAGTCCATTCGGGGTTTATTAGTCTCCTTATTCCAAATTTTATGTCTCCATCCTAACCTAGGAAACTAGTGGATTGGTGGAATTTTCTCTCTTGATATTTATATGAATGGGGACATTACAGTCCTCCCCACCCAAGATTTCTTTCCCTCAAGCAATTCTAAATTGGGATGCTTCAAAAATATTTTTGCCTCTCAAGTGGCATCCTCACTTGGAAAATATTTCCACTATACCAAATACTCCCTTATGGTTCTGCTCCTCAATTTACTTTCTCATGCCTTCAAAAATTTTTATGGAATAAGTATGAGTTGTCCTTCATCATCTAATGGAGGGAGGGTTTTTGAATCAAATATGTTCTGACCAATAGCCTTCTTAAGGCATGAAACATGAAATATATTGTGGATATTTCTCCCTCCCGGAAGTTCCAACTCATAAGCCACCTCCCCAACTTTTTGAACTATCTTGTATGGACCATAGTATCTCGGTTTGAGATTTTATGATCCTTTCACTTTAAAGGATGTTTGTTTATATTTATGTAGCCTCAAATAGACCAAATCATTCACTTGAAAATTTCTTTCCACTCTATGTTGATCCATATACTATTTTTGTTGATTTTGGGCAACCTGCAAATTGTCTTTTAGGAGTTTCAAAATCTCCTGAATTTCCTCCACCCAATATTTAGCTTTTGGGGCTCTACTATCACCAAATATGTTCTCAACAAATGTAAGTGCTTCATAACCATATATTGATTTTAAAGGAGACATGCCAATGGACATATGGAAAGTAGTTTTGTAGAAAAACTCACCCAAATGTAGCCATTTCACCCATGTTTTCTGCTGCTCACCAACATAGTTACTCAAGTACCCTTCCAACCATTGATTCACTCTTTCTGTTTGGCCATCAGTTTGAGGATCATAGCTTGTTCTTGGATTCAATTGAGTGCCAACCAACGTGAAAATTTCTTTCCAAAAGGAACTCATAAATATGCTATATCTATCACTCACAATGTTCTTGGGAAGTCCATGCAATCTGAAAATTTATCTAAAGAATAGATTAGCCACTTGTGCAGCAGTAAAAGATGATGTAACATCAAATAAATGAGAAAATTTAGTGATTCTATCCACCGAAACATAAATGCAATCCTTACCCAAATCCTTGGGCAAACTTGTAATGAAATCCAATGAGACACTTTCCCAATTTTGTTGTGGAATGGGTAATGGTTGCAGTAGACCAAGGATGTATATGTTCATATTTTTAGAAGAATTTTGCTCCATGTAGCTCATCCATGATCTCATATATTCTTGAGATGGGATATCTATTTTGACTGTATTTTTGTTGATGGCTCTAAAATCAATGCACATTCTCAAGGTCCCATCCTTCTTCTTCACCAAAACCACTAAAGAAGCATAGGGACTAGAGCTTGGTCTAATGAGTCCCAACTCCAAGAGTTCTTCAATAGCCTTTTCAATCTCCTCTCTAAACTTTTTTGGATGTCTATGTGGTGGGATTTGTTGTGAAGAACCTGCAACAATTAATTGACGAAAATACACAATATATCAGATCACATAATACTTTTATTGATCGCAGACCACTTCAAGGGGGAAACCTCCTTTGAGCAAGCTCAATACAAAATAACTTCACGGTGACTTCATAGGCCTCAACACACACTTATATACTAAGTCTAGGCGCAAATACTATGGGTTAAAACCATTTGCCACTACAAACTATGGATCAACAATACTACGGGCGAATTAAAAAGCATATGCACCAACAACAATAACACAAACTATGGATCAACAAATACTACGGGGCGACTTACAAAGCATATGCGTCCAACAACAATATACTAGAACAAAGTAAAGACATGGGTTACTAACATCCCCTCCCCCTTAAAAGAAACTTTGTACACAAAGCTTTAGATGTGGAAATTGTTGTTGAATCTGAAGGAGTGGTTCCCATATAGCATCCTCTGGTTGCATGCCATGCCACTGAATTAAGACCTCTGTGATAGAGCGAGAGCGAAGCTGACAATTGCACCGATTGAGGACGGCCTCTAGCTCCAAAAGGATGGATCCTTCATTATCCAGTTCGGGTAAAATAGTTTGTCCACTGATGTTGGTGCCAAGAACTTTCTTCAGACAAGAGACATGAAATACTGGATGAATGCGGGAAGAAGGAGGAAGTTCCAATTTATAAGCAACAGACCCAATCTTCTGAAAAATATGATATGGCCCATAGAACTTTGGAGCGAGCTTATGACTCCCTTTGAGTTTCATGAAGGATTGCTTGTACGGCTGGAGATGAAGAAAAACCATATCACCTGCTTGAAAAGTGTGCTCAAAATGGTGTTGATCATCTTGTTGATTCATGCAATTTCTTGCCATGTGAAGATTGTCCCACAAAATTGAAAGAATTTGATCATGGTTTCGAAGGACCGTGTCAACTTCCTGAACTGTTGAACTGTTGGGGTTGTATGGAAGAAGAACTGGAGGTTCCTGACCATAGACTACTTCATATGGGGTCATTTTAGAGGCAATGTGGTAAGAGGTATTGTACCACCATTCAGCGAGACGGAGCCATTTTTCCCACTGATGTTGTTGTTCAGAGGTGAAGCAACGAAGATAAGTTTCCAAGCATTTATTGATAATTTCAGTCTGACCATCTGGTTGTCGGTGATACCCTGAACTCATCTTCAGTTTGGTGCCAATGTGGTGAAATAGTTCTATCCAAAAATGACTAGTGAAAGTCGCATCATGATCCGAGATAATGGAAGAAGGGATGCCATGAAGACGAAAGATCCGGTCCAGGAAAATTTGAGCGAATGAGGAGGGATGGCTGAGAGCACAAAAATGACTATATTTGGAGAGGCAATCAACCATAATGAGAATCACTGTCTTCCCACCATATTTAGGGAGCCCTTCAATGAAATCCATAGAAATATCTATCTAAATCCGTGTAGGTATGGGAAAGGGTCGAGCATTCCTGGAAGGAGTGTCGTTTCACCCTCATTGCGCTGGCAGCTATCACATTCACCACCATCTATTGAATTTTCCTTCTCATTCCCTGCCAAAAGAAGTTACCCCGTGATCGTTCATACGTTTTGAGGAACCCAGAGTGCCCTGCCAATGGAGAAGCATGGAGTTCATAGAAGACAACCTATTGAAGATCTGTGCTCTGGGGAAGCACCTGATGACCCTTGTGTCTCATGGAAGCACCATCCCAAGAGTAATGTGGTATATAAGAAGGGTTGTTGGTCAATCATTGGATAATTTGAGATAAGGAAGAGTCCTTGACATAACCTTGTTGAACAGAATGCAACCAATTTGGAACAGGCATAGAAATAGCTGAAAGAGAACCTTGCGCATCAAATGTGCGAGAAAGAGAATCTGCCACAATATTGTCCTTACCCTTCTTGTAAGTGATCGCATAGTCATAACCCATGAGTTTTATAACCCATTTCTGTTGTGCTGGGGAGGAGATACGCTGTTCCAAGAAATATTTCAGACTCTAGTGATCAGTCTTGATGCAGAAATGATTCCCTAATAGGTATGGTCGCCACTTCTGTACTCCATGCAAAATAGCCATCGTTTCCTTCTCATTTGTAGAGGCAGCTAAATTCTTACCTGAAAGGGATTTGCTAGTGAACACAATGGGGTGTTCATCTTGAAGGAGAACAACACCAAGTCCATTGCCGCAAGAATCACTCTCAATAGTGAAGGGCTTGGAAAAATCGGGCATAGCTAGAACAGGTGTAGTACACATAGCTTATTTCAGTTTTTCAATGCACACTGAGTAGCATGTGTCCATGTAAAAGAATAATTTTTCAATAGAGCAGTTAATGGAGCTACAATCTTCCCATAATCCTTGACAAACTTGCGGTAGTAGCCAGTCAACCCCAAAAACCACGAAGGCTCTTGAGTGTCTGAGGATGCGGCCAATTGTTCATGGCATCAATTTTGGTAGGATCCATGTGAACCCCTTGTGTTGCGATAATGTGCCCGAGATACTCAACTTCCTTCTATCCAAAAACACATTTAAACTGTTTTGCGTGGAGATGATGGTCAGAGAAAATTTGCATGACAAGATCCAGATGCTGGAGATGTTCAGCCCATGTTTTACTGTAGAGGAGCATATCATCAAAGAATACCATAATGAATTTTTGCAAGTAGGGCCGAAATATTTTATTAATTAAGGTCTAGAATGTGGAAGAAGCATTAGTGAGGCCAAAGGGCATGACCAAAAACTCATAGTGGCCATCATGTGTGCGGAAAGCTGTTTTAGGGATGTCATTCTCATGAACCCGAATTTGATGATACCTAGAACGAAGATCCAACTTGGAGAAAAATTGAGCCCCATGAAGCTCATCAAAAATAGGAATTGGAAACTTATCCTTGATGGTGAGGTGATTAAGTGCTTGGAATTCAATGCAAAGGTGCCATGACCAATATTTTTTGCGGGCAAGAAGAACTGGACAAGAAAAGGAACTAGTTCTTGGGCAAATAATACTGTGCTTCAATAAGTCCCGAATGAGCATTTCAATCTCTGTTTTTGGGTGAAATGGGTAGCGACAGGGCCTGATGTTGGGAGGAATGATTCCAAGAAGGAGCTAAATACGATGGTCTTCTGGCCTTGAAGGTGGAAATCCCACTGGTTCAGCAAAGACATCGTTATATCAATCTAGAATTTGTTGTAGATCCAAAGGAGTAGTGGAGACTGCTGATGGTTGCATCTGAATGGAATGGATCTGAGCGATGACACCATGTGAATTCTTCTTGAGGATTTTTTCCATGCGATGTGAACTGATGATGCTGAGAGACCCTGGTTGTAATCCTGTCAATGTGTGTTTTTTTCCATTGGGGGAAAACTACATCCAAATTTCAACAAAATCCCATAAGATAGGGCAAAGTGTGCATAGCCATTGACCGCCCAAAACCACATCACATCCTCCTAAGGTCAAGGAAAACATGTCAGAGCGTAGGGTATAATCTCCCATAGAGATACGCACATTACGACACTTCCCTTTGCAAGGTAAGGTGCCGCCATTGGCAACCATGACTTCAAAGTTGGAGCAAGGATGGATAAAACAATCAACTTGTTTGTCGATTCGAGGGTCAATGAAATTATGAGTGCTACCAGAATCAATGAGTATTGTAAGAGGAAGCTTATTGAAGTAACCCCTAACCCGCATTGTTTGGGGGGTGGTGATTCGAGCTAAAGCATGGAGAGATATCTCTAGCTAGTTATCCTGAGACAGAGGGTTAATAGGTGGTTCCTGAATGTCGACCTGAGCATCCATTGTTTCTAGATCCTCGTCACCAATTTCAAAGGAAGGCAGAGAATCCACATCCAAGAGATAGAGCTTTTGCTGAACACATATATGTCCTCGAGTGAATTACTCATCACAATTATAGAAAATCCCCTTTTCTCTGCGTGCATGCATCTCTGTTTCAGACAAATGCTTGATAGGATTTGGTCAAGGAGCCGACGGTATGGGTGGTCATTAAGAACCCATATTTTGGAAGGGAACAAAAGTGGGCTTGGAGCGTTTTTGGGATGCAATCTTATCTTCTGCCAACTTAGCCAACCCCAGGGCTTCCATCATTGTGTTGGGACAAAACATTTTGACCTCAAAGCGGATGGCATCCTTTAGACCACTGATAAAACAACTCTAGTAGAAGTCATCAGACAATCCTTCAGTGTGGTTGGCTAGTTTCTCAAATTCGGTTTGATACTCTCTCACAGTGATAATTTGGTGAAGTTTAGTGAGGGATCATGTGAAGTCATCAAAAGCACTAGGACCAAATCATTGCAAAAGGTACTGGCAAAAGTCTGGCCATTTTGGCTCTTCATGAGCTTTGATGTACCAACGGTACCATTGGAGAGCTTCCTGTTCCAAATGAAAGGATGCAAGTGGAACTTTATTGACATCAAAAGTATTATGCAGACTGAAATACTGTTCTGCATAATAGATCCATCTAGTTGGATCAGTACCATTGAAGCGAAAAAAATCAAGCTTCGGACCACGAAAATTGCTGGAAGAAGAGAACCCATTGTTTGATGAAGACTCGGACTGTCATTTGTTGTTCATTGCTGAATGTTCAAGATGGAGGCTGAGAAATTTTTCATCCATATCCTGGAGTTTGGCTTGGATGGCCACAAGTGCTTCCTCCATAGTTTTTGCTCTGGTGCGGGTGACAACCATAACCAGGAATTTTTTATTTTTTTATTTATTTTTTGAGTGGGTAGAAAAACAAACACAGAGACTGTTTCAGTAAAGGAAAATTTGGATTTGGGAAAAAAACAGAAGGGTAATTTGGGTTTGACTAGATTGTGGACACTATCAAAAGGACAGGGAAGCAGAAAAGAAGGATTTCAGAAGCGGGGTGAAAGAATGAGAAAATTTGGCAAAGAGGGACAGAGAAGCAGAATTAGGAAAGGAACTTTGTGGTAAAATTTGAAGGCGATTGGGTAAAAATCGAAAAAGTTATGGCAAACCCTAAAAATAGACAAATGTGAGATTTCGAGTGTTGGGAAGTGGAATTTGGGATAGGGTCCTCAGGAATGAAAGATGCAGAATGGGATTGCAGGGGTTTAAGAGAAGTTTCAAGGGAAACGGATTTAAAACAAGGGAGATATGGCGGAAAAACATAATTTTATACTCTCAGAAATGGATCGGCAACAGTGTGGAAGGGATCCGCAACAGATGGATTTGCAACGGCGTGGAAGTGATCAGCAACAAATGGATCTATAACGGTGCAGAAGTGATTGGAAACATATGGATCTACAATGGCACGGAAGTGATCAGCAACAGTTCTAGACAAAGGAAATCTGTGATGTATTAGCTGAAAATAGATATGGACCCCAGGTATGCTCGGCTTCCTAACATTTCAAGGGATTCACTCAGCCACCAATGTTGTTTGATGACTTGCGTATTGGGGAAGTACACCTCACTCCACGGCTCAAGTAAGACTGATAACCGCTTTGCCACAAACGACAGCTCTTGGTTTACCTCACGGGTGGGAACTAGTCAATCGGGTAGGGGTCGTTGCCCTTTTCGCTGGCAGGTCCTCTCAATGGGCTAGCTACTTTGGGGTTCCTATGGTACTCCTCACAATGAGTTTTAGGGCTTATGCCCAAGTACTTCCCACAATTAAGTGGATAGGGATTATTTTCAAGTTCGAACCTGTAACAGATGTGAAAAAAAATTTGGCAGAAACTTCACCCAGCGAGCCCAAGAAAGTGCTCTGATACCATATGTGAAGAACCTACAACAATTAATTGATGAAAATACACAATATATCATATCACAAAATACTTTTATTGATCGCAGGGCACTTCGAGGGGGCAGCCTCCTTTGAGCAAGCTCAATACAAAATAACTTCACAGTGCCTTCATAGGCCTCAACACACACTTATATACTAAGTCTAGGCGCAAATACTATGGGTCAAAACCATGGGACACTACAAACTATGGATCAACAATACTACGAGCGACTTACAAAGCATATGCACCAACAACAATAACACAAACTATGGATCAACAAATACTACGGGATGACTTACAAAGCATATGCATCCAACAAAAATATACTAACAAAGTAAAGACATGGGTTCCTAACATTTGTATAGGTGAAGTTCCCACCTCCAAAATAATGTTGTGATCAACTCCTCTATCAGGTGGCCTTCCAGGAGGGTTGTCTCCAAAAACCTTTTCATATTTGTGTAGTAGTTTCCTTATTTCCTTGGGATGTTCTGAAATATTTATTTTCGGTTTGGGTGAAGTCATGTAACATTCAGCATCCCACTCAATATCTCCATGCCTCAATATGGACCTCATACTGTGGGAAGGCACTACTTGATTCGGATAGGTGTGCTGCCCTCTCACAACCCTTTGTTTTCCTTCTGAATCTTTGAATCTCAATTCATGGATTTGATAGTTCACTGTATTCTCCCCTATAGAGTACATCCATTGCACTCCCAAGACCACATTTGTATCAGCAACATCAACCACATAAAATCTATCAAAAAAAGTGTAATTACCTATGGTGATTTCTATCTTTGGAATCCATGTTTTGCACTCCATATTTTTGTGACCTAGAATGATGACTGTGAAGCCATCAAATGGTTCAGTAGGTAGCTTCCTCCTCTCCACCATGTCTGCATCAATGAATTTATGTGTATCTCCTCCATATACCAATACTGATACCCTTTGTCCTTGTAACACTCCCTTGCATCGAATAGTGTAAAAACAAGGCACTGTTGAAAGTACTGCCATCCTTCCTTTGTCAGGTGAAGGATGATTTTCTTATTGCTTCCATTATTCTGCTATATCATATCCTTCTTCTTGGTATGAAATATGTCCTTCTTCCTCCATACCCCCTTCATACTCATCATTATCAGAAAATACTTCAATGTATTGTGCTTTTCCCTTAGCACATTTATGCCCTGGTACCCATGGTTGGAAGCATGTGTAACACAATTTCTTTCTTCTGAGTTCTTCCATGTTTAGTCCCTCTTTCTTATTCTTTTCAAATGCATCTCTTTGCCAAGTCTTCTTTTCAAATCTGAATTTGGAAGGGAATTTAGGCTTTGGAGGAAACCTTGTCCTAGGTAACACATTTAGTAGGCCTTACTGAACTCTGAAACTCATTAGGTATATTATGAGGTCCTATCCTTGAGAAAAAAAATTGACCCATTGCCTTCTTTTCCTCGAAAGAAGAACTATTGCTGCCTCCTATTGCTCATTTGCTTCCAAGTTGACTATCCAACAATTCAAACCCTTTAATGATCTATTTTTTAATGTATTCAAAGAATGGTTTCATGAATTTATTAAATTCCTCTTTATTTTATGAGGTTCCCTTCTCATCCCTAGCCATAGTTTCAATAGAATACACCTCTTGTCCTTCTTCTTCCTCTTCACCAAAAGCACTTTCAGTTTCAGATTGTAAGGGTGGGGGATGATTTATTTGGCTTCTTGTCTTCATAAATGTTCATCCAAATTAGGTGCAAGGACCATGCTCTAATACCACTTGTAGTTTCCGTTTTTTAAAAATTTACAAAAACTAAGAAAATTGCCAATTTCGACCAATTCGACCCTTAGACTAGTCTTAACTCAACTGCTTCCAAATGGCTATGAATTGGGTCTAAATGAGTTTGGAAGGTATTCAAAATGTAAATTATGCTTTTGTATTCTTGGAAACTCTTAAAAAACTTCTACAAGATTCATTTATAATCAGGGAAAAATAGGGAACTTGACTAGTCAAATCGAGGTTCAAAACCCCAAGGGTAGGGGACACAGATGGATTCCCAAACACTGTAATCCATTCCCAAATTTCAGAACAGAGACATGTTACTTATAAAGGACATAAATGGGATCCCAAATTCATCATAAATTAGTTTCAATAGGCCTCTACAACTCCCACAAATCAAAGGTTTGCATACATGTCTTCACATAGGGGGAAATGATAGTAAAATTCACCACTTGTTATGAAATTTGAATTTTAGGTTCCAAGGACTTGTGAAATGTTAATGAAACTTATTCAAAACATTAATTACACTCCATACATCAACAAAATCACATATATTGACTGATAAAAATTGAAATAAAGCCTCTTCAAGCTCCAACAACAGGATGTAGGGAAAATGGCACCATTTATGCATTGTTTGGTATTTTACATAGTTCCAATTGGTATTTAGACCTGAGAGTCTTCTAAGAATTAAATATAGATTATGCATATCATAATACAAATAAATGGGGCCTCAATAGCTATCCAAAAGATATCATCACCTCACCAAGTGTGCCTCTCCTCAAGGAGCAAGAATATGACAAAAAATGGAAGAATGGTTGTAGAAGCAAGCTGAAAAAGATGTGACCACGAGCTTCCCTATAGCTTCAACCTGTAACAAAAGAATCCATTGTAGATCCAAATGAAATTTCTTAATGGCCTCTCCAATTTCCAATTAGGATGGGAATCTTTCACCCTCGAAATTGGTGCTAAGGCAAGTAGAATAGCACTCTACTAGCTCTCCTCTCCAAATGCAAAATGTAAAATGATCAAAAGATTCTCTCTTTATTTGTTCTTGAATTTTATAAAATTACTAAGGCTTCCTTAACACTAATTCCATCCATGATATTCATGCCAACTCAAATTGGGAATATATTCCAAAGTATGCCACTTGTCCCTCCAATTCTAGCCTCTTCCTTCACTCAATTCAAATAGGTGCCTCTTTGGCTGCCCTAAATCCCTTGTGCGCCTTCTTGGAGGATATTTCTAGCCCTGACATATCATGTATGTTTGATTTCATCCATGAGGTCTGATTTTTTCATAAGTTTCATAGGAATCTTCTTCATTGGTGTCATGGAAGCTAGGGAATCTAGCCCAAGTGTCCCACTAGCTCCAAAATGCCTCTTCCTCTTCTATGGGAGTTACTCTTCCTCTACATTTCGAGCTCGTTGAGTCATGCCAAGTATTATTCCCTTCCAACACCCCCAAGAATAGTGGATTCCACCTTGGATTCGAATGGGTGAGAGTGGAATTCCATGTGACATGGGGAATCTAGCTTTGTGTGGGTCCCACACCACCAGTGTGTCTCCATGACCAAGTGCCATCTTATTTTCTCATCACAACTATTTATGTATCCCATCTTAATATATTTATGTCAAGCTAAAGTCCATTTGGGGTTTATTAGTCTCCTTATTCCAAATTTAATGTCTCCACCCCAACCTAGGAAACTAGTAGATTGGTGGAATTTTCTCTTCTTGAGATTTATTTGAATGGGGACATTACATGGAGACAAATAGTTGATAGTGAGTAGTTGATTAGAAGAGTCGAATGAGTGGTCAATTGGAAGATTGATTGGGTAGTTGACTATTTGACTGGCTAAGCATACAACTAGTCAATCCATTAGAAAAAAACAACTGACTATGCCACAAAACATGGTATAAATTGCAAATGCCATTATGTGTTGTGACCCAATTATGAGGACTTGGTCTTCCTCAATTCAATATATTTGGTTGCATCTTGGTGCTATAAAGGGATGTCCCTATGGGTTGATATTCTATGTGATAGCATAATATTTCTTAATGCATATTGATGTACTCTTATGTGTTATGTTATTTTGTCATTAAGTGTTGTAATGGTGTCTCTCAACACCACCTCTTCTTTGAATCATTAACTCTCTAATTTATCTAATTCCCCAATTCTCAAACATGGTATCAAAGATGCTTGGTTTGAGTCATAGCCTATTGTCTACAAATATTTTGAGGTTTTCATGTAGAACCACTCTATTGAGTCATATCTATATGTTTGATTGACTCAAGGTTATGACTTGTAGACTATGTCAGGGTTCATCTCATAGATTGAAATTATGGCTTCCAAGAAAGAGTCGGTGATTTTGAATCGACACAATTATGGAATATGGGCACAAGATATGGAGACCTTGCTAAAAACGAAGGCACTTTGGTAGTTCACGAAGACCAAGATTCCAAATTCAAAGGATAATCAGAAGAAGTTTATAATCAATGGGAAGAAGGATGAGGTTGTCGGAGTCATTACCACCTACATTTCAAGGGAAATTCACTTTTATATAAGCGGGCTCGACTAGCCTCATTAGGTCTAGAAAAATATGAATTATTTATTCAATAATATTGACAAAATTCAGGTTATGTAGATTGAGAATGGGTTGATCTCTCCAAATTCTCTCTCTTTTGAAACAATTGAGGACTACTTGGCTCATGTTAAGGAGTTACATTTGAAGTTGTGTGAATGTGGCAAGGAATTCCTGAAGAAATATGGTTATCTCATTGGACTAATCCTCGTGAACCTAAAGACACCCTATGATATATTACGCTCGACACTTCATGCTAGTTGAGCATCTAGAAAATAATATGGTAAGGATTGTTCATTTTATTCTTTCTATGGATTTCTAATTAGGGAACTGGAGAAACTACTTAATGAAGACAAATCAGAATTTGAGAAGTAGGCCTATCTGGTGAAGGGAAAAGGTCGATAAAACTACAAAGAAAAGTAGAGATTGCCTCAACCAAAATGAAAAGAATAAGCATAACGAGGTCTAAAAGACTAGAGATATGAAAGAGAAGGTCAAGAATCTTGAATTAAATGTGTCGACTAGATGTTCATCAAATGATTAGCAACAACTTCCAGAAGTTAAGGTAGACAACTATACATTTTATGTTAGTTATTCTCGGGGCCTATACTCTCACATTGCACAAAATGAGTGGATAGTTGATTATGGATCTACGCATCACATGGATAAAGATGGTTCTCTTTTTTATTCCTTATGTGAAGCTACAAAAAAAAAAGATATTCATAGTTGATTACTATGCACTTACTATTGTTGGTTGTGGTGACATTGAATTTTCAAAATGTGTCATCACAAATGTGTATCATGTACCTAGCTTGAGTGCAAATTTGTTGTTGCTACTTCAACTTAACTAGACTATAAAAAGGTTGAATTCTTGTGAAAGATGTAAACAACCATTCAGAATTTAATGTTAAAGGATTCATTGATGCCAAAGATGGATGTCTATACAAGTTGCATGACATGCAAAAGAGATATTATGGACCAACTCCTCTCATAGATCATGACTGGAGAAAATTTCGGCATGAACAACTCCAACATCTAAATTTTCAAAGCTTGAAACCAATGGTGAAACATAACATGGTTACTGGACTACCTAAATGTTTTCCATCATGGATTATGTGAAGGGTACGTGGTTGAAAAGCATCACCAACATGCCTTTAAAATAAGGAAAGCATGAAGAGAAATTACTTAGTTGAAATATGTCCACGGTGATATGTATTCCCTAATTAAATTATCAGTAGCAAGTGTGAAGTATGATTTAACTCTCATTGATGAATTTTATAGGTATACTTGGGTATATTTCATGAAGAATAAGAGTCATGTCTTTGAAAAATTCAAGGAATTTAAGGAAATATATGAAATACATATGGAATAATAACAATAGATGTGGGGGAATATGTGGTTATAGTGAGGAAAAATGTGAAAAAGGTTTATGGGTTGGCTATTGATGAGACTTGAAGGGGGGGAACTAATCAGGAAGTAAATTATATAAGTCCATGCTCATGCACCATGACCCTTTACTCGCTACACATGGAAATATTCCTCTAATGAGGAAATAACAGATAGAAGAATGAGGAATAAGGATGTAGGAAGCAATTGATATGCTAATGCTAATCTATACTATAAGGGTTTCATGTTTCCCACGGGTTCCTTTATATAGGATTTTATGTTCAGTCCCAATAGAACCATAATAAGGCATCAATGATGATAATGTATTCCTCCTTGCTAAGATAAGGCTAACTGGAATGGGTAACTATGCATTCCCTAAGCTCCCATCGTGACTGGAAATATTGTCTAGTTTTCCTTTCAATAAATCTCCTTACTTCCATCCACATCTCGATGTCATATAGATAAAATTGAGTGGGTCTATTTTATGGTTCCTTGCTACTATAAATGTGGTCAACCTATGAAATATTTAAGATCAAACAATGGTGAAGAATAAGTGATTAGAGTATTTGAAAATTAATTATCACAACATAGTATTTTTGGAAGAGATTTGTACCTCACACACCTTAGGAGAATAGAATTGAAAAAAGAAAAAATAAGATTTTGGTTCAAATGGTATAATGTTTGCTTCAAACCAAAGGTTTGTGAACTAGATTGTAGGTTTAAGCTACCTACTATTCAAACTACCTCTTGAATCTTGTTCCAACTAAATTTTCCTATAATATGACTACCATTGAGAAATGGAGTGGAAGGAAACCTTCAATTGGACACCTTAGAATAGTTGGATGTATTGCATGGGAACACACCTTAGACGAATGCATAAATAAATTGGATACAACAAGTCATGCTTGCATCATGGTGAGTTTTTATGAAGAGTCAAAGACCTACAAATTAGTTGCTTGACCCAATCAAATAATAAATCATTCTTCAAAGCGATATTATCTTTGATGAGAAGACCTTAGCTATTAAACTGCTAAATTCCTCTCATGGTTTGATGAATAGTGATACTTTTGAAATTGTGAAAAATATAGGATTGACTAAATACTATATTGGATCATCGATTGGACGGTTTACTCATATTCTTGCCTCATCTTGTAGTTGATCATTGACTACATAATCAATTACTAGCTTTGAAACACTTGAGTAGTCCTCTAATGAATTGGTCGATACAATAATCTCTTCATAGAATTCTTGTCTACCCTAATGGGTTTCTAATACAATTGACTAATTAAGGAAGACTAGAAATCAGAAATGACATGGTAGTGTTTCTCTAATGGCATGTGTTCTAGAGGTATGTGATACAAATACATGTGTATATTCACATGGTCATCTTGAATATTGGGAGAATGATATGGTTGAAGAGAAATATTCCTTAATGAAAAATAAAACACGGGAGTTAGTTCATTTCCACAAGAAAAGAACATAGTGAAGTGTCAATGGGTCTACAACACCAAACTCACATATCATAGCATTGTTAAAATACATAAGGCTTGTTTGGTAGAAAATGGTTTTTCTCAATAAGAAGGCATTGACTACACTAAAAAAATTTCCCCTACTGCAAAGATGAATTCCATTGAAATGATTCTTTCACTTGTTTCTCAATTTGGATAGGAGTACATTAGATGGGTGTCAAAATTGTATTTCTTCATGGAATCTAGGTCAAGAAATTTATATCGAGAAACCCCATGGTTTTGAGAAAAATGTTGTTATATAAAAAAAATATCTAAACATATTAATAATATATCTTAACATTAATATTAATATTAATAATATTAAAATTAATATTAATAGATAATTAATCATTAATAATGAATAATTATCAAAGAGTCATGACTTTACGTTGGAAAGTCATGAATGGACTTATATAAGTCTGAGCATTGTAAATGTAAATCATCTATCCATTCATATTTTTATCTATATATATTTATCTTATTCGAAGATGGAACATCTTCCTCCATACCCTGGATACGCAATTCTTTTATAATATCCGGATACGGATAAGAAGTTTTTACACTTCATGTGGTATAAGAGCCCCTTCTTGAGATTGGTTCCAGCCTTTGGCTGCTTTTTGGTTCTTAACCATTATATTGGGGTTTCCCCCAAAAAATAGGACCTTGTCCTAAAAAGAAAAGTAAAAAGAAACAAAAAAAAAAAAGTAAAAAAAAAGGAAGAAAAAGATGTAAAAGAAAAAATAAAAAGAAAAGAAAAAAAGTGAAAGTAAAGAAAAAGTAAAAAAGTAAAACCACGCGTGGTTTCCCAAAAGAAGAAGTAAAAGTAAAGAAAACAAAAAGAGAGATTTGAACCTGGGTGGGGAAGGTAACAATCATTCCTCCCAACCACCCAATCTACACCATTTTACAAATATTAAGGGGAAAATAATATTAGAAGAACAAAAAATCAAAGTCAAAGAAGATATTGAAGAAGTCATTGAAGCCAATTATATATTTATTGAATAAATTATGGATTCCATAAATAAGTCCAACAATTGGACTAAATGTTCTTATTGCGAAATGGAATTCCAATATCCAAAACTTTTTAAGAATGAAAATCCCTCATGTCTAATATGTAGCAAATATTTTATTATGGAAGAATATCAAGGTCAATCACAATTGCAATCGCAAATATAGAAATTGGAAGGTGAATTAGGATACTATAAAAGAAAGCAATACAAATCTACAATTTGAGATAAGTAAGCAGAGAATTCTTGATCAGTTAACAAAACGAGAGAATCGCCGCTTAAAAGATCAAAACCAAAAGCTAAAAAAGACTAATCAAGATATCGAGAAAATGTTATCATCTAAGAGTGAAGAAATATCTCGATTAAAAAATCACAATCAAGATCTTGAAGAAAAAAAAAATCGTAGATAACAAAGAATCGTTGTATAGAAGTGATAACGATTTAGAAGAAGACATAAAGCATTTAAACCAGCTCATAATGGACAAAGATGATGGATTGACACAATTCCAGAGAAAGCTACAAAGTCAAGAATCAGAGATAGGTCAACAACAACAAAAGAATAAAGAACTCCAGCAGACGTACGACGCTACTAAAAAGGCGCACAAACTGGAAACTAAGAAAATCAATGACATATTGGCAAGAAATACCAAAAAACTATTTCGACTAAGAATTCATAACAAAACATTACTTACGAAAATCAAAAAGTTGAAACATAGTCAGAAGATGGCTCCAATGAAGAACTAGAAGGAAAAATACTAGAAGAAAAAGAAGAAAACCACCGTCTGAATAATCGTAATCAAGAACTAGAGAAACAAATTGAGAAGTTTAAAGAGGACAAAATTCGCAATACGAAAGGTTCGAGAAGATTCAGAGTAATAACAATATATTAGAGAGAAAATTAGTGCAAATCTAGAAGGAAGCATCCAGACTCTATGAAAAGCAAACTCAAGTTCAAGAAAACGAAGCCCATTTAGTAAAAGAACAGACAACAAGGTCTCCTTATCATCACCCAAATTATAAAAAGCATTTTGACCAACGACAGGGTCAAAATGAACATACGCAAAGGAATTACGATGTCAGAAAAGCAAGAACCTCAAATCAACATACCAAGCAACAAACAAAAAGACCCATCCCACAAAGCGATCAAATAGCTCCGATAAAAATAGATCTTGGATGGACCACATCAGAGACGATACGATATTTCTTCTTTGGAATTCGTAACTCGTATCACCTCATGTCATCAAGAGTCGCAAGTACTGACAAAAAGGATCTAGATATGATGTCTCAAGCAAGGAATGAGATGTAAGCCTTGTTTTCATTAATAATTAATAATTATCAAAGAGTCATGACTTTGCATTGGAAAGTCATGAATTGACGTATATAAGTCCGAAATGTAAATCAGCTATCCTTTCCTATTTTTATCTATATATATTTATCTTATTCAAAGATGGAACATCTTCCTCCATAACCCAGATACGGGATTCTTTTATAATATCCAGATATGGATAAGAAGTTTTTACACTTTCGATGTTAGTCTTGTTTGCCAACTAAATAAATCCTTGTAGGAGAATATTAATCATTTCTTGATCTATCTTGGTTTCATTTTATGTGAATCATATCACAATATTTATGTTTTAATTGTAAATGGTGAAACCTCAATTGTTGCATTATGTGTAGATGATTTAGTCATTATTGGAAGTAATGTAAATTAATATTGGGTTTGAAGAAACATTTAGTTGATACCTATGGATGACCTTGGTCTCTTACATTTATTTTTGAGAATCCAAGTTTTACAAATGGATAACAATATGCTTATTTATCATCCTAAATATGGAATGTATCTTTTGTAAAGATTCAAGATGGGGAGACTATAAATATTATGTTACACCTTTTTAGTCGAGAGAGAATTTGAACAAAGAATGTGATTCATCGAAAGTTAGCATGACTCTCTATTGACAAATAACCTCATTGTTGACCTAATATTTCCTTCGCTATTAGTGTGGTTCCTCGTTTATGTGGGATCAACAAGAAAGCCTTTGGAAATCCACAAAGATGATTGCCCATTATATCAAGGGCACTTATTGACTTGGTATAAAATATTGTAGTAATACAACATATTCGTTGGTTAGTAATTTAGACTAATATGGGGCAAGGGATGATGATGACAAGAAACCTACATCTAGCTATTTGTTTTGTCTTGGTTATAGACTCTTGTTCTGGTCATGTAAGAAGAAAAAGGTGTTCTCTCTTTCAATCATAGAAAACAGAATATCAGGGTGCAGGGGTTGGTGATGACAAGAAGTCTACATATAGCTATGTGTTTCAACTTTGTTCTAGACACTTAGTCTAGTCATGCAAGAAGAAAAAGGTGTTCTCTTTTTCAACCATAGAAGTTGAATATCATGGTGTATTTAATGATGACACAAAGGCGCTATGGATTTGATAGATTTTGGGAAAGCTTTATTTTCTAGTCAAAACATTGACTATAATATTTTTTGATAACCAAACTGTAATACAAGTTTCCTAAAATCTTGTGGAACACAACAAGATTAAGCATGTGGAACTTTGTGCTCAATACCTGTAATTGTTGGTACATGAAAACATTGTGAATCTTGTTTATGACAAAATTGATTATTAGGTTTCTAATATATTTACAAAGCTTTCATCAAAAGAAAATTTTGTGAAACTTTGAGCTATGCTTGGGCTTTAGGATGTTGCAATGATGTGGGGGTGCGGGGCTGTTGGAATAGCAAGTATTGCTAGTTCATCACAACTCTAGATCTTTTGCGGATAGACAATTGATAGTTGAGAGTTAGTTGAGTTGTCGACTGGATGGTCAAATGGTGGGTTGAATGAGGAGTCAACTAGGAAACCAGCTAAGTATTTGATTGGTTGGGTTGTTAGAACATAACCAATGACTTTGGCATAGAAAAAGATAGAAATATTGGTTGTATGTTGACCTGATCATCCTCACTTCAAGCGAATTTGTTACATATTGGTTCTATAAAGGGATGGACCTATGGGTCAATCTAACAATGGAAAATACTCTTCTATATGATAGCATATGCCCTCTTAATCCATTTTGATGTATTCTTCTATGTTATGCTAGCTTGTTCTTAAGTTTGAGCATGGAGGTTTCATAGCGGTTAAACATTGTGTTAAAGCTTGTGGAATTTCACTATGTTGGAGTTTAAGAACCATTTGACATTTCGAGTGCACACTCCACCCATCCTCATGGGATCATGTTGAAACTATAAAAGATCCCCTAACTTGGAGTGTCCACTCGAAACATCTAGTGTTTCTTAAACTCCAACACATTGAAATTCTACAAGCTTTAACACAATTTCTCTTAAGTGTTATAACAATGTCCCTCGACAAGCTCTTCTTAAAATCATTAAATCTATATTCTATCTAATTCCCTAATTCTTCAACACATCATTCTCAAATTAATTTAAAATATAATTGCAAAATTTCTAATGAAAATAATATAAATTGATTATCTCAAATTTTGAGAATTGATAAAAAAATTGTTAGAAAGTAGATGTGTTATTTCATTTAAATTCACATAATACATCATGTAATATTTTCTTAATTTAATCATCAAAACACATCAATCTCATCCATAACAATAATAAGATTTTATAATACTCCTTAATCATGTTGATAGAAAGAAAAACTTTCGTTGATACTCTATGTGTTATTATTTATGTATTCACAATGTGCGAGAGTTTCAATATATATCAACAAGAAATATTAGCCAATCCCAATAAATTGAGAATCCCCTAATTTCTTAGGCATCAAACAATCCCTAGAAATTTAATTTATCTTTGAATATCCACCCTTAACAATGATAATAAAATATTATTTGTGGCATTTTGTGCCAAAATATATCACCATCAACTTAAACGTATGTCAATGTGTGGTACGTAATTGAACAAAGCAACACATAGGGTTATCACTTATATTTGAAAATACATGAAAAAGTTACGACGTAAATCACAAATGAGATGCAAAGAATTCGTAGTAGAAATGATTTGTACTTTCAACTTTTACACACATGTTCTAATTTGACCGGGGCATCAAAGTCACCCCTACATGTTTTTTAATTTTACTTGTCTATCCTTCGATTAGAAAACCTTTTCACCCTTTATGATCTTGCCAATTTTGATAAAATTGCATTGTACCCACATGCATATTTTTCACTTAGTAAGAAGTGCATTGCAAGTATCCAACATTAGTAGGTGAGAAAGTACTTTTCCTTCGTTGAAAAGGAGTAACTCAATATTACATAGACCTTTGTATCCTATCAAGTCTATTTGAATTTTCTAGACATATTTTTGTTTTTGTTTTTGTGTTTGTATTTTTTATTTATTAATATAATAGTTAATAAAAAAAAAGTATTGATTGTGATGACTATAACAATGATGATGTATGGTTTTTAACATCAAATGATTTGATAATGAGATCATCAACCTCATTTTAAGTAATGGGTAATTTTAAATTCTAACTACTCGTCATTTTTTAATCTTTACTAGTATATATTTTGTGGATTAATTCTAGCCTACACAATAAGTCTCTTAATATTAATTTGATTTTATAGAAAGTGGATATTGTCTTTTTAATCTTAAAAAGGAATTTTATTTCCATATGGAAGGGTGTTTAAATTGGATTGATTGCTTGTTACATACCCCCTTCATTCTTTGTTCAATGTCGAAGAAAATGTCATGATTATAATTATTCGTTTCCTTATCATTGAATGTATTTATGGGCATAGTGCTTATAAGTCTACCTTGTACATTTATTGTATGTTCATTGGCGAGGAAAATGACATAATTATAATTATTTGTTTTCTTATCATTGAATGTATTTATAAGCGTAGTGCCTCGCACCAATAGGTCTACCCCTATACCTTTATTGAGGCTTGGCTTATGTTATATGGCATCTTAACTATCCATTTTCTCTCATTAAAAGAATGGAAAACGCATTGTGTGATCATTATCCCACCTTCATTTATTGGCCTTTTTTTGGCTACATTAGTTGCACTAATCACACTAGTCTACCCATTATTCCACCACTACTCCTTAATGCATTAAGTCATTGAGGTTCTTTGTTTTTAGCTAGGTTGAGTAGGCTCCCTTTGGTATCTCCTTTAATTTCATGGTGTGGTGGTAGATTATTGTTTCCTATAATAGGTGGCCTGACTATGATTTTTACTCCATGTGATATTTTGCTTGAGTTGATATTAGCTAAGGGTTTCCTGAGGTAGTGCATTTTTTCTTGGATGATGAACACATATCCTTGGTTTAGTTAGGGTTTGAGTTGAATGCATTTTTATTGCATCAAAGTTACTCCAACATGTATCGAATCCTCCAAATCATCCTTCAACCTTATCATTGTGTTTTTTGGTTGTTTTCTTACATTTTTAGCACATAATGCCTTTAGTTTTACATTTGCATGTCTTGCTAGAGCTTTAAAAGGATAAGGAGGCTTGCTTTGCTCTTTCCCAACATATTGATATGATTGTGTTTCATTAGCTTTAATGTGCACTCTAAAACCAAAGGTAAGTTTTCATATTCATTTTGGTGTGCTTTCAAAATGTGATTTAAAAAAGGTATAATCCTAGTTCATTTGAGTTTCCTATATTGACTTTGGATTTTGATTCTTAGTCAATTCGTGGGTATTTTGGGTATCTCCTTCTAATGAGACCATTTATTCTTTAGCAGAGATATGTGATTCATTACATGCATACACTAGAACTTGCTTGGTTCGTATTTTGGGTTAGTATATACTTTTATTATTTTAAGTTTGGAATTAATTTAAATGTTCCTATATGGTGATTACTTGTGAAGATTGTGTCGATTTGATAAACAAAATTGAAAAAAATGATTAAAGTTGAATCAAAATCCACCACTATTGGAAAGTCCATAAAACACTTCAACTTCAATCTCCAACAAATACCTAAAATTGATATATTTGACATGCATGGACACTCCTAATCCATTATGACAATGGAATTAATGCCAGCAATAGATACCCCATATACCACAATAGTAAATATTGCCAAAGAAGAATGCATTTGCATATTGTCAGAGAAGAATACATTTACATATTCACAACAAAAATAGACATTTTACAAACCATTCTATAAATTATTGTTCCATTAATATAAATTTGGATTAACTTTGGATGGCATGGTATGCATGAACACCTTCTACATGCGGCATGTCATCGAAGTAATTAGACAGGCAAATTTATTTAAATGGAAGCTCCCCAAATCCCAGGTATATTTGAGGTAAAGGTGTGTTGGTTTGTTTGTTTTCTTTATTATCTAATAGGTTTTTAGTTCTATGCTTATTATTTTGATCAATGGGTAGGACTGGTATATGATTTCAATATTTTATTGTATTTAAATTTATTTTTTCATGTGATGGAGTAATATTGAGAGAGAGGGTGGTTCAATTGATTGTTAGGATCATGGATATTAATTGTAATGCCCCAATGTAGCTAGGATCATGAATGTTGGAACATTATAACCATCTCAACATTGCTTTTGCATGCATGCATGCATTCCATGCAATGGTAGGTGAGTCTCCTAGCACCTAGTGCTTCATTTTGGCCCCCTAGTGCTTGATTTTGGTCATCATTAGCCTCCTTATCCACTCATAGTGCCTTATACACATAACTGGAGTTTAATTGCGCCCTCATGCATGATTTTAGGAGTCTACACAGTCAGTTCCATGATCAAAGGTGCATTGCCCCCTTGATTGCCTAGTTAACTGACTGTTACACCTAGTTTGACTACCATTGAGTGTAGGAGCACCCTTTTTTACCACTGTCAGTCAGTTATGTACCTCCTTGGAGTCTCCTCCCCTAATTTCTAGCCCCAATGACTTAGTCATGTGCCAATCCACCTCAGTTGACTATCCATTCAGCATTAGTGGCCACTAGACCTTATCGAGTGATGGTTCCAATGCAAACTAAGCCTAGACTTGAGGTGAATTCAAATACTACCTGGGGTAATCAAATTAATTTTATTGTAACATCTTTTGATTACCAACTTATTGCTGAAAAATGTACCATAAACAGTTTTCCATCCGGGTTTCAGTTTTATGAGTGAATTGATCAATGTTTCTTCCTAATTCTTTTCAGTAAAAGCATTGGGTTCAAAGATGATCCAGGATATGGATGAGCAAATGCAATCCAATTGAGCATGGCTAAAAGAGGCCAAACACCGACCTAAAATTTATTTCAATGCACATCGGACGAAAAAGAACCATGAGTTTAGAGATAGAGTGTTCTTGTGGGTGAAGCCGCAAAAGAGTTATATCAATTTGGCAAGGGGGGGAATTGTCACCACAGTTTGAGGGACCATTTGAGATTAGTGAATGATTGGTACCAGTTGCTTACCATCTCGCTTTTCCATCATCACTGAGTTGGATGCATGATGTTTTTCATGTTCTTCTTTGCAACATTATATGGCAGATCCATCTCAAGTCATCGACTTGAGTAAATTGTGGATATCAGATGAGGGAGCCTTAGTGGCTGAGCCGAATCGTACTATGGTGTGACGAACTTGACAATTTCAGTGTTGATTAGTCGATCAAGAAAGGGTCCAGTGGGATATTTATAGTCCCAGCCCCATGACCTGGGAGGGTGCATTAGAGATGCGCGGATAGTTTCCCTATCTATTTTAACTTCGGGATGAATTTTCCTGAAGTGGGGGTGTATGCAGTGCCCCATTTTGTCATTAATTGTTGACCTTGATTACGATTATATTCTTTGAGGGAATTTGGTTGTGAATGACTTGGTTATGTGTGGATTCATTCCTAGACTATGTGTCATCTTATTCTTTGAGGACATTTAGTTTCGGATGACCTGACTATGTGTGGAACTAGTATTTGCTTATAAAAGATAAATTGCTTGGAAACTGTCTTTCATGTTGTTAATGATGAGTTCATGAGATTATGTTAGGATTTCGATTTGATCGAAAGTTCCTATGATTATACTATGCTTTCAATGTTGATCAAAAAATTATGTGATTATTTTATGATGTCGATGTTGATCGAAAATTCTTATGTAATTATGTTATAATTTCAATTATGATTGGAATGCTTATATGATTTTATCATGATTAGATAGTGATCGAATGTATATGCAATGTGAAAATGATGTCAATAATGAATAAATGTTGATGGTTTCCTATGATTATAAGTATCATGTACTCTGATGGTTTTTCGAGTGTGATAGGAAAGGCAGGTACATGTGACCGAAGAAGGCGTCGATACCACATACACACTAGTTGAGTCCGGTAGCATTGGCAGGTGATGTCAATCTGATATTTCTGTTTATGTTTGAAATCTTGTTTTAAATATTTGTTGTGCGTGATGTATAACGTGCAGGTGTTGGATTGCGATTTCCAATCGGTCCATGTCAAGTAACGGGGTTGAACAATGATACGATGTAAGACTATAAAGTTGTCGGTGTGATGAGCTTTGAATAGAGCAAGAGAATCTCCAACTGATAAGATGTGTGTTTCGTGAGGGTAGGCCATAGTTCATTCACTCACAAGGCATTTACTAGGGGGCACACATTAAGGACTCGGCCTTATTCCCTAGGAACCACTAGTCCCTCAACAAGGTAGATGGGTTGAGACAACATGGACTCAATTGTCATACCATATCCCCACCTGAGGGAAATATCTAAAGGGCATGCGGGAATCATGGCGCCTTGATATCCCTGGTCATAATGAAAATGAAATGGTTAATTACATTAATTATAAATGGGGGGAATAATAAAATTATTCGAAAGAGAGTTAGAAAATATCTAGTGAGTTAATATAGGGAAAAGAAATTGTTTATTGATTATTCTTAATTATGAAATTTATTAATAGAAACTTGAGCAACTACATTTAGTTAACTAAAAATAAAAAGATAGAGTAAATATTTTTAAGGAAGCAAACTAAAGCAAATCTTAGTAAAAAAATAATAATTATAATTATAAAAATAAAAGAATAAGAAAATCTAAGTTAACTAAAACTGGGTGGGTGAATAAAAATTAAAAAGAAATAAATTAATTCAAAAGGTGATGCATGAGGATGCATATATTTACGGAGGATATTAAGAGGAAAAAAGAGAATGAAGAGGGGGGATATTTTCCTACCATAGTTTTGGAGAACAACTTGGGCTATTGCTCCTATCAGAGGTGACTATTGGAGGGTGTGGTTCACTTCAATAAGAGAGGGGTTGGAGCCTCGTAGCAATAATCTAAAGTCGAAGTTCATTGCTAGCAATGTATCGTGCGATAGGGTGGAATCCAATGGACCATTTGTGATTAGCAATTTGACAGCGGGACTCACAGTGGATCTTCAAAGACTACATCAACCTTTAGCATCTACTTCAACCTTCATCAATTGTGGGATTTGAAAGGTATTTTACAGTCATTTTTTTGTTATTAATTGTGTGTTAGAATGGAATTGGATTAATTTTAATGTTGAAAGTTGGATTTGTTGGTTATATAAAAATTTTATATAGATCTATTATCTATTATATGTTTAGAAAAAAAATGTTTGTTAGATTCAATTTTAGATCTATTTTTTGATTATATGTATGTGCATATCGTATTTAGTTGGGCCCCAGGAGGGTCCCTACAATAACTTAGATGGATCTAAGACCAGCATAGATCCATCTTAAAGGAGATCTGTTAAGCGCCAAGAGGGATCAAATCTCTCGAGGTGCAAACCCCCTTTTAGAGTGCAAATGTTGAGGAAAATTTTTAATTTATATAATTTGTGTAGTTTTATATATATGTCGTTGTAAATGTTTTAAATAGTCGACATGTTATTTTTATAATATTTTATTATTTTTTAAAAAGGACATGTGTCAACTCTAGGATGAGCACGGAAGGAGTTACACATCTCCCCCTACTGGGTTGTAGAATGCTCCTCTTCGGTGCAAAAACTTGAACCTTAGTCAAAGTAGAGATTAGGAATTTTACGACACACTTTATCTTGAAACAATATATTTGAATAAATTTAGATAATGTATTAGAATTAAATGTTTGGAAACACATCATGTGTAGTTAATCATATTGTGATATCATCGAAGTAAATATTAGGTTCCATGGTTATAAATCATTGGATTATACCCATTATGTGCACCTCATGTGTTCCTAGATGGGATTAATGAAATCCTCCTCACTTTTTTATAGGAATAAACCTTAGTGAGATATGAACTTGGTTGGCAAGGGAAAATCCCTCTTGATTTCCCATCGCACCACATGCTCATTTTCTATGTGTGTGTGTGTGTGCACGTGCATGTGCACACACACACACACACATAATATATATATACAATGCAATTCCAAAAGGTTAGCTCAATTGATTAAGTAATCTTCCCAAAGCATGTTTTCGTTGGTGAGGCAATATGTCACAAGTTCAAATTTGATTGACTCCCTTGGAGTTACCATAAAATACTATGGCTACCAGTTGAACCATGCTTCATTCTAATATCTGAGGGAAGAGGGAGAGATCCCATGAGGTTTTTCCTGGAAAAATATATATATTAAGAATGTGAAGTGCATAAACCCATATGTCTCTTAATCTAGGTGTTAGGGTTAACCTTGGCTTGGGAATGAGTCAAAGGTGGTTAGGTCCAACACATGGTTTAGGGCACATGGTTTCTTGTATCCGATGGTATTTTCCCAAGTTATTGCATGTAAAGAATCCATTTTAAAGTGGCATGGAGGTGAGGGGGTGAGCTCACTTGGCCCAGTTGGTCGTTTTAGGCCATGTAATGAATATATTCATTAGTGCTAGTCTTTCTTCGCATGGGGTTTTCCAAGGTAAATTATGTGTCTATATTTAATGGTTTCTTGTCTATTTTATTTCTCTTGCATGTAATTATTATATATGCTTGTTAAATCCTAATAACTAGTATCAAGCCATGATTTGGCATATAGTTGTGCTCGTTGAGGTTGTTGTGTGGGTATGTTATGGAAAGATACCTATGAATTCCCATTTGAGCTAGGGAAGGAGACCTATGGTGCATGTAGTTTAGTGAAAAATATGAGAGGAGATTGTTGCAGAGGAAAAAGGCCAGGTTAGAGGAGGATTGAGGTTGCAAGAAGAGCCTGAATACATTCTCTTGGATACGATCTACTCGATAGAAAGGGATGCATATAGAATCTCAAAACTTGTAGCGAGAAAATCTCGTGGAATCCGCATCCACATAGATATGAGAGTTAGCACATGATAGATCTAGTGGACGTTGCATTCTACAGAATATCTGTCGCATGTGGAAAAGTTGCATAGGAGGAGAGTGCACAACCTGTGCGAAGGATTTCTAATCCAAGTGAAAGCGTAGTAGCATAATTCGAGTACGAATACAGATACGAATACGATTCGATACGGAAAAAATACGTAATGAAAATATCTAGTATGGATAAAATATGGAAGTAGCTTGCTTATATATAATATTTTTAATCAAATATTTACAAATATACATAAACATTTATATAATCAAATTTAATCTATATTTAAAAAACAAAAATATGAAATCTCAACAACTTCGGATATGGAAGTGTCAAAGTCCACAACTACTTATTTTAATAAGAAAGTATGAAATTGATTGGTATTTCTATTTTATAGTGTTTAAATAATTTTAAAAAAATATTTTGTTTTTAAATTGGTTTTCAAAATTTAATTGTCCATTAATAATCCATATCCGTATTACACCTACACCGAATATTCGACGAATTCAAATTTGTTCTGAATTTTCGTACAGGAAGTATCAATACGGCCGAATTATGCTACTATGCGTGAAAGAGAGCAAGCCACCGATGCACTAGAACAAGTCGCAATGAAATTCGTGATCTATAGCGTTGTGTGGATAATTTTTTATGTCTACTGCTATCGTGGTGGAGCCTCACTCAATGTGAAGAAGGAGGACACACTTATGTAGCTGAGGATGTCTATCAGTTCTCATGAAGAATTGTGAAGAGGAATATTTGATAAGGACGGATATCTGCAAGAAGTAGTAGGAGCTCTAGCAACTAGAAATCATGCCAAGCGGTTTTGTGTAACATCCTCGACATTGAGAGAAGTTTCATATCTATAAACAGAGCCATCTCTAAGGAGGCCAAAGCTTAAGTCTAGTTCCTCCTCTACTTACTTATCTCACTAGTACAATGACCGTAGGAATGAGAATTGAGATCATAAAAGAAATGATCAAGATGAGTGTCGAGTTGAAAGGACATGGAGTCGTAGCCCTAGGAAAAATCGAATCCTGGCTAGGGATGGAAGTGCATTTAGGAGAGTTGTAAGAGCTTTAGCAAGGTTGTTGAAGGAAGAGAATCATCCCTCGTATGTAATACTACTCACTAAGAATCTTTGAAAATATTCTTGTATAATGTAATGTAAGGTTTTTGGCTTGAAATAAAACCTTGGTAATGCTCGTATATTAAAACATAGGAGGAATATGTGATACAAACAAATTTGTGAGATCTTTGGAAACACAAAATGAGAGATGGTTCGCTGGTTTATGAACCATGGTGAATAGTAGTGTGGAGTGGTCAGTTTATGATAAATAGGATGAATGAATCATGGAACAGATAAGCCTAAGATAGAAATGCATGGCAAGAATGCAGGGCATAGTGAATAATGAGAAAGAAGATGAAGATGAGCATGGAAAAGAGAGAGGATGAAGAAATGGATGGTGATGATGTAGTCACCATGAAGACACATGGAAAAAAATTAAAGGAATAGTTTTCATGTAAAAGGGCATATGGTTGTAAGACCTGGTAAGGCATGCATACCCCTAGTAACTCACTGGTAAAGTTGGGAGATGACCTAGGTGATAGGGGGGTATATGTGAGATGCTCAATTCAAACTTAAAGGGGGGATTGTTAGGGTTAACCTTGACTCGGGAATGAGTCAAAGGTGGTTAGGTATAGCACATGGTTTCTTATAGCCCATGGTATTTTCCTAAGGCATTGCATGTAAATAATCCTTTACAAGGCTTGAGGAGGATCCATTGTAAAGTGTGCTGGAGGTGAGGGGGTGAGCTCAATTGGCACGGATGGCCAGTTTTGGCCATGTAATGAGGATATTCATTAGTGATATTTTTTCCCCGCATGGGGTTTTCTAAGGTAAACTATGTGTTAATGGTTGCTTGTCTATTTTATTTATCTTGCATGTAATTATTATATATGCTCGTTAAGTCCTAATACTAGGTGAATAATGGTTTCCACCCACAGGTCCCATTGATTCATATTGGTTCCACATATTGGCACTTTTACATACGTTATTCAGGTCTCTAACATTTAGTGCATTTTTCATCCATTTTCCTTGCATTTTTGGCAATTTAGTCAGGCCATGAAATTGAAAATTGCATGGGCTTCTAAAATCATAAAGCATGAATTAAGCTTTGTTACAATCTAAGAAACACCCTAAATAAATCTTGTATGAAAAAATTGTGCCCCGAGGATGTTGACATATCAACTAGACTCCCATGCCCTACATGCAATGCCCCACGTCATAATAATAATATAAAGGAAACAATAATGATGAGAATGAGATAATTATGAAATGATAATATAATGTTTATCAGTTGTTTTTATTTCTTTATAATTATTTTATCATCGTTGTTATTCTTATAAAATAATAAAAAATCAAGATTAATAATAAAAAATATGTTATTATTTCATACTCATCTTCTTATTGTCATTATTGTTTTTTTTTTTTATTTATCTCTTCAGTTGTTATTATTATTATTATTATTATTATTATGTTATGAGGCATTACACTCCATTCATTTAGCCACATCATTTCTTAGGGATATGGTTTTGTATCTTTAGGATTTTTGCATCCCAATGCATTATACTTTATGTTTAAAAAGAACTTTTGTCCTATTGTAATATCTTCTTGCAAGTGAGCATAGTCGGCACATCTCTCTTCAAAGATAAGTTATCACCCTTCAAGGTACAAATTAACTTTAACATTCCTTTATTTAAATACCAATTAAATGCATATTCTTTGGGGAAATGGTTAAATCTATGAGAGGTTTATTACTATGTTAAAAAAATGAGCATCAAAATATCACATCCGCACTTCTTAAGTGCCTCCCCCATGTCATATATTGTTGGAAAATTTATTGTGGGAGACATGTCAAAGATGAGTCTACAACATTCAGGATGGAACTTAGTTGGGTGGTTTTTGTTGATTCCCTCAAGGAAGAATTATGCCTTGTTGGAAAATTTAATGACTACTACACAAGATGGACAACTTTGCACTAGGAGAGAGACTAGATGGTGTTGCAGTTCACCAATAGCTTCCATACCTTGTGCTCAAAGTTGGGTATCAGAAACTCTTGGAAATACTTGTTATCGAAGTACCATAGTTTCCTACACAAGTGCATCTAGATAGAGATGGATTTTTTGTACATCTCCTCATTGGGAGTTGCTTATCAATATGTTGTCAAAATTTCAAAAAAAATAGAGGAATAAGTAAGAGTTTGAGTCCATAAATCCACTACAATAGAAGCATGGTAAAGATGGCCCTAACTCATAAATTAAAGGATAGAGAAATGATATCTAACCCCGGGACAACCAATCCAAGCCCCGGGAAAAGAAGGGTAACGGGGGATCAAACAAGGACAATAGAAAGTGGCGTTAGTTCTACAAAATCCCCCAATACAACATTGATGAATTCCACTTGAAGAAATCATTATGTAACACCCCCAGTTTTGAACCACCGGTTTTTAAAGTTGTCCATGTTGTAAGTATAAAGTTAAATGTCCTAGAGGCTGGCACATATGCACATTTCTATGAAGAATTTTATAATTAACAATACAAATGGTTTCTCATGAGGAGAAATGTTGGAAATAATATGGGGGACCAATGAATTCGCCAATGAGAGAGAAAGCGGGGTTGTAGGCGGCCTAGGGCATTAATGATATGACCCCAATATTAACTATGAAAACCAAAATGACTTAAACTTTTTTTATTAACATTAATCTTTGATTAAGTGTTAATGGAGTTTAGTGGCATACTAAACAAATGTTTAAAACATGATTATACATTATGTGGTGATTAAGTGAAATCATTAAGAAAAGGAACGACATGGGTCTCTTGGAGAGACCACGTGGTCTTGATGAGCCATGCAATAAACCATTGCATGCAAATAGGAAATTTTCCCCAGCTCTTGGATTTTATCCCTATTTGTCTTTTGGAAAACGATTATGACTATGTTCTTGGACATTGTCTCCGTCTGTCCATTAAGGAATAATTATGCTTGAAGAAGAGGGTCCATTAAGAGAAGTCGCCCCTGGTTTCCATTGTCTAGGTATTGTCCAATGCAAACATGATAGAGAAGGCACGACATTCCTAGAAGGAGTTTGAAGTAGAGAATCTGTAAAACTATGCCAATTCTACTCATTGCTTGGAAGAGGCTGGGTGTCTTACCTATTAACCAATGACCCAATGACCAATGAAAACCTGAGTGATTTTTCTTGGTGAATTCTTGGTTCCAGCTCGGGAATGGAAGTTGTGTTTAAATACTAAGAGGATAATTTTCCTAAGGCTGGGAGGAGCAGGCTTCACAAGCATTCAGTTGCTCCAATTATCAGTTATTGCAAATAAGTATCAAATTTTGAAATGTATTTAGTGATTTTCCAAAGTTAAAACTGGAATGAAATGTTTTCTTGTGAATCAATATTTAAAATTATGTGTTGAAATTGAATAATTGTATATGAAATTCAATTAGAATTATTAAATATTTTTGTTTCATATTTCATTTCCTTGAGTTATGTGAAGTTAAATTATGCTTTAGAACAATGAATTGAAAATTCCAAATTATGCCTTAAATGTTGAGTGCAATTGATAAGATATTACTGGTGTTAGTTAACGGTGTCAATTTTGGATTAGAATTCATTAAATTGAAGGATTTTTGTAGGAATTGTATTAATCGCTTGAGCATTAAGGCTGCTTGGTTCATTATTGATTATGTTTGGAATCTACAAGTTGTGGCGTAGAATTCATGTGCTTAAAATTCTATGAAAGTGCTATTGTAAATGGTTATTTTGGATTGCAAATAAGTAGGATCCCATTATTAGTTTATTCGAAGGAATTTGTAAATTTTGTTAGAATGGCATTGTCTCTATCGAAAGTTTACATTTTCCATGTATAATTCCTGTGCATACAACTTAAAAGGAAAATGCATTGTTAATCTATTATTGGTTGCATTTGATAATTGGGTTTTTGGTCTTAATCTTGTTTCAAACTTTGCACATAAGGTGTTTGACAAAACGTTAGAATAAGAATTAAAAAGTGTACACATGATGTGTTTGACAAGATCACTCAAAGAAATTTTTTTCTCTTTCTCATAGTTAATTGCCATATTTGAGTTAAAGTGTTTTATTTGTTCAAACCACACTTTTGGTTTGCTTGCTAGGGTGTCATTTCCTTTCTACTACTGTTAAGTGTGATCAATTATAAATATCTATATTTATGTTGCTATTGGTGTTTGTAAGAAATATAGAATGTGTCTCCTTTATGATGTGCATCCATGTTTTATTTTCTTGGAATGGTTGCACATAGAGGGCGTATCCTCTCTGATGTATACCATTGTTTGTCATAACATTGTAGAAGGGCGTTGTCTAATTATAAGGGACCAACACATCATTGTTAAAATGTTAGAAAAAGGGCATTGCCCCTAATGGTTTCAATGCATGGGTGATTGTTGTGTTCGCTTAAAGGCATAGCCCTTGTTGGAATATAATAAATGTTGGTATTTTTTGGTGAAGGCGTAGTTCTTTGGTGTGTGTGTGTGTGTGTGTGTGTTGCCTAGTGATTATGGTGAGGGCATAACCATTGTAATTGAATGTATATATTATAAATTCTTGGTGAATGAGATGATGATCCCTCTTAAGGGTGCAGCCCCACCTCTTGAATGATCAATGTATATATTATATGCTTGCTTGCAGATGGAGGAGAGGGTGATCCCTCTTGGAGAGCGCACCTCCTCTTGGATTGATAACATTGTATTTTATTATATTAAGGTTGAATTAGTTTGTAAATGCATTGATGAATCCACTAATGTGGATGGTGGACAGCTTAATCCCATGCCTATTGATGTTGATCATGGGAAGGGCGTAGCCCTTTCCCTATCAATATAGATTGGCTGGTATGAATGCAAAGAGCATAGTCCCTATAGCTTTTGAATTGCATTGTATATGTTCAGTGGTGTTGTTTCCTTGCCCATAAATATGTTTATATCATGGAATTCATGGGAGGGAAAGAAAACCATGGCTATGGAAATTCTACAGAAATTCCTTAGCTACCGAAAATTCTACAGAATTTTTGTAGCTACCGGAAATTCTAGAAAATGCAATTTGTGCAATGTTTGTATAGGGGATTCTTGTAACTTATGTTTTCTAGGTTTAAAAAGGTAACAGAGTTACCTGTAGCATGTGTTGGTTTCCAAACCTAATGAAAAATCGAGATTGCCGTGAAATTGGTTCAAATCTTAATGCTGAGAATTATTGGAAGGACAAGGTTAATCCTTATAAGCATTGAATTAGTTGATAATCAATATGAAGAGTGTTGTGTATGCAATTTATTAGGCTTTTAGTATTTGTTTATTTAAAAGATTTTTTACGCATGGGTTAACCATCTAAAGGGGTTGTGAATGCCCTAATGCCTATTTACATGCTTAAATTTTGTTGTATGCTTATTTTTTATGTAACAATAGCCATTTATTATGCCCTTAGAAATGACTTATTATGCGTTCTTATATTTAAAAAAAAAATTGGGTATGCTTTTTAGTCAAGTAATGTAAGGGCACATTACACATTGTTGGATAAGTTGAAATATTTAGAGTTGGACTCTATCTTGAAATCTAACTCGAAACAAAATAAGGGAAAGTAGATCATTTGCATAGAACTTAATGCTACCATCACAACCACAAAGATACAACTAGAAAAATTATAGTATCGTAAGAAAGGTGAACACCTATTCCATTCATAGATGTGGGTGAAGGGGACTCCACTACATTTCATTATTGATATTGGTAACCAAAATAACTTGATACTAGTCAAGCTCATCAAGATATTGAAGTCTATAATGATTCCACACCCATAAATATACACCATCAATGGGTTGAACTAAGGATGAGACATTCTCCTTAGCCAGCAATGTCTCTTTCCCTACAAAATGAAGCCCTTCAAAGATGAGGTATTATGCGATGCTTCCCCACTTGAATTTTGTGATGTTCTTATAGGAAAAACTTATATATGGAAATGTCATGATATTTATGAGTCTAGGCCCTACAATGTCATTTTGCTACTTTGAGAGTTCATCCCTCCATAATACTAGAGGTAGTTTTGACTATTATAGTTTCATTGATCTAAAAAAATAGTGCAAAAAGGTCATATTTTAGATCGGTAATTTTTTCCTCTTCATTATTTGGTTGGAAGGTGAACAAAATATCACTACCACTACCACAACATTTGCATGGAGCATCTATACATAGTAGAAGTGAGTGGATAATATAGTGGAAGAATAGAGAGGTGTTAACACTTCACCTACAAGGGTGCCTCTACAATGCTAGGTCAAGCACTCATGTGATTTGATACATGGAGCCCCTTTTTTCTAGTGGCCTAGTATATGGATGATTTCTTCTAGATAATGAAGAAATCAAATGTCGGATTCAAGAGTTCATAAAAAATGGCCACATTTGACCAAGCTTGCAAGATATTAATTGTATTGGTGCAAAAGAAGGAGGATGTTGGCACTATGATTCAGTTGTCATTGATGGTTGGAAAGCAAACAAGGCGGGTTGGAAAGCTGCGACTGAGTTTGAAATACAAGAAAAGAATGTTGTTAGACAAGCTGCATCTTAGATAGTTGCAACTCAAATAGTTGTGACTCAGACGGCTGCAACTCAAATGGCTGCGACTCAAACGGTCATGACTCAGACGGATGAGACTCAGACGGTCGTGACTCAGACGGCTGCGACTCAGACGGTCGTGACTCAAATGACTAAGACTCAGAAGGCCATGACTCAGACAGTCGTGACTCAAACAGCTGAGACTCAGACGACCATGACTCAGACAGCCACGAATCAAACAAGCTGCAACTCACAAACATTTATGTATTTATTAATTAGTCAGTTACAGGGTGTAAATTCTGGAAGTCAAAGAGACAGTTCAATTTTCGAATTGGGAGTTAAAGAGACAGTTTCAGTTTTAGAATTGGAATATCTAGAAGTTAAAGAGACCAAGGCATATAACTTCAGCATTTATAAAAAAACAATTGATGAGAACAAAATTGATGAGAGAATTGAGAGGATGAAGAGGAGTGGTTGCTGATGAATCTGTGATTTGAAGAAAACATTTCAGAACAAAAATGTATGGCTCGATTTAATGAAAAACAGAATGCCCAGAAACTCAAGCTGTAGCAGCACAAAACAAAAATGAAAAGGGTGTGTACTTATATATCTGAACTAGTGTGATATAATTGATTGAAAAATTCTTAACAATTCAGAAGAAAAATGTGTGGCTCGATTTAATGAAAATAGAATTCCCAGAAAAACCCAAGCTGTAGCAGCACAGAACAAAAATGAAAAGAGTATGTACTGATATATTTGAACCAGTGTGATATAATCGACTGAAAAATTCTTACATAGGGTGGAAGGGAGGTGCTAGGGAGGATTGATTTCCTCTGTAAATCAGGTTGATGCCTGAATATTGGGAGTGGGTGGTTCCCTCTAGTGAGTGCTAGAAAAACATGAGAGTTGGTGCTCTCAACAAGTTGCAGCTTGTTAAACAGAGGTTGTAGCCTCATCTTGAGTTGGTGCTCAAATATAATTGATCTACAAGAGTTAAAGACTACTTATCATTCTAAGAAGAAGAGGTTTTTTCCCTTTATGGGTTTCCTCATGAATATCTGTATCTGTGTACATCATATGTGTGAATGATGATTACTAGATCTTTGCTTATCTTATTCATTATCTTGACAATCATTTTGTGAATGCTATTAAAATTTTAAAAGAAAAGATAAACTGGTTATTGTTGTTATAATTACAACTGATTCACCCCCCCCCCTCTCAGTTGTAAAAGAGACATGGAGATTTTATTGATACAGTCCCCCAAATTGATGATCTTCTTGATTTTCTCGAGGGTGCCAAGTTTTTCATACATGTTGTTCTTAGTAGTAAATATAGACTACCAATAGGTATGCATTGAGAAAAATTGTAACACCCATGTTTTTCCCTAAATGTAAACATGTAATTATACATTATTTTTTATACACTAGAAGCTTGAGACATAAGTCTAGATGACATGAATATTTTTATGTATTTTTATGCTATATGTATTAATAAAAATTCATAAGAAGTTTCGGGAAATGATCATATGAAAATAGGTGGAGGGCTATGCATCCACAAGTGGCGACGGTGAGAAAATTCCAAGGGGGGGAAAGGGACCCTAGTCAAAATATATTTGGCATCAACTTAACATTAGGGGGGGAAATAACCTAAGGTTTGTTGATTAAATTATGTCAGTATTAATTCCCTGCTTAATTATGCTAATTGGGGATTAAAAGGGGGTTCCATTTGGATCCATGTTTCAAGTTCCCAACATGCAAATAAAAGTTGGGAACTCAGTTCAGTTTGGGAGGAATCCTAGATTTCAGTCAAGGGGAGTTTTATTGAGTGGAGTTTTGAAAATTGGTGTGGGGGGAGTCAGACCATCACGTGGACCATCATTTCCCTATCCCACAAGTTCTATTTTGGAAAAATCTAAAGTGGTTAAGGCATTGGCCCTGCAATTCATACCAGCAAGTGATTGCAACCCTACTTTCGTGTTGGGGAAAATTTGTTGTTCAATTAAATGTTGGTCTCATTCAGTTGGTTTGATTCTTCGTAGGATATTGTGGTACTGAATTGGGAAAGGAGCATCCTTTTTTAGTGGTAGATATGTCTTGGATTCCTTGAGACATGTTGAATTTCCCTAGAACTGGTTTATCAGGTTAGCGAGCCCTTATTGGGGAGACCTGTCCTGCATGTTGTGTTCCATGTACTCCCAATATGGAGACTTCCTAGATGACGTATGATGTAGCACTAGAAGGGAACTCGAGGACACCTAGCAAGAAAGGGGCTTGTCCCTTGTGTTGTGCAGCTTGATGGGGAATGAGTGCTGAGGATTGGGAAAAATGTGTATGGGATCTTTTCACTAGATGGTTGCATGTGGGATTAGGAAAAGAAGACCATTTTAGAATCCTATGAATGGATGGGTTGTGAGTTGAACCTTTCTAAATTTTGTCAGTGACTGGGTTGAGTGAGAGGCTTGGGGAAAGCAGGAGGAGCACATCGTCCTTGTGGATTGATAGCCCCAACTAGGGGGTGGCATTTATTATAGAAATATTAAGTACAACAAGGAGCCTACATGTAGGAGGAATGTCCAAGTCATACATCCAGTTGGGATTCCATATTAAGATAAGTATCATGTTCTTCTTTATGCTTTGTTTTGAATTATGATGTCATGATTATATGATGTTCATGAATATATTTATGTTATAGTTTATGATATGCACAAATGTATGACTACTTGGAAATATTTATTGCATTCATGTAGAACTAGTATGAGTAATTCTAATGTATAATTGTATGGTAAATTGATATGGATTTGGGAAACCATGCCTTTAATTAATCTATTGTGTAATTACATTGTATTCCATTGTCTACTATGTAAAGTGATGTTGTAATGTAATTATGTTGTAAATTATATCAATGTAATTATCCATTTAACTTGTGGTTTTAACTATTGTATTTATCCCTATGTGGATAAAGATGTTTTGGGATTTCAAATCCCTATACGAGTATATGTTATAATCATGATTTACCAGAATTCGGTTTTAAGATAAAAGTGTATAATTGCATGGTAGTTTAGAGTTCAAAGTCTAGTTTTCAGTTGGAAGTAGTTACATCGCTAGTTCCAAAAGAGGATGTTACAGATTCGTATCAAAGCATAAAAATGGGTACCCATCACCTCATCGGTGTTGAGAAGGTGGTCGGTTACATTAAAAAATTGATGTATGAAAGATAGCCTTCAAGTATAAATAAGGTTGTTTCAAGTGCTTGATCATGCCTTTTGTATTTACTAATGATCCAACAATGATTAAGAGGGTGATGGATGATGCCTTGCGGCCATTCACAAATTATTTTTTGGTTATATATTTGGATGATATCCTCATCTTCACCAAAACTTGGGTAGAACATTTGCAACACATTGATCAACAAATTATGAGCACCTAGCAACAACACAAGTTATATTACAATCTAAATAAATGCTCATTCAACATGCAAAAAAAATAATATATGGGATACATAATGGATGAACATGGTGTGCATGTGGATCCATCCAAGATCTAATTCATTTGAGATTAGTCGACCTTGAAAAATATAGGAGAGTTCCACAATTTCTTGGGCCTTGCCAACTTCTTTCATAGGATCATGTTAGGGTTCTCTCCTATCACTTGGTTCCTAATCCAAGTGACCAAGGGTGAGGACAAATCCAAGTTCATTTGGTTTGAGTCACAACAAAACATATTCAATGATGTGAAACACTATCTTTGTTTTCCATCAATGCTCACTCTTTCATACTTACACCAACCCTTTGAGATGATATGGGTGAAAATGCGGAGTTGGGTAACTCTTTTTTGAGAATGGAGAAGAAAATAAAAATAGTGCATACGGATAAACACACGAAAAAGTCAACTTCAAACTATAGGCCAAGATTTTTTGAGAGTTCAAACTCTAGGCCAAGAGTTTGTGAGAGTTCAAACTCTAGGCCAAGAGTTTTAAAAACTCTAGGACAAGAGTTTTAAAAACTCTAGGCCAAGAGTTTTAAAAATTCTAGGCCGAGAGTTTGAACCAATCACAACGCCGTATTTAAAAAAAGAATCTAGGCCAAAATTTTTAACTAAACTATCAACCGAGAGTTTGGAAGATATTTTCTTGGCTGAGAGATCTTGGTCAACAAAACCTGCGAAAATCTCATGCATATTTCCGGAACTTGCAACTTCAGCAAGGCTAAAACCCATACAAATTTTAAATATTATTTATCAGACTTGGTACTAATTGAATCATCTCTTAATCTAGTTTCCAATGATATAATAATTGTTTTATTTCATTTTGAATTTCTATTTATTAATAAATAAAAAGTAAACCTTATCCCTTAAGAATTTTATTGTTTTGAAAATCAACTGAAATGAAAATTTAATATCATAACAAAGACAACAATTAAAAAATTTAAATTTTCACAAATATATTCCTTGCCCTGTCCTCTTCAAAAGGGTACTTTTAGTTTTTTCAATAAGAGTCACACTAAAAAAAAAATTGAAGCTCACCAACATGTGTCGATAAGGCACCATTTTCTTAACATATGCTATTTCGATAAATAATAAAAAATAGTTCTCAAGTCTAAAAAGCCTCAAAATATAGTCCATGCAAAAGTGAATTGTGTGTATATTATGAGCATAAAACCATCTCTCAAAAAATTAGTGCTCACTTAGGTCACTCAATATCCATACCTAAAATTTTCAAGTATATGTTGTTGGTGAGCACCAAATTTTTCCCACGATATGTCCATACAAAAAATTAAAAATATACGATCATGAAGCTAATTCAATTCTCTAAATTATTTGTGTTTACTTCAAGGTGAAATTCATAAGGGAGATATGGGTTTAAAGGGGTTGAAGTTGAAAAACATAAAATTTTGCAGTTTTTTGGTCAAAAAACAAGAAAATAAGTTACCCAACTTCATGTTTTCACCCATATAGTTGATTATGATTATGTTTTCAATTTAGTCCCCACTCAATACGGACACCCAATGGTCTATCACAACAAGACACTCTTTGATGTAGTTCATGTAAAACCCCCCAGCCCTTACATCTCACCATAGGAGGACCATACCTACCACTATGTGAGAATGGCTCATGTGCATCTGTGTCCCAGACTCATCACTTCCCCTTGGAAGGAATCTCGATATGAAGTACACCAAGTCTCTCTCTGAAGTACTCAAACTTCACTCTGGCCAGCAGCTTGGTCAACACATCGACTATCTGCTTGTCCGTCACAACATACAGGAGCTTCACTGCTCCTCTCTACACCATATCCCTGATATAGTGGAACTTGATCTCAATGTGCTTCGACTTGTCATGGAACATCAGGTTCTCATACAACTCTGGTTGTCACAATATATACAAGTAGCACTCATCATACATGATCTACCTAATCATACAATGTATCCACCAAATACACATCATCATACATGATCTACCTGATCATAACAAGCATCCAACATGATGCATATACAGAGCAGTAACTAGCACATCATTCTAATGCTCATCATCCAGTGCTTACATCCACAGCCATGTGAAGGATCCTCCTCTCACCATGCTTGGAATGGCTCCAGCAAATGTGTCCATCACTTCTTCCTCAAAGTGTCGTCAATCTGAAGAACACCAAGCAAGAAAGCTGTCTTGACATCCATCTGGTGTATCTTCCATTTCATCACTTGCTTTGTATTTCTCTATGTTGCCTTCTGTAGCATGCTTGATCTTATAGATCCACTTGGAAGTCACAACAGACTTCCCTTCAGGTCTTGGGACCACATCCCAAACATCATTCTTCATGATCGATGGATCATGGCATTCTTCTCGGATCCTGGGAACTTCAATATATTCAATATCTTCAATAGATAACTTTGTTGTTGGAACAAATGTTGTAGTCCTTCTTTTGTAGGTGCTCCTATATGATCTTTCCTACAAAACAAGTTAAATTGAATGATTAGAAACTTATCATAGTTTTTAGAGAAAATTCTTACACATAAAGAAATATGCCATTCAGTCATGCAATTATTTTAACCAATGCTTCAATACAACATTTATCCATATCCTGTTACTTTCTAGATGCCTTCCAATCTCTACCAGAACATTGTTAAGAGTTTGCACTACTCCCAACATGTCAGTAAAGAGGTTTCATTCTAGATAAGTAGCAATGGAATGTTGTACAATGCCATAGGCCACTTACCCATCACATGCATTTTAGTAGTATACTGTTCATTAATGCAATTATTCTAATATGCATAATACACACCCTGAGTCTAGGAACATAAGCATATACATCATTGAACAATATTATTTAAACAAACAAATATGCAAGAAATGACAATTCAAATACTTATCTTTGTTTGGTTTGTAGGGTGGACTCCCTCTCAATATTTGCTTCCTTACAGGAACTACTAGAGTGTGCTCCCTCTTGATTTGGATTACCTGTCTTTGAACTTATATTATCCTCGATCACTATGCATACTTACTAGTATCATCATTGTGTTATCCTCAAGATCTCATACATATATTCATTAGTATAATCTTAATACTATCAAAAACATTATGATTCTAAGTAATCTTAAGCATGTATTGTCAAGATCATTTCATACACATGAGTATTCAAGGTTTCAGGGAATACTTCTTTTACTCATGCATATTCTTTATTTGACCAAAAGACTTTTCTGGATAGTCATATCATCAATCAATGTAAGAGACATAATATGCATAAACCCTTGATTACTTACATTTCTAACTTCATGAATAATCATTATCAACCATACAACAGTATAAGATCCTAACACAAGGTAGGATTCTAACTTGATATAGGAAAAACATACCTAGATTAATGTGTTAGTTAGTTATGTCTAACATATCCACATGATGTCTTCTTGTTTTCTTCAATGACTTGTGCTAGTAACCTGCATATATCATAGGTTAAGCATTGTAGAACCAAATTACACATACCTCGTAAGTAGAGCTTCTATGTGATCCATGACAATGGATGAATCTTTGTCTTCATGTCACCATGGTCATATGTTCTTGAACTAGAACATGATTTGTCTTTCTTGATGTACCTTTCATGTTAGCAGACAACATCAACCTCATACAACACCACAATACATTAGTACAATCATAAGTTTCAAAACCCTAATCATTGAATATATGCATTCATAATTTTATTAAGGTGATACAACAAGTCTAAAGTTAATCAAGATTGTACTAACCTTAATGAAGACAAACATACCATAAACTTAATCATGAACAGATCTCAAAACATACCTAGATAAGTCATACCTGTCGAGATTGCTTGTAATCTTCTTATGTAAGGCCTTAGCCTCAAATCCCTCTGAAACAAGAACTTCTTCACTTATGCAGGTGACTAATCCATTCTCTTCTAGGATTAACCCAATCTACTTTGATTTGCATAAACTGGATCTGGAGCTGGATTAGGGTTCGTCAGAGAAACCCTAAAAATTCAAACTTTGAATTTCAAACTTCTAAAAGGATAGAAAGATGCACCTTTTTGAGCTGGTCAAGCTAGTATACTCAGAATTTGAAAACTGCAAAGTTTCACCACGCAAAATTGCTTTTTAGATTTTCGGATTCACTAGGGAGGACCCTGAATTAGGGTTTGATTTTCTCGGAGCTTCACCCAACAAAATAGTTTGATCCAAATCTCTAAACTTTGATTTTTCCAAGGAGCTTCTAGCTATGGTCACAGATTTCAAAAATTCTCATTTTTTGCAGAAGCCCTAATTTTCCACTTTTCCGATCAAAGTCTCGAACTAGGGTTTGATCAAGCTCGGCCTTCTTCCCAAACAAAAAATTCAATCTTGGTCTCTAAATTTTGATTTTGATGAGGAGCATTTAGCCGTGGTCTCTGATACAAAAATTCCAATATTCTCCGAAACCCTAAATCCCCGGAGACAAGAATGAAGGTGCTCAAAATCAAATTTTGTTTTGACAAAAATATGCACCTAATTGTTTCTGGTGTAACTCCGAAATTACAAATCCACGGGGTCTGAAACTATGACCTATGGTATCCTGACCTATCATCTTTCCAACCCCATAGGTCTGACCTCAATTGGATTCTCTAAGAGAGAGTTATGCCAAGTGTCACAATGTGACCTGTTTATGGGATAAAACAAGAGAGTGAACTTGTACGGAGTGCCACGTGTCACTAGTTCACTTTCAGCCCCTGAACCTTTGGCCTGTCAAAGTACAGTCTGTTCCCTACCTATCACTTTTTATGAAATTTCATTTGGAGCTTCCTAGCCCAAGTTGTGACCTTGTTTCCTAGGTCACATGTTTATGACTGAGATCTGGAAGAGGCAGAAACCCTAGATTGTACAGATAATAAAACCCAAATTACAACGAATTAGAAGTTGTGCTTAGGACACAAGGTACATTGGGATCTTATATTCGAACTGTAAAATTTTCAGATCCTGAAACTTCTCCAAAACGGATTCATAGCGAAAGTTCTACGATGACAGGTTTTTGCTATATCAAGCCCTAGCTTTGCAAGTACAACAAGTGTCATAAATGCCATACCATGCCTTCTTTCAGGCTAGCTCTGATACCATGTTAGTTTTTTAGAAATTTACTTCAATTTGATCTAGTATCTTAACTGATTGAATAACATGTACAGCATATCTACAGCATATCAATCATGGACACAATAATGCAAGCACACAAGAGACACAGAGTTTCACCGGGGAAAACCAAGAAGGTGAAAAACCCCGCAACTTCCTCAAAGATAGATAGAGCAATGATACAACCCAAGTACAAGATATAGTCCTCCTAGCAACAAATTCTCCTCCTCCACAAGTACGCCACTCTCCAATGAAAGTATGAGTGAGAAAGTGAATGATCAAATAGAGTGCCTCCCGCACTCTATTTATACTTGACTTGACTTGCCTAATAACCTTTACTAGGTCGACCTTAACTTAACCACATAACATAATGCTGACAGGAATGACCCCCAATAGGGTGGTCTAATAACCCTTTAACCCACATGAATTATACAGGGCCGACCCCAACAAGGTGGTCTAATAACCCATCAAGTATAAGTTACGACACTTACAATATAAATGACGACACTTCCGTATAGAGGAATAATAACATCTCTATAGGAATACAAACACTTCCGTATAGAGGAATAATAACATCTCTATAGGAATACAATATACATATATGAAATACATTCTGAAGTTACAAATACATCAACAAAGAGATGGATAAAGCATGAGGTGCCAATTAGTTCAACTAGCATTAATTTTTCTTTGTAAGATGATCTTCAAAGTTTTGTTAACCGCTTCGACCTGACCATTCGCTTGTGGATAAAACAAAGACAAATGTTCCTGCCGAAAACCTAACATGGTGTATAAGTCGGTCATCATGCTGTTCTGAGAGTGGAGACCGTGGTCAGTAACGATCTCTTTGGGTACACCAAATCTAGAGACGATCTGGTTGAACATGAATAAGCAGTCGTTTCCCCATCTTCTTTGACAGTAGGCATTGCCTCATCCCACTTGGTGAAGTAGTCGACGGCAACAATGATATGATGATGACATCCAGCCGAAACTAGATTACAATTCATGAAATCAATCCCCCACTTGGTGAAGAGGCCTGCTGTAATCATAGGATGCAGAGGAGCTAGGTGTGCTCTCATCTTTTTGGTGAAAAACTAACATCGCTGACAGCATTTCACAACTTCCACACAATCTTTGAAGATAGTGGGCCAAAACTAACCAGCACACATTATTTTCTGGGTTGTTTCCAACCTAGAAAGATGACCCCCATAGGCTGCACTGTGAGCATCATTCAATAATGTTTCGGCTTCCTCTAAGGTCAAACAACGATGTAAAATAGAATCTATCCCAAGTCTGTATAGAGTGTCAGAATTGATGAAATAGTTCTTTGCATGACTCTTAAGTTTTCATCGTTCGTCCCGAGAGAAAGCAGGGGGACACCTCAAAGTATGGAGATATACCAAAATTTTCCCATACCATGGGTCAAAGGATGCGATAAGGAATATGTGTTCATCCGGGAATGATGACTATTCCTCATGGTGTACTATGTCACTAGGAAATTCAGAAATTAGTTCAGTGAAAACCAGTGATTTCTTTGACTTAGCGAACTAAAAAACCAAGTCAAATTCTTGCAGGATTACAATCCATTTATTGAATTTCCCACCGATGATATGTCGAGTGAGAACATATTGAAATGGGTTGACCTCCGCAACCACTGTGGTAGTTCGCAATAAGATATAGTGACATAGCCTCTAAACAACATAGACAACAACTAATGCCAATTCTCCATGTAATAATACTTAGCCTCACAAATAGTAAATGACATGCTCTTGGAGCTTGTCATCCTCCTGAACAAGTACTATGCCGATTGTGTATACGGATGTGGCCAGATATAAGAGGAAATCCTTCGTATAGTCTGGCAGACTCAACAAGGGGGTTGATAGTAACGCCTTTTTCAAGGCCTCAAATGATGTCTGAACAGCCTCATCCCACAAAAAGTAGGTGTCTTGTTTGAGCAGTCTCATGAAACCTTTTGTAATTTTGGCATAGTTAATGATGAAACGCCGTAAGAAGTTAGACATACCCTACAGACTTTGAAGTTGTCTTAGGGTTCGAGGAAGAGGAAGATTTACAATAGCCTCAACTTTAAGTGGATCGACCATGATACCATGACTAGATATAATAAAACCCAGTAAACGTCTAGACTCGACGCAAAATACACACTTATTAGGATTCAGTCGAATCTTGTAATATCTATGTTAGTGCCAAAATTTGTTCCTAGACTACTAAGGGACAAGCTAGCACAATCTTCACAATCTCAAAATAAATATGCAATAGTCTTTTCTGTGGTTTTAAGTTTAATGATTTGAAAACTTCAATATAAAGAAAGAAAGGAAAAATCAACTTTAATTAAACCATGTAGCATAAAGAACTGAAACCAAGATCTTAATAAGGCATAATCCATCACATTCCGAAGTTACACATTCAGGTTTCTATCTACAATACATTCATTGAATCAAAAACATCAAAACAAGAATGAAATTATGCACTGTATGATCACACTGATCAGGAATAAAAACACAGTCAAGTAATATAAAGATGGCTTATAACATGTATATATATGATCTCAGTCTTCAAACTTACATGATAAAACTTGCAAGCATATTCAACAGCACTGTATAGTAGCTTCAAACCAAAAACATCGAACCCCTATTCATTCCCATTTACTTCCTTTTAAACATCTTTCAAAGAAGTAGTTTGTAACTACTTTTAGGTATTTAGGTCTCAAAAACAGTTACCTAATCGAGCTTTTTAAACTAGAGTCTTTAACTAAAACCTTAACTACTAGTTATTACATACTTGATACAAAAATGAAAAAGCAACTAGGCATTAGGTATCCTTCCTTATAGCTTCGACCAACATTGCAATCCCTTCCAAAGCATGAGTTCTTTTGTTGTGTTGTGGCTGCTCGACTTCCAAGTCTTTGATCTTGTCTAATAGAAGTTTGTTTTTCTCTTTCTGCTTTTGCACCTGTCTATTTAAATCATCAACTTTAGTCTCTGCTTCTCTTTTTCCCTTCAGAGCCTTCCTAGCAACACCAATTGGCTCTTGATAAGAATCATTAGATTCTCCTAAGTCCTCCCTTAAACATTTATTAGACTTTGTAAGCTTATCATTTGTCTCATTAAGGAAAACTATTTCTGCTTGTTGTTGCTTTTGGACTTTCCCGAATCTTTCAATCTCTGAACATATATTAATTTCTCCATGCAAGGTTGAATCCTGGGATGTGGAAGGTGGAATATCCAACTTTTTGAAGATCAACTCTTCTTCATCTTTGTCTTTTTTTAACCTCTATGCAATTTTAAATTCATATTGCTCCATTCTAAGAATCATTTCTTCTTCTTCAACTTCATTTACTTCTTCCCCTGCTTCTTCTAACTTGATGTAGTCCTGTTGTGGGGTAGTTTGATAAGAATCTAACCCAGTTTCTATCTCTTTACCTTCATCATCTGAATCTGCAGAGCTTAGAACTATATTTATCTCTGTTCTGTTTTGATTTGAACTTGACCCTCTTTTCAAATTTCCTTTCATTGTTGATGTCGTTCTAAATTTCCAGCTTCATTCCTTTAAATGTATAAGAAGATTTGTGTCTACCTCAAAATATTTTTCTTGTGGAGTTTTACCTTTTTAATTCTCTGCAGAAGCTTGTGCAACTGGAATTTCAACCCTATCTTGTTCTAATATAACTTTTTCTTGAAATTGTTCAACAATAGGGTTACTGGTCTGTTTGATTTCTTGAATTTCTTGATCCTATTCTGGTTTTCCTTCAAATACATTAACCTTATCACCTCCTGGGATTTTTTATTTGTTAATTTTAGATACATCTATCTGCTCGTCGTGTTCTGAACCTTCAAATTTATCCTTTGATAGGGGCTTCTCTGAAACTTCCTGTAACAATACTCCTGACGCCTTATTCTTCTTGTTTTCCTTTTTAGGCTTTCTTTTACTCACACGCTCATCCCTCTGAGTGATGAAACCAGACCAGTAGATAAAATGTTCCCAGGTCTTCTGCTCTTTCTTTAAGACTGTTTGAATAATAAGTTTTATCAGTCCATGGTGAAACACTGACTTCCTTGAAACCTTGGACTACGTCTTTACCTTGTTTGACATTTTCTGGATACTCTTATATAGGTAAAATGGCACATTCAACTTATAATTCATCTTAAGATGCATTAAAAACCTAATATGATATTTAAAGACCATAGAGAACCTACCTTCGCAAGTGATATAAGTTTGTATAATGCTTAGCACTTGTCTCCATTCGGGTCAAGAATTTGAAATATGAATTCCATTACCCCAATTCAGATTTTCTTTACCTGGAAGTAGGAAAGGATTTGGGTCAAAGTCGAAAGGCAGTTTCTTGAACCATAACTCTCCTTCCATGGCGATACCTGTAGCCTCGGAAATTAGGGCTTCCGTGAGCTGAAATCTCAGGGTTTTAAATTTAATAACATCTTCATTCAAATTATTTGATAGGAAAATTGAAACCTATTCATTAAACCCTGTGACTTTTTCAAAAAAATTAAGCCATCCAGCAGACCTAAACATGTCTGCACATAACGAAAATTTCTCTTCCCACTGCATATCCATCGGTTCCAACATGTTGGTATTACCACTCCTCTTTCCCATTTTAATAACTGCAGCTCACGAATTATACTTCTGATTTTAAGGAAAATGACAAATGTTTAAGGTTTAAGAGATAACCGCATTCAACGAACAGGTGGCTTCAAATCTGCGATCCCCAATTTAACTTGTCGGCTTCAACTGTGATTTTATCGATGATGAATCGTTACAAAACCCACCGCCATCAGCAATCTTTGACATGTGTGTTAGCACGTCACATAATCATAGCAAAACTTTCTCCGGTCATCATAAATTTAACAAACCATTTATCAGCATAATTAATCACATTTTTCCATGATAGTGGATTCTTGTAGCGCATCAGGGTCTATTTTTCAATTTGCGCTACCAGAATCTTCAAAATAGCATCTTTGATAAATACCCTTGTCAAAAAACTTGAAACTTAGTCATAGACTTTATAATAAGGCTTGAACAAGCATATCATGGAGGTTAGAGATTAATACTATGTTGATAAGCCATTTGAAAAATTCCAATTAAAGTAAAATAAAATCAATCAAAATTAAATAAAAATAAATTGAAAGCAAAATAAAAAACTAAACATAAGAGAAAAATCATAAAAATAAAGGGGAACAATTTAAGCATTAACAATCTACATCGTTCAAACACAAGTCTCAAATGATCAGGATGATCCTGTCTCTTACGAGATCGCGTTGAGAGATCATCAAGGTAAGGTTCGACTACATGCTTGATATCATGAAAAGTGAAGTTCATTGTGTGAAGAAACTGCAACAATTAATTAATGAAAATACACGAGATAGTAGAAATAACAGAACTCGGAATCGCTTTTATTGATCGCAAGCCACTTCGATGGGGCAACCTCCTTTAAGCAAGCTCAATACAATTAACTTCACGGTACCTTCATTGGTCTCAACACAAACTTATATACTAATTCTAGGCGCCAATACCATGTGTCAATACAAACCATGGGCCAATACAAACTATGGATCAACAATTACTACAGGATGACTTACAAAGGATATGCATCCAAAAACAATAAGACAAACTATGGATCAACAATTACTACAGGATGACTTACAAAGGATATGCGTCCAACAACAATAAGACAAACTATGGATCAAAAATACTATGGGATCAACAATTACTATAGTCTTCCAGAGAGATACGCACATTGTGACACTTCCCCTTGCAAGGTAAGGTGCCCCCATTGGCAACCATGACTTCAAAGTTGGAGCAGGGATGGACAAAACAATCAGCATGTTTGGCGATCCGAGGATCAATGAAGTTATGAGTGCCACCATAATCCCTGAGTATTGTAAGAGGAAGCTTCTTGAAGTAACCCCTAGCCCGCATTGTTTGTGGGGTGGTGATGCCAGATAAAGCATGGAGAGATATCTATGGTTGTGCATCCTGAGATGGGGGGTCAATAGGCGGCTCCTGAATGTCGACCTGATCATCCATTGTATCTGGAGTTTCTTCACCAATTGTAGAGGCAGGCGAAGAATCCATATCCAAGAGATAGAGCTTTTGTTGAACACATCTATGTCCCCGAGTGAATTTCTCATCACACTTATAACAAAGACATTTTTCTCTGCATGCCTGCATTTATATTTCAGACAAATGCTTGATAGGAGTTGGTCGAAGAGATGGCGGGATGGGAGGTCGTTGAGAACCCATATTTTGGAAGGGAACAAAAGTGGGTTTGGAGCGTTGTTGGGCTACAATCTTGTCTTCTGTCAACTTATCCAACCCTACGACTTCCATCATGGTGTTGGGGCAGAACATTTTAACCTCTGATCGGATTTCATCCTTAAGACCACTGATAAAACAACTCCTGTAGAATTCATCAGACAATGCTCTGTGTGATTGGCTAGTTTCTCAAATTATGTCTGATACTCTCTCACAGTGCCACTATGACGAAGTTTAGTGAGTGCTCCGGTGAAGTCATCAAAAGCACTAGGACCAAATCATTGCAAAAGTAGTTGGCAAAAATATGTCCATTTGGGCTTGTCATGAGCCTTGACGTACCAACAGTACCATTGAAGGGATTTCTGTTCCAAATGAAAGGATGCAAGTGGAAGTTTTTGGACATCAAAAGCATTATATAGACTGAAATATTGTTCTACACAATAGATCCATCCAATCGAATCAGTACCATTAAAGCAAGGGAATTGAAGCTTCCAACCACAGAAATTGCTAGAAAAAGAGAACCCATTGGCTGCAAAAGATTGTTACTGTCGGTTATTGTTCATGGTTGAATGCTAAAGATGGAGGCTGAGAATTTTTTCATCCAGATCTTGGAGTTTGTTTTGGATGGCTGCAAGTGCTTCCTCCATGGTTTTTGCTCATGCGCGGGTGACAACCATAACCAAGATTTTTTTTTTTTTTTGGAATGGATAGAAAAACATAAACAAAAGCTTATCTAGTAAAGGAAAATTTGGATTTGGGAAAAACTTGGAGGGGTAATTAGGGTTTGATTGGGTTTTGGATATGTTCTAATGGACAAGGAAACAAAAAATGGGGATTTCAGAAGCGGGGTGAAAGAATAAGAAAAATTTTCATAGAGGCACAAAGAAGCAGAAATAGGGAATGAACACGGTGGCAAAATTTGGAGGCGAGTGGGTGAAAATTGAAGAAGTTATGGAAAACCCTAAAAATAGAAAAATGTGAGATTTCTGGCTTTAAGAACTAGAATTTGGGATAGCGTCCTCAGGAATGAAATATGCAGAATGGGATTGCAGGAGTGTCCGGGAAGTTTCAAGGGAAACTGAGTTTTTTTATTGGAATGGATAGAAAAACATAAACAAAAGCTTATTTAGTAAAGGGAAATTTGGATTTGGGAAAAAATCGGAGGGGTAATTGGGGTTTGGCTGGGTTTTAAACACTTTCTGATGGACAGGGAAGCAAAAAAATGGGGATTTCAGAAGCGTGGTGAAAGAATGAGAAAATTTGTCATAGAGGCACAAAGAAGCAGAAATAGGGAATGAACAAAGTGGCAAAATTTGGAGGCGAGTGGGTGAAAATTGAAGAAGTTATGGCAAACCCAAAAATTAGACAAATGTAAGATTTCTGGCTTTGGGAAGTAGAATTTGGGATAGGGTCCTCAGGAATGAAATATACAGAATGGGATTGCAGGGGTGTCCAGGAAGTTTCAAGGGAAACAGAGTTTTTTTTTTTTTTCATAAATGGATTTGCAATGGCGCAGAAGGGATCATAACAATTGGATCTGAAATGAAGCGGAAGGGATCATCAATAGATGGATCTGTAACGACGCTGAATGGATCGAAAATGGTTGGATTTGAAACAACTTTTAGAATAGATCTGAAACGGCTGGATCTGGAACGACTTGGAATGGATCTGAAATGGAGCGAAAGTGATTGGCAATAGTTCAGCTGAAAATATATATGGGCCCCAGGTATGTTCGGATTCCTAACAGTTCATGGGTTTTACTCGGCCACCAATGTTGTCTGACGACTTGCATATTGGGGCAGTACCTCTCACTCGATGGCTTAGGTAAAACTGATAACCACTTTGCTACAAACGACAGCTCTTAGTTTACCTCACGGGTGGGAACTAGTCAATTAGGTAGGGGTCGTTTCCCTTTCGCTGGCAGGTCTTTTCAATGGGCCAACTACTTTGGTTTTCTTGTGGTACTCCTCACAATGAGTTTTAGGGCTTATTCCCAAGTACTTCCCACAGTTAAGCGGATAGGTATTATTCACAGATCCGAACTTGCAACAGATGCGAAAAAAAAATTGGCAAAAATTCCACCCAACGAGCCCAAGAAAGTTCTATGGTACCAGATGTGAAGAACCTACAACAATTAATTAATGAAAATACACGAGATAGCAGAAATAACAGAACTCATAATTGCTTTTATTGATCGCAGGCCACTTCGAGGGGGGAACCTCCTTTGAGCAAGCTCAATACAATTAAATTCACGGTACCTTCATTGGTCTCAACACAAACTTATATACTAAGTCTAGGCACCAATACCATGGGTCAATACCATGTGTCAATACAAACCATGGGCCAATACAAACTATGGATGAACAATTACTACGGGATGACTTACAAAGCATATGTGTCCAACAACAATAAGACAAACTATGGATCAAAAAATACTACAGGACGACTTACAAAGCATATGTGTCCAACAACAATATACTAACAAAGTAAATAGAAGGGTTGACATGGGTTCCTAACACATTGCCTGTTGAAAGGTAGCTTCAGCATTCTTCAAGCCAAATGGCATCTTCTGATAAGCGAAGGTCCCCCAAGGACAAATAAAAGCTCTCTTGTGCTGGTCTTCAGGTTTAATCTGAATCTGGTTATATCCTGAAAAACCATCCATGAAAGAAAACATTTCATGGCCTGCACACGCATCTATGATATGATCTATGAATGGTCTGGGGTAATTGTCCTTAGGACAGGCTTTATTTAGATCCCGGAATTATGTGCAGACTCGAATGGTTCCTTGCTTTTTATCTACCGGAACAGGGTTTGAGACCCATTCCGTCATAGCAATTGGATAGATGAATTCGGCTTTGAGAAATTTCTCAACTTCCGCCTTAATGGATGTTGTTTTTCTAGGATTGACTAGACAGAGCTTCTGTCTCACAGGCTTAGCATTTGGATAAGTTGTGATGACATGCTCTATAATGGCAGGGTCGATGCCTGGCATCTCCTCATAAGACCAGGTGAAAACATCGTGGAATTCCTTAAACAGATTGGTATACAAAATGATCAACTCTGGAGAACATTCTACCCCAATGAAAAGGTTTTCCACGACTCCAGGTTTGACGAAAATGTTGATCAGAATAGTTCTCGATATCTTTTCCATATTCCCTTCGGCATAAACAACTTTTGAAGTAGAAGGGATAGAAGACAAATCAACACTACCACCAGGTCTCATAGAAAACTCTCCTCTCTCTATCTTGTTCAGATCGGGAAGAAAATATGACCTATGGTGCATGTGTTCCTAAGGATGGTCCAGGCCAATCATTGCTTCCAAAATGGCCTCATTAGAGGGGAAAACAATATCTAGATAGTCAAAAGAGTGGATGGAGTCTACTGACCATGCCGGTGCATAGTCCATATCTGACTCGGTACAGACCAATAGAGTCACGATATGTTCTGTTGCAACATGTTGTGAATCTAAGTAGGCCACCTATGCAACAGATAGGAGCACAATTTGTTTTAATTCGGTGGGGAGAATCCATGGATCTGTCGTTGGACAAACCATGAAAATTTCAGACGATGAACACTCCTCATAACCAATAAAATAAACAGGAGAAGGTAGGTCAAAGTGCGCATTAATGACCCATAGAGCCCTACTCCTAAACTCTCAGTAGCTGGGTGGGACTGATCAACCAACGGAATTGTTGAATCCGATGAAGTCTGGTTGTTTTTCCGAGCAAACAAAATTTGATCAACTGTGATGATCTTGCCTTCGTGAGGGAACATTAAAACTCGGAAAACGGACGATGGAACTGCTTGCATTGCATACGTCCAACTCCTACCTAACAACAAATTTTAATCAAGTGGAGCATCCAGCACTTCAACCTCTACAGACACTAACTTACCCGCAAGTTCAACATCAAATGATGGTAACGGTCCATGTGGACGGAAAGATATTCCATCAAAAGCGGTAAGCAGTGTGTTCGAGGGGGATAATTCGGGTGAGCCCAAAGCCTTCCAGCAAGAAATGTACAATACGCACATAGACTCGCCCTCATCTACAACAAATCATCCAATGGTTTTGGGACCATGGACTACCTCTATTTGGATAGCGACGTGGTACGGCAACCGGGCTTTGATATTGGTCATATCAAACCGAGCAATCATATTGGATTAATTAACACTCTCGATCGCTGTGAGAAGTGCACTATGTTGTAATGGACAACTTTGCAGTACTTCCAAAGTGGACATGGCACAGGGAGTTTGGGATAAATCTTCCACAACATTGTAGTTGGGAGCAGCCCGCGCATTAGGATTGTGTACAGCCGTTTGAAGACACCTTTCGGAATCTTTGGCAGTGAATATATTGGCCTCTAGATGTGGAGAGGGGTAGATGATTCAGGAACATCCTTATCTCTTTGTTGTGATTCCAGAGTATAATTTCTAGCTTGAGTTTGTAAAAGTGTGTCTGAATTAACCATATTAATAAATGATAGATCAGCAGATGAGGCATGATGAGTGCCCCCAGCACTAGAGTTTCCAGAAGCTAAACCTTGTCCATGAGAGAATGGGTCTTTTAAGACAGCTGGTTTCTTTTCACGGAGTAGCTTCTGGGCTTCTTCCATCATAGGGCATTAATGGGTAAGGTGGTCCTCTTTGCATAACTTGCAAAGGGAACTTCACTTTCTTTTTATCATTTTTTCCCTCCTCGGCATTTTCTGTGTTTTTGGGATTTTGGTGGTTCCCCTCTCCTTTCTTGCCCTTCTTTTTATTGTGGTTAGGATGCCAAGGGCCCTTTTGATTCTTCTCCACTTGTTGTACAGATTCCGTTTGCGAAAGAGAGGCTGCAACTGAAGTTGCTTCCGCAACAGACTATTTGACAGATAAGGCGTGAACCTGCTTAGTTAAAGCTTCAAACACTGCAGAATATAATGAACCCACGATGCCATCAGCATGTGGTCCAGGCTTGGGTTTACCTAGATCTATATTAGATCTCGGCGCGTTGGGAATAATCTCATATAAAATCCCAAACTAAGCATAAACCAAGTCAAGCTGCTGGGTTCTCAGGATAGATTCCTCTTCGAGGGACACCTCCGAAGTTGCTACTTCCTTAGAAATATAAGGAAGGAGTGATTTGAGATACCACTCTAATAAGAACTCTGGAGGGATGTCGGCATTAATGAGCCTCTTTATTCTTTGCCACTCCTGAATATGGTCAAATAGGTGAGTGGCTTTGTTCTGTCTAAAGGTTGACAGAAGGTCTATGCTGGCATTATACGGGATAGGAAGTTGAAAGTGGTTCAGAAAAACTGCAGCCAAATCCCAAAAGTTATCATAAGTAGTTGTAGGCAGTTCAATATACCATTTAGTTGCAGCTCTAGTCAAGGTTCTTTGAAAGAGCCTTAATCTAATGGAATCATCGTTCCACGAATTAGAAGAGCACAAGAGATGAAATGTAGTGACATGGTCACCAGGATCTTCACCAATATTACCTTCAAAATTCAGAATGTTTGAAGGCAGCTTAGTGGGAACTAATGGCCATGTAGGATTGTGGTGCACTGGATCGTTAGTAAGTTTTGAAAGATCTAGCAAATTCAAAGTTTCTAGAAAAGGTAAACGAGGTCATGCCAATGGCATTTGGTAAGCAGGAATTCGGTATTGGGAACCTCCCAAAACCTGGTTCGTGTACTACTGGTTGGAGTTTCCCCCAGCCATCGGTTGTGAGTTAAAAGCATTATTAAAATTGCTCCACCCAAAATAAAGAGGATTGCTACCTGGGATACCCGTCCATTGTGGCTGGGTGTTAGCTCCTCCGTATGGTGGGTTTAAAATGTACCACCCCCCAGAAAACAGTGAGAAGGGGATGCTCCCTATAGGTATATTAGAGAGATTTATATTATAACCTGTGTAGGGGTTAAAGCCAGGTGTAGTTGTCACGGACGGTGTTGTCATCGAACCCATAATAGCCATCGATGCGGTAGGGATTGGTCCTATTAAATATGTAGAGGGAGAAGACTGTGGTATGCCCTGGGGCTGTTGAGTAACAGGAGGTTGAGTAAATGTCACTGCAAGTATCCCCATCAAAGGGATATTAGCTGGTCCAAAACTAGGGGTAGATACATTAGCTGATGTTGAAGCTTCTGAGTTTGACAGACCTACAGTACCAGCATTAAAACTAAAAGATGGGTTCAAGGCAGAAGTAGTCTACGAAGAACTAGGATTTGCAGTACTTGCAAAGGAAGAAGAGAGAACTCTTGTAACCATTGTTGTAGTAGCGGTTTGAGGAACTTCGCCTCATCTCTTGGATTAGTCATAGTATAACCAAGGGTAAACCAGTACGCACTATACTCGGGTTGTCCTAGAGAGTCTATAGTTATAAGTAATGGATCGTTTGGTCCAATCAGGGGAGGGTTGAAAGGAGTGATAAACTATCGAGAAGTTAAATCCTCAACCTCAACAGTATCAAAGACCTGTTGATCCTGAAATCTTACCTGTGGTTCTCCAAGTACTTAAGTTTCACCCATAAGCTCGTATGAACCACGGGAATCCGTCCTCCAACATCGCGGTGGTGGTGGAGGCTCCACAATGAGTGGGGGAAGGTTTTGCAACCTTCGAGACCTACGAAAAGGTTGGTCCTCCACAACTATATAAAAAGCAAACTAAGTATAAAAACCTAGTGGCCACTATACGACTAGGGAGCAAACAACATACCACTAAAAATTGTCCTAAGTGATCAAAACCGAGAAAACAAGGCTAATACTCTCAAAAGAAAGTCTGGGATGATGAGGGCCTAGAAGAAACTAATAGAGTATCAATAGTCAGTTACACGTTGTCCAATGGAGGTCCTCTGGGTGAAATCATTTGAATCACCAAACTTCCCTCCCGGGATTACTGCAAAGGGTTACATTCTGTGTGTGTCCGAGGTGAAGTGGAAATATCCTTCCACTCTACCTGTGTAGAGCCCCAGGGTTATGATACTAAAGATACCAAAAATATGAAAATACCTAGGGTAACAGTCGTCAGCCTAGCCAAGACGCATGAGCAGGGTAGCAAAACCTAAGATACAAAAGCACCTAAAAGTACTAGAGGATCCCCGTACGCGAATCAGCTCTGATTTATGTTTGAAAGGAAACTGAGGGGGTATCCTCAGCAGTTCCAGTCTCACATGGCCTCGTGCTTAACTCTGGTTTGATTAGATCGTTCCCAGGATATTTTGATATAGCTGGATTTACCTAAGAGATTGTCTTACTACGATTATTGAGTAATGAAACCGATTTCGAGTAGTTTAAGGTGATTTACCCCGAAACCCTAGCCTAAGCTAGTTGATGTTGTGTATACCTAAAAAGAAAAAGTTGCTAATTAATTTTATTAAAATTTCTTTTTAGAAGCTACTTTTTACTCAAGAAGGGTAGTGAAGTGTGTGGAATGGTTTCAACAGAAAACAAAGTGTGTACAAATTATGCTTTTAAAACTTCACAAAGACTCTTTTTGTTTTTTCGTTTATGTCTTTCAAAACAAGAAATGGGCAAACCTAAGCATAAGCATTTTTTTTTAATTTTCTTTTAATTTTCAGAGCAAATAGAAAAATGATCTATCCTACTTCGAAATAGAAATGGCAAATCTTACTACTATGCTACCAATTTTCAATTTTTTGATCTTTTCTTCTACTTTGCAAAAGAAAATGAATCTAAAAAAGGGAAACAAGCAAGATCTAAAAGGAGTGTGGGTACAGATGAAAGAACCTAAAGGCTTAAACCAAACAAATCAACAAACTTGATGAAGATTTGACCTACAGAGTTGTTCAAATGAAAAACTATAAATTTGGAATGAGATGTAAAAGAAAAGGGAAAAAAGATGCATGCAGCAGGAAAAACAAACCAAGAGGCTGCTCCTAAGCATCAAAACCCTAGAAAATCATCTGCCAAACAAATAGGGTAGGTAAGCAAACCGAGGTAACTCTAGCACCACACAAACTCCAAGGAAAAGCTAATCAGAAGGCTTCAACTACTTTAGACTGACCTGAATAGGGGTTGAAAAGGTATCCAAACCAACAGAGCTTTCAAAAACCACCCTAAAAACTCAAACTGGAATCAAACCCTAAAAAAAAGATAAGACTCAGTAAAAGTGTGCAGCTATTGCAATAGACAACAAGCGTTGAGTGCGCAGGCATGTATCAATGTAACATGCATCTAGGGGGAAAAGTGCGCTACTATATCTAGCAGATAGTTGTGCACAGCTTCAAAAAGGATTAAAAAAAAGAAAAGACACCTAAAATAAGTGCTGAAGCAAGTGAATCAAACTAAAGGGACATTCAAGAGCTTAAACAAGACTCAAACAAGACAAACAATGTCTCAATAACAGTCTGAGAAGCAAGGCAAATTCCAAAAGTAGACCCAACGACCTGGGAACCAAACCCTAGTAGAAGGCTTAGACCTATAGGAAAGATGCGTTTCTGTCTGGTATAAGAACCAGTGCCTGCAACAAAAAATGTGCGGCTATGCTTCAGGGAAACTAGAGCTCAAGGAAGAAAATGTGCTTTTGTATGCACAGAAAACCAACGCACAAGAACTTAAAGCAATCAAAAGAGCTTTGCTCATTCAGACTGAAGGGAATCAAGATAAAAAGGAAAAACAAAGTAACCTATAAGAACCTCTCAGAAAACCAACAGACTGTAAAACTGAAAGAAAACCTAGACAAGGTCCCCAGAGCAAAAACAATCGGTGCTCCCCAGCGGAGTTGCCAGTTTTGTTGTGCAGGAATATACCCTATAGTGGGGGAGATGACACTACCAACTTACATGGGGTGACAGGTAAATACATTATGCTTTGCACTAATTACTATGAATGAAACGAGATTAGGATTCCAAAAATAGTACCTTTTTAACAACGGTTGGTCCTAGCTTTCGCCCAATCTTCCATAGTAATGCACCTGCAAAACAAGTTAACCTTTCTCAGCGTATCTTGACTGTAATATATATAACGAAATTTAAAGCAATTTAATATTAATCACAATCATACATTCAATAAAATAGATATTTCGTTGGGACAAGAAGGGTATTTCCACCTTTTATTGTCAAAGAAATGTAGTTAAGTACAGATATACTTGATCTGTCTAGACACTTCTTCAATCGAGTCCTGGGATCCTGATCCTCACAATGACTTAGAAAATCCTTCAGCGTAATAGCAGCTTCTTCTTCATTGGCCTCTCCCTCATGTCTTCCCCTTGTATTTATGGGACAAGGTTGGAAGTTGGATTCGCGAGGCAGTTGAATTGGGAGGTTGGGGGAGTTACAGAAACAACCTCAACTAATCCCAATTCGTAATCTTAATATAGTTTTTCCTTTCATCTTAACATGTACGCAGGTATCATAACAGTAAACCAGTGCATAGTATGCAACTCTTGTTCTTTACAACTAGCACACACATCTTTTGAGGTAAGTGCGCAGGTTCTCTTCAATAAGACCAACGTTTAGAACGCTAGAAATATGTGGCAATAGTAGCGCACACATAGTGAAAACTGCAGAGAAAATATGATTTTTAGCTGAAGATGTGTGATCTCAACAACAACTCATCCAAGTTCAATCTAGCTCTTCCATCCATAGTGTCCTTTTGTGTGATCGACAATGCAATATGATCACGGATGGAGAAGTGCAGATTTGACCTATAACACCCTACCTTAGCAAGGAATAATAATACAAAAGATCCGTATTTGCTTAGAGATAACTTTATTCTACTAAGGGTTTTAACATGCCCTGCACTAACAGTAGGTTTTGTCGCTATGCGGATTTGTTTGTATGGAATAATGCTAATATATTTAAAAATGTAATGGCTAATAAGTCCCTTATTGGAGGTATGCAATTAAAATTATTGTCATATACATTAAAAAATAATTCATATATATAAGTAGTATAAGTTTCAAATATATACGTCCACAATTTTCTTACACGTCTTTGTTATCCAACTTAATCACTCACACCTTCAATACTAATGCACTCTTAATCACACCTTCAATATTAGTGAATGCTTAATTACAATATATATTTTGTTTATAATCTTTATATTATTGTACGCATATTTAAAATCTTTGTTATCAAATTTAATATCTTTAATATTAATGCATGCTTGATCGCACTTTCGATATTAGAGAATACTTAATTAGACTATAGATTTGGTTTAGATTCTTAGTATTAATGTAAGTGTATTTAATCTCCAACCTCCACTGCATTTAATATAAGTGTGGATTTATTTAGATCCCCAACCTCCAATGTTAGTATTATCTTTATTATAAATATTTGTTTTAATATGATTATACAATAATGTCAAAGTGATAAATTGATACATACGACATTGCTACATCTTAATAAGTCCAATAAGATTATCAATAGAAGGAATAAACCAAGTTAGATGCACAAGTTACAATATTGTCCACATTACATGTCCATCACGTTGGAATAATAGGTATTTCTAGTTCATAACAACTATGGATATTTTAGAGATAAATAGTTAGTAGTCAATAGTTGACTAGAAGAGTCGACTAAGTGGTCAATTGGCATATTGATTGAGTAGTTGACTAGTTGGTTGGCTCAACGTTCAATTGGTCGATCCATTAGAAAAAATCAACTAACTATGCCACAAAACATGGTAGAAATCGCAAAGGCCATTATGTGCTATGACACAGTTATGTGGACTTGGTCTTCCTCAATTCAAGAGATTTTGTTACATCTTGGTGCTATAAAGGGATGGCCTTATGGGTTGATGTTCTATGTGATAGCATAAGATTTCTTAATGCATATTGATGTACTCTTCCGTGTTATGTTATTTTGTCATTAAGTGCTGTAATGGTGTCTCTCAACACCACCTCTTCTTTGAATCATTAACTCTCTAATCTATCTAATTCCCCAATTCTCAAACATGGTATCAAAGCTATTGGTTTGAGTCATAGCTTGTTGTCTACAAATATGTTGAGGTTGTCATGTAGAAGCACTCTATTGAGTCATATCTATATGTTTGATTGACTCAAGGTTATGACTTGTAGACTATGTCAAGGTTCATCTCATAGATCGACATTATGTCTTCCAAGCAAGAATCGGTGATTTTGAATCAACACAATTATGGAATCATGGGAACAAGATATGGAGACCTTGCTAAAAATGAAGGCACTTTGGTAAATCACAAAGACCAAGATTCCAAATTTGAAGGATAATCAAAAGAAGTTTATAATCAATGGGAAGAAGGATGAGGTTGTAGGAGTCATTAGCACCTACATTTCAAGGGAAATTCACTTTTATATAAGCGGGCTCGACTAGCCTCATTAGGTCTAGAATAATATGAATTATTTGTTCGATAAGATTGACAAAATTCAGGTTATGTAGATTGAGAAGGGATTAATCTCCCCAGATTCTCTCTCTTTTGAAATAATTGAGGACTACTTGGCTCATGTTAGAAAGTTACAATTGAAGTTGGTGAATGTGGCAAGGAAATTCTGAAGAAATATGGTTAGCTCATTGGACTAATCCTCATGAACCTGAAGACACCCTATGATATATTACGCTCGACACTTCATGCTAGTTGAGCATCTAGAAAAGATTATGGTAAGGACTGTTCATTTTATTCTTTCTATGGATTGCTAATTAGAGAACCGGAGAAACTACTTAATCAAGACAAATCAAAATTTGAGAAGTAGGCCTATCTGGTGAAGGGAAAAGGCCAATAAAACTACAATTAAATAGGTCAACAATGAAACCAAGAGAAAAGTAGAGATTACCTCAACCAAAATGAAAAGATTAAGCATAACGAGGTCTAAAAGACTAGAGATCTGAAAGAGAAGGTCAAGAACCTTAAAGCAAATGTGTCGACTAGATGTTCATCAAATGCTTAATACCAACTTCCAAAAGGTAAGGTAGACAACTATACATTTTATGTTAGTTCTTCTCAAGGCCTACATTCTCACATTGCACAAAATGAGTGGATAGTTGATTATGGATATACAGATCACATGGATAAAGATGCTTCTCTTTTTTATTTCTTATGTAAAGCTACAAAAAAAGAAGATATTCATAGTTGATTACTATGCACTTACTATTGTTGGTTGTGGTGACATTGAATTTTAAAAATGTGGCATCACGAATGTGTATCATGTACCCAGCTTGAGTGCAAATTTGTTGTTGTTACTTCAACTTAACTAGACTGGAAAAAAGGTTGAATTCTTGTGAAAGATATGAACAACAATTCGGAATTTAATGTTAAAGGGTTCATTGATGCCAAAGATGGATGTCTGTACAAGTTCCATGACATTCACAAGAGAGATTATGGACCAACTACTCTCATAGATTATGATTGGAGCAAAGTTTGGCATGAACAACTCCAACATCTAAATTTTCAAAGCTTGAAACCAATGGTGAAACATAACATGGTTACTGGACTACCTAAATGTTTTCCATCATGAGGTATGTGAAGGGTGCATGGTTGGAAAGCATCACCAACATGCCTTTCAAATAAGGAAAGCATGGAGAGAAAATAATTAGTTGAAATATGTCCACGGTGATTTGCATTCCCTAATTAAATTATCACTAGCAAGTGTGAAGTATGTTTTAACTTTCATTGATTACTTTTATAGGTATACTTGGGTATATTTCTTGAAGAATAAGAGTCATGTCTTTGAAAAATTCAAGGAATTTAAGAAAATATATGGAAGTCATATGGAATAATAACAATATCTGTGGAGGCATATGTGGTTATAGTGAGGAAAAATGTGAAAATGGTTTATAGTTTGGCTATTGATGAGACTCGAAGGGGGGAAACTAATCAGGAAGTAAATTATATAAGTCCATGCTCATGCACCTTGACCCTTTACCCGCTACGCATGGAAATATTCCTATAATGAGGAAATGACAGATAGAAGAATGAGGAATAAGGATGTAGGAACACTCGATATACTAATACTTATCTATACTATAGGGGGTTCATGTTTCCCTTGTGTTCCTTTCTATACAAGTTTATGTTTAGTCCCAATAGAACCATAGTAAGGCATCAATGATGACAATGTATTCCTCCTTGATGAGATAAGGCTAACTGGAATGGGTAACTATGCATGCCCTAAGATACCACCGTGACTAGAAATCTTGTCTAGTTGTCCTTTCAATAAATCTCCTTACCTCCATCAACTTCTCGAGGTCATCTAGATAAAATTGAGTGGGTCTATTTTATTGTTCCTCGCTACTATAAATGTGGTCAACCTATGAAATATTTAAGGTCAAATAATGGTGAAGAATAAGTGAGTAGAGTATTTGAAAATTAATTATCACAACATAGTATCGCTAGGAAGATATTTGTACCTCACACACCTTAGGATAATAGAATTGAAAAAATAAAAAATCAGATTTTGGTTCAAATGGTATAATGTTTGCTTCAAACCAAAGGTTTGTGAACTAGATTCTAGGTATAAGCTACCTACTATTAAAACTACCTCTTGAATCTTATTCCAACTAAATTTGCCTATGACATGACTCCCATTGAGAAATGGAGTGGAAAGAAACCTTCATTTGGACACCTTAGAATGGTTGGATGTATTGAATGGGAACACAACTTAGACGAATGCATAAATAAATTGGATACAACAAGTCATGCTTGCATCATGGTGAGCTTTTCTGAAGAGTCAAATACCTACAAATTCGTTGTTTGACCCAATCAAATAATAAATCATTCACCCATTAGGTCAACCTCATTGTTGACCTAATATTTCCTTTGCTATTAGTGTGGTTCCCTGTTTATGTAGGATCCACAAGAAATCCATTGGAAATCCACAAACATGATTTCCCATTATATAAAGGGCACTTATTGATTTGGTATAAAATATTGTAGTAATACAACATATTCGTTGGTTAGTAATTTAGACTAATATGGGGCAAGGGATGATAATGACAAGAAATCTACCTCTAGTTATTTGTTTTGTCTTGGTTATAGAATCTTGGTCTGGTCATGCAAGAAGAAAAAGGTGTTCTCTCTTTCAATCATAGAAAGCAGAATATCATGGTGCAAGGGGTTGTTGATGACAAGAAGTCTACATATAGCTATGTGTTTCAACTTTGTTCTATACACTTAGTCTGGTCATGCAAGAAGAAAAAGGTGTTCTCTTTTTCAACCATAGAAGTTGAATATCATGGTGTATTTAATGATGACACAAAGGTGGTATGGATTTGATAGCTTTTGGGAAAGCTTGATTTTCTAGTCAAAACATTGACTATAATATTTTTTGATAACCAAACTGCAATACAAGTTGCCTAAAATCTTGTGGAACACAACAAGATTAAGCATGTGGAAATTTGTGCTCATTATCTGTAATAGTTGGTACAAGAAAACATTGTGAATCCTGTTTATGACAAAATTGATTGTTAGGTTTCTAATATATTTACAAAGCTTTCATCGAAAGACAATTTTGTGAAACTTTGAGCTATGCTTGGGCTTTAGGATGTTCCAATGATGTGGGGGTGGGGGGGTATTGGAATAGCAAGTCTTTCTAGTTCATCACAACTCTAGATATTTTGCGAATAGACAATTGATAGTTGAGAGTTAGTCGAGTCGTCGACTGGATAGTCAAATGGTGGATTGAATGAGGAGTCAACTAGGTAGCCAGCTAAGGATTTGATTGGTTGGGTTGTTACAACATAACAAATGACTTTGGCATAGAAAAAGGTAGAAATATTGGTAGTATGTTGACCTGATCATCCTCACTTCAAGGGAATGTGTTACATATTGGTTCTATAAAGGGATGGACCCATGGGTCAATCTAACAATGGAAAATATTCTTCTATATGATAGCATATGCCCTCTTAATCCATTTTGATGTATTCTTCTATGTTATGCTAGCTTGTTCTTAAGTTTGAGCATGGAGGTTTCATAGCGGTTAAACATTGTGTTAAAGCTTGTGGAATTTCACTGTGTTGGATTTTAAGAATCGTTTGACGTTTCGAGTGCACACTCCACCCATCCTCATGGGATCATGTTGAAGCTATAAAAGATCCCCTGACTTGGAGTGTCCACTCAAAACATCAGGCGTTTCTTAAACTCCAAGACAATTAAATTCTACAAGCTTTAACACAATTTTTCTTAAATATTATAACGGTGTCTCTCAACAAGCTCTTCTTAGAATCATTAAATCTATATTCTATCTAATTCCCTAATTCTTCAACACATCATTCTCAAATTAATTTAAAATATAATTGCAAAATTTTTAATGAAAATTATCTACATTGATTATCTCAAATTTTGAGAATTGATAAAAAAAAAATTGTTACAAAGTAGATGTGTTATTTCATTTAAATTAACATAATACATCATGTAATATTTGCTTAATTTAATCACCAAAACACATGAATCTCATCCACAACAATAATAAGATTTTATAATACTCCTTAATCATGTTGATCGTAAAACTTTCGTTGATACTCCATGTGTTATTATTTATGTATTCACAATGTGCAAGAGTTTCAATATATAGCAACAAGAAATATTAGCCAATCCCAATAAATTGAGAATCCCCTAATTTCTTAGGCATCAAACAATCCCTAGAAAATTATCTTTGGATATCCACCGTTAACAATGATAATAAAATATTATTCGTGGCATTTTGTGCCAAAATATATCACCATCAACTTAAACTTATGTCAATGTGTGGTACGTAATTGAACAAAGCAACACATAGGGTTATCACTTATATTTGAAAATACATGAAAAAGTTATTACGTAAATCACAAATGAGATGCAAAGAATTCGTAGTAGAAATGATTTGTACTTTCAACTTTTACACACATGTTCTAATTTGACCGGGGCATCAAAGTCACCCCTACATGTTTTTTAATTTTCCTTGTCTATCCTTCGATTAGAAAATCTTTTCACCCTTTATGATCTTGCCAATTTTGATAAAATTGTATTGTACCCACATGCATATTTTTTACTTAGTAAGAAGTGCATTGCAAGTATCCAACATTAGTAGGTGAGAAAGTACTTCTCCTTCGTTGAAAAGGAGTAACTCAATATTACTTAGACCTTTGTATCCTATCAAGTCTATTTGAATTTTTTTTCAGAGTATTTGAAAATTTTAGACATATTTTTGTTTTTGTGTTTGTATTTTTTATTTATTAATATAATAGTTTATTTAAAATAAATAAATTCAGAGTATTTGAAAATTTTAGACATATTTTTGTTTTTGTGTTTGTATTTTTTATTTATTAATATAATAATTTATTTTTAAAAAATATTTATTTTGATGGCTATAACAATGATGATGTATGGTTTTTAACATCAAATGATTTGATAATGAGATCATCAACCTCATTTTATGTAATGGGTAATTTTAAATTCTAACCACTCTTCATTTTTTAATCTTTACGGGTAAAGACTGTAGTATATATTTTGTGGATTAATTCTGTCATACACAAAAAGTCTCTTAATATTAATTTGATTTTATAGAAAGTGGATATTGTCTTTTTAATCTTAAAAAGGAATTGTATTTCCATATGGAAGGGTGCTTAAAGTTGAATAAAAATCCACCGATGTTGGAAAGTCCATAAAACACTTCAACTTCAATTTCCAACAAATACATAAAATTGATATATTTCATATACATGGACACTACTCGACACTACTCGAAGGGTGCATTGGAGATGCATGGATAGTTTTCCTATCTATTTTAACTTCATGATGAATTTTCCTGAAGTGGGGGTGTATGCAGTGCCTCATTTTGTCATTAATTGTTTACCTTGATTACAACTATATTCTTTGAGGGAATTTGGTTGTGAATGACTTGGTTATGTGTGGATTCAGTCCTAGACTATGTGTCGTCTTATTCTTTGAGGGCATTCAATTTCGAATGACCCGAGTATGTGTGGAACTAGTATTTACTTATAAAAGATAAATTGCTTGGAAACTGTATGCTGTGTTGTTAATGATGAGTTCATGAGATTATGTTAGGATTTCGATTTTGATCGAAAGTTCCTATGATTATACTATGCTTTCGATGTTGATCAAAAAATTATGTGATTATTTTATGATGTCGATGTTGATAAAAAATGCTTATGTAATTCTATTATAATTTCAATTATGATTGGAATGCTTATAGGATTTTATCATGATTAGATAGTGATTGAATGTATATGCAATGTGAAAATTATGTCAATAATGAATAAATGTTAATGGTTGCTTATGATTATATCTATAATGTACTCTGATGGGTTTTCGAGTGTGATAGGAAAGGCAGGTACATGTGACACGAGAAGGCGTTGATACCACATACACACTAGTTGAGTCCGGTAGCATTGGCGGGTGATGTCAATATGATATTTATGTTTGTGTTTGAAATCTTGCTTTAAAGATTTGTTGCACGTGATTTTTAAAGTTCAGGTGTTGGATTGCGATTTCTAATCGGTCCACGTCAGGTAACGGGGTTGAACAATGATACGATGTAAGACTAGCAATTTTTTGGCGCGATAAGATTTGAATAGAGTAAGAGAATATCCAACTGATAAGATGAATGCGCTGTGAGGGTAGGCCATAGGTTGTTCACTCACAAGGAATTTACTAGGGGGTGCACATTAAGGACTCGGCCTTATTCCCCAGGAACCACTAGTCCCTCAACAAGGTAGACGGATTGAGTCAACATGGCCTAAATTTTCGTACCATATCCCCACCCGAGGGAAATATCTAAAGGGCATGCGGGAAGCATGGCGCCTTGATATCCCTGGTCGTAATCAAAATGAAATGGTTAATTACGTTAATTATAAATGGGGGGCATAGTAAAATTATGCAAAAGAGAGTTAGAAAATATCTAGTGATTTAATATAGGGAAAATAAATTGTTTATTGATTAATCGTAATTATGAAATTTATTAATAGAAACTTGAGCAACTGCATTTAGTTAACTAAAAATAAAAACATAGAGTAAATCTTGTTAAGAGAAAATTAAGGAAGCAAACTAAAGCAAATCTTAGTAAAATAATAATTATAAAAATAAAAGAGTAAGAAAATCTAAATGAACTAAAACTAGGCAAGTGAATAAAAATTAAAAAGAAATAAATTAATTCAAAAAGTGATGCATGAGGATGTATAGATTTACGGAGGATATTAACAAGAAAAAAAAGAATGAAGAGGGAGAATATTTTCCTACCATAGTTTTGGAGAACAACTTGGGCTATTGCTCCCGTCAGAGGTGACTATTGGAGGCTGTGGTTCACTTCAATAAGAGAGGGATTGGGAGCCTCATAGCAACAATCTAATTGTATTGACATTCATTGCTATCAATGTATCGTCAACCCCATCGTAGCTCAGGGGTCCCTGAGGAAGAAAAGTACCCATTGGGTACGATAAGGTGGAATCCAGTGGACCTTTGTGATTAGCAATTCGACAACGGGACTCACAGCGGATCTTCGGCGACTACATCAACCTTTAGCATCTACTTCAACCTTCGGAAACTGTGGGATTTGAAAGGTATTTTACAATCATTGTTTTTGTTATTAATTGTGCGTTAGAATCGAATTGGCTTAATTTTAATGCTGAAAGTTGGATTTATTGGTTATATAAAAAGGTTATATAGATCTATTATCTATTATATGTTTAGAAAAAAAAATGTTTGTTAGATTCAATTTTAGATCTATTTTTTAATTATATGTATGTGCATATCGGATTTAGTTGGGCCCCAGGAGGGTTCCTACAGTAACGTAGATGGATCTAAGAAAACTTGAACCTTAGTCAAAGTAGAGATTAGGAATCTTACAACACACTTTATCTTGAAACAATGTATTTGAATAAATTTAGATAATGTATTAGCATTAAATGTTTGGAAACAAGTCATGTTTAGTTAATCATATTGCGATATCATCAAAGTAAATATTGGGTTCCATGGTTATAAATCAGTGGATTATACCCATTATGTGCACCTCATTTGTTCCTAGATGGGATTAATGAACTCCTCCTCACTTTTTTATAGGAATCAAACTTAGTGAGATATGAACTCGGTTGGCAAGGGAAAATCCCTCTTAATTTCCCATCGCACCACATACTTATTTTATGTGTGTGTATGTGTGCACGTGTGCGTGCACACACACACACACAATATATATATATATATAATGCAATTCCAAAAGGTTAGCTCAATTGATTAAATAATCTACCCAAAGCATGATTTCACTAGGGAGGCAATATGTCACAAGTTCAAATTTGATTGACTCCCTTGGAGTTACCATCAACTACTATGGCTGCCAGTTGAACCATGCTCCATTCTAATATCTAAGGGAAGAGGGAGAGATCCCATGAGGTTTTTCCCCGAAAACTATATATATTAAGAATGTGAAGTACATAAACCCATATGTCTATTAATCTAGGTGTTGGGGTTAACCTTGACTTGGGAATGAGTCAAAGGTGGTTAGGTCTAACACATGGTTTGGGCCACATGGTTTCTTGTATCCCATGGTATTTTCCCAAGTTATTGCATGTAAAGAATCCTTTATAAGGCTTGAGGAGGCTCCATTGTAAAGTGGCCTGGAGGTGAGGGGGTGAGCTCACTTGGCCCAGTTGGTCGGTTTCGTCCATGTAATGAAGATATTCATTAGTGCTCATTTTTCCCTGCATGGGGTTTTCCAAGGTAAATTATGTGTCTATCTTTAATGGTTGCTTGTCTATTTTATTTCTCTTACATGTAATTATTATATATGCTTGTTAAATCCTAATAACTAGTATCAAGCCATGATTTGGAATATAGTTGTGCTTGTTGAGGTTGTTGTGTGGGTATGTTATGGCAGGAGACCTATGAATTCCCAGTTGAGCTATGGCAGGAGACCTATGGTGCGTGTAGTTCAATGAAAAAGCTGAGAAAAGATCGTTGCAGAGGAAAGAGGTCAGGTTAGAGGAGGCTTGAGGTTGCAAGAAGAGCTCGAATACATTCTCTTGGATACGATCTACTAGATAGAAAGGGATGCATATAGAAGCCCAAAACCTGTAGCGAGAAAATCTTATCTCGTACCATATCCCCACCTGAGGGAATTATCTAAAGGGTATGCGGGAAGCATGGCGCCCTGATATCCCTGGTCGTAATGAAAATGAAATGGTTAATTACGTTAATTATAAATGGGGGCATAATAAAATTATTTGAAAGAGAGTTAGAAAATATCTAGTGAGTTAATATAGGGAAAATAAATTGTTTATTTATTAATATTAATTATGAAATTTACTAATTGAAACTTGAGCAACTGCATTTAGTTAACTAAAAATAAATAGATAGAATAAATATTTTTAAGAGAAAATTAAGGAAGCGAACTAAAGCAAATCTTAATAAAAAAATAATAATAATAATTATAAAAATAAAAGAATAAGAAAATCTAAGTTAACTAAAACTGGGTGGGTGAATAAAAATTGAAAAGAAATTAATTAATTCAAAAAATGATGCATGAGGATGCATAGATTTACGGAGGATCTTGAGAGGAAAAAAGATAATGAAGAGGGGGAATATTTTCCCACCATAGTTTTGGAGAACAACTTGGGCTATTGCTCCTATCAAATGTGACTATTGGAGAGTGTGGTTCACTTCAATAAGAGAGGGATTGGGAGCCTCGTAGTAACAATTTAGTTGTATCGAAGTTCATTGCTAGCAATGTATCGTCAGCCCTATCGTAGATCAGGGGTCCGTGGGGAAGAAGAGTACCCATTGGGTACGATAAGGTGGAATCCAGTGGACCATTTGTGATTAGCAATTCGACTGCGGGACTCACAGTGAATCTTTGGTGACTACATCAACCTTTTGCATCTACTTTAACATTCGGCAACTGTGGGATTTGAAAGGTATTTTACAATCATTGTTTTTGTTATTAATTATGCGTTAGAATGGAATTGGCTTAATTTTAATGCTGAAAGTTGGATTTGTTGGTTATATAAAAAGGTTATATAGATCTATTATCTATTATATGTTTAAAAAAAAATGTTTGTTAGATTCAATTTTAGATCTATTTTTTTATTATATGTATGTGCATATCAGATTTAGGTGGGCCCCAGGAGGGTTCCTACAGTAACTTAGATGGATCTAAGAAAACTTGAACCTTAGTCAAAGTAGAGATTAGGAATCTTATGACACACTTTATCTTGAAACAATGTATTTGAATAAATTTAGATAATGTATTATCATTAAATGTTTGGAAACAAGTCATGTTTAGTTAATCATATTGTGATATCATCGAAATAAATATTGGGTTCCATGGTTATAAATCATTGGATTATACCCACTATGTGCACCTCATGTGTTCCTAGATGGGATTAATGAACTCCTCCTCACTTTTTTATAGGAATAAACCTTAGTGAGATATGAACTCGGTTGGCAAGGGAAAATCCCTCTTAATTTCCCATCTCACCACATACTCATTTTCTATGTGTGTGCGTGCAAATATGCCCAAAGCATGTTTTTACTGGGGAGGCAATATGTCACAAGTTCAAATTTGATTGACTCCCTTGGAGTTACTATCAACTACTATGGCTACAAGTTGAACCATGCTCCATTCTAATATATGAGGGAATAGGAAGAGATCTCATGAGGTTTTTCCTGGAAAATTATATATATTAAGAATGTGAAGTGCATAAACCCATATGTCTATTAATCTAGGTGTTAGGGTTAACCTTGACTTGGGAATGAGTCAAAGGTGGTTAGGTCCAATATATGGTTTTGGGCACAGGGGAGGGGTGAGCTCACCTAGCCCGGTTGGTCGTCATTAATGCTAGTTTTTCCCCGCATAGGGTTTTCCAAGATAAATTATGTATCTATCTTTAATGGTTGCTTGTCTATTTTATTTCTCTTGCATGTAATTATTATATATGCTTGTTAAATCCTAATAACTAGTATCAAGCCATGATTGCCATGATTTGGAATATACTTGTGCTCGTTGAGGTTGTTGTGTGGGTATGTTATGGCAGGAGACATATGAATTCCCGGTTGAGCTATAGGGTGCCCCCCCGGCCTGAAGGTTTATGGGGATTCAGGGGCGAGAGCCCTCAGAAAAAATAATTGCCTTTTTTTTTCTTTGGTCTATGTTGTGGCATGAGATTGGAAGCAAAGGAAATTGTGAAGAAAATAGTCGTCGATGAGACTTTCCATGAAGAAGAAACCCGAGCATCGATGAAGTTTGAAGTCCTGGTTAATGAAAACCTCTGCGTAAAAAAAGCCGTGGTTCTCTGGTAGGGTGAGAGATATAATGGAGGGACCCTTTTGATGGAGAACGATGGTGCGTGTAGGTCAGTGAAAAAGATAAGAGGAGATCACTGCAGAGGAAAGAGGCTAGGTTAGAGGAGGCTTGAGGTTGCAAGAAGAGCCCGAAGACATTCTCTTGGATACGATCTACTAGATAGAAAGGGTTGCATATAGAATCCCAAAACCTGTAGCGATAAAATCTCGTGGAATCTGCGTCCACATAGATATGAGAGTTAGCACACAGATCTGGTGGAGGTTGCATTCTGGAGAAGATCTGTTGCATGTGGGAAAGTTGCATAGGAGGAGAGCGCACAGCTTGTGCGAAGGATTACTAATCCACGTGAAAGAGAGGAAGCCATCGATGCACTTGAACAATCCACAATGAAAGTCGTGATTTATAGCGTTGCATGGAGAAGCTGTGATGTCTACTGCTATCGTGGTGGAGACTCACTCAATGTGAAGAAGAGGGCACACTTATGTAGCTGAGGATGTCTGTCTGATCTCATGAAGATTCGTGAAGAGGAAGATTTGATAAGGACAGATATCTGCAAGAAGCAGTAGGAGCTCTAGCAACTAGAAATCATGCTAGGCGGTTTTGTGAACATCATCGACATTCAGAGCAGTTTAATATCTCTAAACAGAGCCATCTCTGAGGAGGCCAGAGGTGAATTCTGAGTCCTCCTCTGCTTACTTGATCTCACTAGTTGATCTCACTAGTACGATGACCGCGGGAATCAGAGGAGGTATGAGAATTGAGATTATAAAAGCAATGATCAAGATGAGTGTCAAGTTGAAAGGACATGGAGTCGTAGCGTACGAAAAATCGAATCCTGGCCAAGGATGGAAGTGCATTGAGGAGAGTTGTAAGAGCTTTAGCAAGCTTGTTATCCTTTCTATGTAAAACGGAAAGTCAACCTTTGACTTTGCTCCATGCCCCTTGGATTAAGGGAATCAGCAATCGAGATCAGCTCAAGCATGACTATTCACTAAGAATCTTGGACAATATTCTTGTATAATGTAATGTAAGGTTTTTGGCTTGAAATAAAACCTTGGTAATGCTAGTATATTAAAACATAAGAGGAATGCCATACAAACAAGTTTGTGAGATCTTTGGAAACACAAAATGAGAGATGGTTGGTTGGTTTATGAACCATGGTGAATAGTCGTGTGGAGTGGTCATTTAATGAGAAATAGGATGAATGACTCATGGACTAGCAAAGCCTAAGATAAGAATGCATGGCAAGAATGTGGGGCATAGTGAATCATGAGCAAGAAGATGGAGATGAGCATGGAAAAGCGAGAGGATGAAGCAATGGATGGTGATGATGTATTCACCATGAAGACACATGGAAAAAAATATTAATGGAGCATTTTTCATGTAAAAGGGCATATGGTTGTAAGACCTGGTAACTCACGGGTAAAGTGGGGAGATGACCTAGGTGATAGGGGGGTGTATGTGAGATCCCAAAGTCAAACTTAAAGGGGGGATTGTTAGGGTTAATCTTGACTCAAGAATGAGTCAAAGGTGGTTAGATCCAGTGCATGGTTTCTTGTAGCCCATGGTATTTTCCCAAGGTATTGCATGTGAAGAAGCCTTTACAAGGCTTGAGGAGAATCCATTGTAAAGTGTCATGGAGGTGAGGGGGTGATCTCACTTGGCCCAGTTGGCGGTTTTGGCCATGTAATGAAGATATTCATTAATGCTAGTTTTTCCCCGCATGGGGTTTTCCAAGGTAAACTTTTTGTTAATGGTTGCTTGTCTATTTTATTTATCTTGCATGTAATTATTATATATGCTCGTTAAGTCCTAATACTAGGTGAATAATGGTTTCCACCCACATGTCCCATTGATTCATATTGGTTCAATATCTTGGCACTTTTACATAAGTTATTCAGGTCTCTAACATTTAGTGCATTTTTCATCCATTTTCCTTGCATTTTTGGCAATTTAGTCAGGCCATGAAATTGAAAATTGCATGGGCTTCTAAAATCATAAAGCATGAATTAAGATTTGTCACAATCTAAGAAACACCCTAAATAAATCTTGTATGCAAAATTTGTGCCCCGAGGATGTTGACATATCAACTAGCATCCCATGCCCTACATGCAATGCCCCACGTAATAATAATAATAATAATAATAAAGGAAACAATAATGATGAGAATGAGATAAGTATGAAATGATAATATAATGTTTATCAGTTGTTTTTTATTTATTTATTATTATTTTATCATTGTTGTTATTCTTATAAAATAATAAAAGATCAAGATTAATTAATAAAAAAATATGTTATTATTCCATACTCATCTTCTTATCGTCATTATTATTTCCTTTTATATTTATCTCTTCCGTTGTTGTTGTTGTTGTTGTTATGTTGTTAGGCATTACACTCCATTCATTTATTATTATTATTATGTTATGAGGCATTACACTCCATTCATTTAGCCACATCATTTCTTAGGGTTATGGTTTTGTGTCTTTAGGATTTTTGCATCCCAATGCATCATACTTTATGTTTAAAATGAACTTTTGGCCTATTGTAATATCTTCTTGCAAGTGAGCATAGTCGGCACATCTCTCTTCAAAGATAAGTTATCACCCTTCAAGGTACAAATTAACTTTAACATTCCTTTACTTAAATACCAAGTAAATGCATATTCTTTGGGGAAATGGTTAAATCTATGCGAGGTTTATTACTATGTTAAAAAAATGAGCATCAAAATATCACATCCACACTTCTTAAGTCCCTCCCCCATGTCATATATTGGTGGAAAATTTATTGTGGGAGACATGTCAAAGATGAGTCTACAACATTCGGGATGGAACCTAGTTGGGTGGTTTTTTTTTATTCCCTCAAGGAGGAATTATGCCTTGTTGGAAACTTTAATGACTACTACACAAGATGAACAACTTTGCACTAGGAGAGAGACTAGATGGTGTTGTAGTTCACCAATAGCTTCCTTACCTTGTGCTCAAATTTGGGTATCAGAAACTCTAGGAATTACTTGGTATCGAAGTACCACAATGTCCTACACAGGTGCATCTAGATAGAGATCGATTTTTTGTACATCTCCTCTTTGGGATTTGCTTATCAATATGTTGTCGAAATTTCAAAAAACAATAGAGGAATAAGTAAGAGTTTGAGTCCATAAGTCCACTACAATAGAAGCATGGTAAAGATGGCCCTAACTCATAAATTAAAGGATAGAGAAATGATATCTAACCCTGGGACAACCAATCCAAGCCCCAATAAAAGAAGGGTAATGGGGGATCAAACAAGGACAATAGAAAGTGGTGTTAGTTCTACAAAATCCCCCAATACAACTTGATGAATTCCACTTGAAGAAATCATTATGTAACACCCCCGGTTTTTAAAGTTGTCCATGTTGTAAGTATAAAGTTAAATGTCCTAGAGGCTGGCACATATGCACATGTATATGAAGAATTTTATAATTAACAATACAAATGGTTGCTCATGAGGCAGAATGTTGGAAATAATATGGGGGACCAATGAATTCACCAATGAGAGAAAGCAGGGTTGTAGGTGGCCTAGGGCATTAATGATATGACCCCAATCTCAATTATGAAAACCAAAATGGCTTAACATTATTTTATTAACATTAATTTATTATTTAGTGTTAATGGATTTTAGTGGTATACTAAACAAATGTTTAAAATGTGATTATACATTATGTGGTGATTAAGTGAAATCATTAAGAAAAGGAATGACATGGGTCTCTTGGAGAGACCACGTGGTCTTGATGAGCCATTCAATAAACCATTGCATGAAAATATGAAATTTTCCCAGCTCTTGGATTTTATCCCTATTTGTCTTTTGGAAAATGATTATGACTATGTTCTTGGACATTGTCTCTGGTTGTCCATTAAGGAATAATTATGCTTGAAGAAGAGGGTCCATTAAGAGAAGTCGCCCCTGGTTTCCATTGTCTGGGTATTGTCCAATGCAAACATGCTAGAGAAGGCATGAGATTCCTAGAAGGAGTTTGAAGTAGAGAAGCTGTAAAACTATGCCAATTCTACTCATTGCTTGGCAGAGGCTGGGTGTCTTACCTATTAACCAATGACCAGTGAAAACCTGAGTGATTTTTTTTGGTGAATTCTTGGTTCCAGCTCGGGGGGTGGTAGTTGTGTTTAAATACTAAGAGCATAATTTGCCTAAGGCTGGGAGGAGCGGGCTTCACAAGCATTAAGTTGCTCCAATTATCATTTATTGCATATATGTATCGAATTCTGAAATGTCACATACCCCAATTTTGTGAAAAAAATGTAATTATTTTATCATATTTCTAAGACATTATGTTAAATTTAATGCTTAGTAGAAATTGATGACTCAGCAGAGTCACTAGAAATGGAATGTAATTCTGAATATTTTATTATTAATAAATAAATTATGGAGACAACAGCATGGGAGAGATGTTAAAAGAGGTTACTGGTCTAACTGGTGGATGGAACTAGGTGGAAAGGCAAAAGACAAGTGGCAGCATCCTCAAACACTTCCTAAGTTGCAGGTGGCAAATTCCCTATATTTTGGGGTCATGATTCCCCAAGAAAGTGGAATCTGAGCAGGTGGCTCATTAATGACAGTTAACCCAACAAAGACCTAGGAAATCTTTTAAATATTACTCAATGAACTGAGCTGGGGTTTCAACATTGTTCTGAAGGGAGAATACATTCAGTTGAATGCTATTCAGGAGTCCCATTGAGGAAGAGGGAATTACAGTAAGGAAATTGTTTGAGTGGGATGCTGCAGTAACTTGGTTCCAGTTTAGCTGCTTTGGCTGAGTGAATTGTTTTGCTGCACCTAGTTCCAGCCAGGAAGATCAGAGCAAGCTCGGGGGTCCTGAGAAGTGTTGTCTGGGCACTCTCCAGGAGTTGGTAGGGAGGAACAGCCTCCCATTGCTGTTGTTGTCCACAGTTGATACAGGTTCAGCTATCTATTCCTGTGGTGTATTAGGTACAAACGAATGTATGTTATATTTATCTTCTATATGTCCTGATAGTATTTAGTTCAGTAAAAATTTAGCAGTTTTGAATTATCAGTAGTAGAATTATGGAGAATTATTGTGTTTCAGTATTTCTTAAATGCCCTTATCATCTTACTAATAAGATATTTCAATGCATGCTATACAACAGTAGTATCGCAAGCAATAGTTTCTTATTGTAATCTGGTTTTAGTCTAGTTTAATTGTAATAATTAAATAGATAGGTAGGATTATGTGTATAGTAATTAATTTTTGAACCATAACTTGTTTAATAATCATAGGAACAGGAGTAAGTATAACTAGTTATACATATATATTACAGTATCAATGACATTTCAGGGTTGTTGCAAGAACTTTTGTAGTCATAGTTAGGTTACTTTTGTTAAAGTACAAACCCTAGTTAAAGTATGCCTAGTTTAAAATATGTATCTAAATCAAACTTCAATCTTAGCTAAAGTTTATTCAGAATTTACTTATCAAATAAAACCATATACAAAAACTTTAACAAAAGTACATTATACAGGAATTATTGATAAGATAAATAAACTAGTATTGTTATAGGAACCATAGAATTTAGATAATCATAGCTAGCTCATTTTATCAAGCTTAAAGAATTATGGTATTTTCCTTCCTACAAGACTTTCTTGAACTAACAGAACTCTGTTGACGAGTATAAACATCACCCTATTATCGTATCCTAAAACTCCCTATTGTAACAGAATCTTAAAACATAACAATAGATTGAACAGTTAAGTGTTTTTCACAACCGAGTAGTTTTAAAACCCTATCATTCCCAGTTTTGTCAATAGAATTTTAATAGCAAAGAAAACATGTACTAAACAAGAAAGACATAACAGTGTTACAGCTCATTATCGAGCTTCATTTATACTATCAAATCTTCCACTTATTTCCCAAACCAATATTAGGAGGAAATCGTAACTAAAGAACCAACAAATAAATTTAATCACTATTGTACCTTCGTATTAACCCTATTCTGACCAGACGTTACAGGGTTTAAACTTTGAACAGTATTACAATGACTCAATCATGGCCGTAGCCAAATTTCAGTGTAGATAATTTTAAAACATGAAGTCGAAAATATTTGCCACACACAATCAACTCGAAACCTACAGGAGGCATTTAGACGTAGCTCCCAACATTTAATTTCATACAACAATTTTTGCTTACGGTCGTAAGCCTCTTTTTTTTGATAGCCACATTCTATATAAACTCTGAACTTGAAATACACCCATACACCGACTCCATCTTACAGAATGGACGAACAAATCATTTCTTTTATAAGATAAAAATTATATAGGAAAAACACAGGAGTAAAACCTTGTCACTATAGTATTCAATCCACAGTCGAGTTCACAAACCTACGATACAAGCAGTTTTCTTTTAAAACTAAAGATTTACGTAATACTGTACCTATCATCATCATTTTAAAAGAAAACACAGACAAAGAACAGGCCTTTCACACAAGACACAAGTTATATTAAGGTAAATTCCAAAACCCTGGGTAATAAAAACCCCAAAGCAAAATATAGATACAGTATTAGACCTGGAGGCCGTAACCTCATCAACCTAAGCAAGCTCATAGCCTTTCTTTTTAAAACCATAAACACCTCTAGCAAGGAGATTATTTTATAAACGACTGAAGCCATGCTTCCAAAACCAAAACCCTACAGTGCAAACAACCCACAAGGAGGATTTTTCCATGGTAAGAACCAGGCTTACCCGGAACATGTTACCGGCTGGAGTTCGTGCCACTCGTGACGTATGAGGAATCAGGTCCTGCAAGACAGAGATGCATATGTTAGAAACTCGAAATTGTTTTTAAAACAATGCTTTTAACTGCAAACACAGACGAGAATACAGTAACTTACCGGGGTGAAGGAGGCCGCCATTTCCTGTAACTATCTTGCTAACCATGAACCAATGATGTGTAAAAACCCCATCTTTCCCACCGAGTAACTAATATAACAAACGTAATGGTTGTTTTCCCTGAATAGAAGTCTTAAGAAAATCACACCGAGAGTTAGGAATATGAGATGACAGGGTTTCTACGGTTGACAAAATACAAACCCTAGACTCTTGACCTGTTACAGTTGCCAAGCAATGAATACCAATGATGTTCAGACGAAACCATGGAAAAGACGAAGGTTGAGGTAACATGTAAACTGTATTACGCTGTCACAATGGCAATAGACCAGTAATGAACTCAAGAGGTAAACCCTAGGCATAATAACACTATCAAAGCTGCTCACAGTAAATCTCAAAGATTCTTCCAAACGATAAGCAAAGGAAAATGTAAATACTTGGAAGCCGAAACAACAGCACCATAACAAAGACTCGGACCTGGAGAGGTTGCAGACAGACCCGAACCCGAATGCGGAGGATAATGATGAGGTAGGGTTAGTTCTCAGGTTTTATATCGCCAAGCACTTGGCTATTATTCATCCACGTAGCAGACTAAATATTTCCCTGCCGAGGGTCGATACTCCATAGTTCAACGATGAACTTGCCAATTATTGTAATCAATTAAAAATCGTAGTAGGGATTCCCATTATGGTACCGATCCATAGTTTATTCTTGTCAATGATTTCGTGTTAACATAGTTTAATCTTGTCAATGATTTCGTGTTAACATAGTTTAATCTTGTCAGTGATTTCGTGTCAACACATGCTTAGATTTTAGTGTTGGAGATCAATCATACTCGATCCTATAATTATTACAATTATGATAATGATAGCAATGTTCCCGATCTCGATGGAGTATTAACATTTTGTTAAACAAAAACTCATAATAGGTGTACATAAATTATAGTGTATGATTTTCCTATCGATAGTTCACTTGTCAACATATGATATTCAAAACCTTGGAATGAAGTCTTAATTATCTTGTTTTGTAATCAATACAAACTTCCTTGACAATAGCTTTTGATATGTAGATGTGGAGTATGTTCTCAAACATAGGGCATATATTACTTCCACCAAGGAGGTAGTATTCAAGTGATTTACAGGCTAATTACAAAACCTACTTCCAATTTGTTATCCTAGACTAATGTGAAAGTACCAGAGGTATTATATCTCTTTCAATTTTTTTTCTTTTAAGTTGTCGTAGAGCTGTAGGACTTAAAGAAATGACAAAATTCTTATGGAGATAGCATTGTACAGCGGAGTTATTACTTGCCATTTCTTTCTCATGGAACTATATCTAAATAAAAGTTAGTTATGCAAATCATATTATTGTCTTAAGGAAACAGGACTTTTGCTATCCTTATTACACAATGATTTCAATCATTTATGAAAATGAAAGACTAAACTCATACATTTTTATTAGGTTTTGTTCAAAGTATCATTTGTGGAAACATGAAGTAGATACCAGACAAGACAAAACTGTAAAATTTATAATAGAAAAACGTACTGACAGGTAAACCCTACAATCGCGGAAGGTGAGAAAAATATAATTATAGTAATCAATTTAACTTCAAATTCTTGCTGTTAAAAGTATAAACCCGAACATATTTAGAAGTTGAACTTGGCATAATACAGGAAGGATTTCTACCTTAAAGATGGCTTGATGAAAACAAACAGATTAGCATGTTACACGTTTCACGGAATGACTAGGTACTGCTATTTTGATATTTAATACTTGAAAGATTTAAAGGTAGCGACCGCTATTACCTGTATATCTGCAAGAGATTTAAAATCGATTGGGTTAGCTCGTAAGCTAAGTAATCCCAGTTCGACATACAACTCCCCCTTGTAGTTACAAAACAATAAAACCATCAGTAACAGAAAAGAGAAACTCGAACAACTTTAAAAATAACAAAAGATTATTTAGACACATTTACGACCATGTAAACTAAACAACAGATATATGACTGCATTTAATAACATTTATTGCTATCTTAAAATTTTTAAATTTTTCGGAATATTCTGGGTTTTGACATGAAATGTATTTGGTGATTTTCCAATGTTAAAACTGGACTGCAATGTTTTCTTGTGAATCAATGTTTAAAATTATGTGTTGAAATTGAATAATTGTATCTGGAATTCAATTAGAAGTATTGCATATATGTGTTTCATATTTCATTTCCTTGAGTTATGTGAAGTTAAATTATGCTTTAGAACAATGAATGGGAAATTCCAAATTATGCCTTAATTGTTGAGTGCAATTGATAAGATATTACTGTTGTTAGTTAACAGTGTCAATTTTTTATCAGAATTCATTAAATTGTAGGATTTTTTTAGGAATTGTATTAATCACTTGAGCATTAAGAATGCTTGGTTCATTATTGATTCCATTTGGAATCTACAAGTTGTGATGTAGAATTCATGTGCTTAAAATTCTATGAAAGTGCTATTGTAAATGGTTATTTTGGATTGCAAATAAGTAGGATCCCATTCTTAGTTTATTCGAAGGAATTTGTAAATTTTGTTAGAATGACATTGTCTCTATCAAAAGTTTACATTTTCCATGTATAATTCCTGTGCATACAACTTAAAAGAAAATGCATTGTTAATCTTTTATTGGTTGCATTTGATAATGGGTTTCTAGTCTTAATCTTGATTCAAACTTTGCACATAAGGTGTTTGGCAAAGCGTTAGAATAAGAATTAAAAATTGTACACATTATGTGTTTGACAAGATCACTCAAAGAGATTTTATTCTCTTTCTCATAGTTAATTGCCAGATTTGAGTTAAAGTGTTTTATTGGTTCAAACCACACTTTTAGTTTTCTTGCTAGGGCGCCATTGCCTTTTCTGCTATTGTTAAGTGTGATCAATTATAAATATCTATATTTATGTTTCTATTGGTGTTTGTAAGCAATATAGAATGTGTCTCCTTTATGATGTGCACCCACGTTTTATTTGCTTGGAATTGTTGCACATAGAGGGCATCTCCTCTCTGATGTATACCATTGTTTGCCATAACATTGTAGAAGTGTGTTGTCCAATTATAAGGGACCAACACATCATTGCTACATTGTTAGAAAAAGGGCATTTCCCCTAATGGTTTCAATGCACGGGTGATTGTTGTGCTTGCTTAAAGGCGTAGCCCTTGTTGTCATATAATAAATCTTGGTATTGTTTGGTTAAGGCGTAGTTCCTTGGTGTGTGTGTGTGTGTGTGTGTGTTTCCTAGTGATTATGGTGAGGGCATAACCCTTGTAATTGAATATATATATTATAAATGCTTGGTGAATGAGACGATGATCCCTCTTAATGTTGCAGTCACGCCTCTTGAATGATCAATGTATATATTATATGCTTGCTTGCATATGGAGGAGAGGGTGATCCCTCTTGGAGGGCGAACCCCCTCTTGGATTGCTAACGTTGTATTTTATTATATTAAGGCTGAATTAGTTTGTAAATGCATTGATGAATCCACTAGTGTGGATGGTGGAAAGCTTATTCCCGTGCCTACTGATGTTGAGCATGGGAAGGGCGTAGCCCTTTCCCTGTCAATATACATTGGTCGGTATGAATGCAGAGAGCATAGTCCCTATAGCTATTGAATTGCATTGTATATGTTCAGTGATGTTGTTTCCTTTCCCATAAATATGTTTATATCATGGAATTCATGGGAGGGAAAGAAAACCATGGCTATGGAAATTTTATAGAAATTCCTTAGCTACCAAAAATTATACATAATTTATGTAGCTACCGGAAATTCTAGAAAATGCAATTTGTGCTATGTTTGTATAGGGGATTCTTGTAACTTATGTTTTCTAGGTTTGAAAAGGTAACCGAGTTACCTATAGCGTGTATTGGTTTCCAAACCTAATGAAAAATTGAGATTGTCGGGAAATTGGTTCAAATCTTAATGTCGAGAATTGTTGGAAGGACAAGGTTAAGCCTTATAAGCATTGAATTAATTGATAGTCAATATGAAGAGTGTTGTGTATGCACTTTATTAGGATTTTAGTATTTGTTTATTTAAAATAATTTGTACGCATGGGTTAACCATCTAAAGGGGTTTTTAATGCCCTGATGCCTATGAACATGCTTAAATTGTGTTCTATGCTTCTTGTTTATGTAACAATGGCTATTTATTATGCCCTTAGAAATGACTTATTATGCATACTTATATATTTTTTTTTAAATGGGTATGTTTTTGAGTCAAGTAATGTAAGGGCACATTACACATTGTTGGCTAAGTTGAAATATTTAGATTTGGACTTTATCCTGAACTCTAACTCGGAACAAAATAAGGGAAAGTAGTTCACTTACATAGAACTTAATGCTACCATCGCAACCACAAAGATACAACTAGAACAATTATAGGATCGTAATAAAGGTGAGCACCTATTCCATTCATAGATATGGGTGAAGGGGACTCCACTACATTTCATTATTGATATTGGTAACCAAAATAACTTGATACTAGTCAAGGTCATCAAGATATTGAATTTTATGATGATGCCACACCCCCAACTATACACCATCAGTGGATTGAACTAAGGATGAGACTTTCTCCTTAGCTAGCAATGTCTCTTTCCCTACAAAATCAAGCCCTTCAAAGATGAGGTACTATGTGATGCTTCCCCACTTGAATTTTGTGATGTTCTTTAAAAACTTATATGTGGAAATTTCATGATATTTATGAGTCTAGGGCCTAAAATGTCATTTCTACTTTGAGATTTCATCCCTACATAATACTAGAGGTAGTTTTGACTATTATAGTTTCATTGATCTAAAAAAATAGTGCAAAAAGGTCATATTTTAGATCGGTAATTTTTTCCTCTTCGTTATTTGGTTGGAAGGTGAACAAAATATCACTACCACTACCACAACATTTGCATGGAGCATCTATACATAGTAGAAGCGAGTTGATAATATAGTGTAAGAATAGAGAGGTGTTAACACTTCACCCACAAGGGTGCCTCTACAATGCTAGTTCAAGCACCCATGTGATTTGATACATGGATCTCATTTTTTCTAGTGGCCTAGTATATGGATGATTTATTCTAAATAATGAAGAAATCAAATGTCGGATTCAAGAGTTCATAAAAAATGGCCACATTTGACCGAACTTGCAAGATCTAAATTATATTGGTGCAAAAGAAGGAGGAGACATGGAGATTTTATTGATACAGTCCCCCAAATTGATGATCTTCTTGATTTTCTAAAGGGTGCCAAGTTTTTCAAACAGATTGATCTTAGTAGTAAATATAGACTACCACTAGGTATGCATTGAGAAAAATTGTAACACCATGTTTTTCCCTAAATGTAAACATGTAATTATGCATTTTTTTTATAGAATAGAATCTTGAGACATAAGTCTAGATGAAATGAATATTTTTTATGTATTTTTATGCTATATGTATTAATAAAAATTCATGAGTGGTTGTGGGAAATTATCAGAGTAAAATAGTTGGAGGGCTAGGAGTCCACAAGTGGCGAGGGTGAGAGAAGGCCAAGGGGGGGAAGGGACCCTAGTCAGAATGTCTTTGGCATCAAATTAACCTTAGGGGGGGGAATAACCTAAGGTTTGTTGATTAAATTATGCCAGTATTAATTCCCTGCTTAATTATGCTAATTGGGGATTAAAATGGGGTTCCTTTGGGAGCCATATGTCAAGTTCCCAACATGCAAATAAAAGTTGGGAACTAAGTTTAGTTTGGGAGTAATCCTGGATTTCAGTCAAGGGGAGTTTTATTGAGTGGAGTTTTGGAAACTGGGGTGGGGGGATTCATACCATCATTTCCCTATCCCACAAGTTCTATTTTGGACAAATATGAAGTGGTTATGGCATTGGCCCTGCAATTCATACCAGCAAGTGATTGCAACCCTAATTTCGTGTTGGGGAAAAATTGTTGTTCAATTGAATGTTGATCTCGTTCAGTTGGGTGGATTATTCTCGGGATATTGTGGTATTCAATTGGGAAAGGAACATCCTTGTTTAGTGGTAGAGATGTCATGGAGTCCTTGAGACATGTTGAATTTCCCTAGAACTGGTGTATCAGGTTAGTGAGCCCTTATTGGGGAGACCTATCCTGCATGTTGTGTTCCATGTAGTCCCAATATGGAGACTTCCTAGATGACCTATGATGTAGCACTAGAAGGGAACTCGAGGACACCTAGCAAGAAATGTGCTTTCTCCTTGCGTTTTACAGCTTGATGGGGAATGAGTGTTGAGGATTGGGACAAATATGGATGGGGTCTCCTCACTAGATGGTTGCATGTGGGATTGGGAAAAGAGGATCATTCGAGAAGCCTATTAATGGATGGGTTGTGAGTTGAACCTTTCTAAATTCTGTGAGTGACTGGGTTGAGTGAGAGGCTTGGGGAAAGCAAGAGGAGCACATTTTACTTGTGGATTGATAGCCCCAACTAGGGGGTGGAATTTATTATAGAAATATTAAGTACAGCAAGGAGCCTACATCTAGGAGGAACGTCCAAGTCCTACATCCAGTTGGGATTCGACATTAAGATAAGTATCATGTTCTTGTTTATGCTTTGTTTTGAATTATGATGTCATGATTATATGATGTTCATGAATGTATTTATGTTCTATTTTATGATATGCACAAATGTATGACTGCTTGGAAATATTTATTACATTCATGTAGAACTAGTATGAGTAATTTTGATGTATAATTGTATGGTAAATTGATATGGATTTGGGAAACCATGCCTTTAATTAATCTATTGTGTAATTACATTGCATTCCATTTTCTACTGTGTAAAGTGATGTTGTAATGTAATTATGCTATAAATTATATCAATGTAACTATCCATTTAAATTGTGGTTTTAACTATAGTATTTATCCCTATGTGGATAAAGATGTTTTGGGGTTTCAAATCCCTATATGAGTATATGTTATAGTCATAATTTAGCAAAATTAGGTTTTAAGATAAAAGTGCATAATTGCATGGTAGTTTAAAGTTCAAAGTCTAGTTTTCAGTTGGAAATAGTTAAATTTCTAGTTCCAAAAGGGGATGTTACAGATTCGTATCAAAGCAGAAAAATGGGTACCCAACACCTCATCAGTTTGAGAAGGTGGTCAGTTACATTGCAAAACTGATGTATGGAAGATAGCCTTCAAGTCTAAATAAGGTTGTTTCAAGTGGCTGATCATGCCTTTTGGATTTACTAATGATCCAACAATGATTAAGAGGAGGATGGATGATGCCTTGTGGCCATTCACAAATGTTTTTTGGTTGTATATTTGGATGATATCCTCATCTTCACCAAAAAGTGGGTAGAACATTTGCAACACATTCATCAGCAAATTATGAGCACCTTGCAACAACACAAGTTATATTACAATCTAAATAAATTCTCATTCAACATGCAAAAAAATTAATATATGGGATACATAATGGATGAACATGGTGTGCATGTGGATCCATCCAAGATCTAAGTCATTTCAGATTAGTTGACCTTGACAAATCTAGCAGAGGTCCACAATTTCTTGGTCCTTTCCAACTTCTTTCATAGGATCGTGTTAGGGTTCTCTCCTATCACTTGGTTCTCCAAGTGACCAAGGGTGAGGCCAAATCCAAGTTCATTTGGTTTGGGTCACAACAAAACATATTCAAGGATCTGAAACACAATCTTTGTTTTCCACCAATGTTCACTCTATCATACTTACACCAACCCTTTGAGAATGATATGGGTGAAAACGAGGAGTTGGGTAATGCTTTTTTGAGGATGGAGAGGAAAAGAAAAATAGTGCATGCTGATAAACACGTGAAAAATTCAACTTCAAACTATAGGTCGGGAGTTTAAATAACTCTAGGCCAAGATTTTTTGAGAGTTCAAACTCTAGGCCAAAAGTTTTAAGAACTCTAGGCCAAGAGTTTGAACCAATCACAATGCCGTATTTAAAATAAAAAAAATCTAGGCCGAGAGTTTTAACTAAACTATCGGTCGATAGTTTGGAAGATATTTTGTCGGCTGAGAGTTCTTGGTCAAGAAAACCTGCAAAAAATCTCATGCATCTTTTTGGAACTTGCAACTTCAGCAAGGATAAACCCCTATAAATTTTAAATATTATTTATCAGACTTGGCACTTATTGATTTATCTTTGAATCTAGTTTCCAATGATATAATAATTGTTTTATTTCATTTTGAATTTCTATTTATTAAAAAAAAAAATCTAAACCTTATCCCTTAAGAATTTTATTGTTCTGAAAATCAACTGAAATGAAAATTCAATATCATAACAAAGACAACACCAAAAAAATTAAATCTTCATAGAGATCTTCCTTGCCCTGTCCTCTTCAAAAGGGTACTCTTAGTTTTTTCAATAAGAGTCACACTAAAAAGAAAATTGAAGCTCACCAACATGTGTCAATAAGTTACCATTTTCTTGACATATGCTACTTCGATAAATAATAAAAAATAGTTCTCAAGTTTGAAAAACCTCAAAATATAGTCCATGCAAAAGTGTAGTGTGTGTATATTATGAGCATAAAACCATCTCTCAAAAATTAGTGCTCACTTAGGTCACTCAATATCCATACCTAAAATTTTCAAGTATATGTCATTGGTGAGCACCAAATGTTTCCCACAATATGTCCATAAAAAAAAAATTAAAAAAATACGAGCACAAAGCTAATTCAATTCTCTAAATCATTTGTGTCTACTTCAAGGTGAAATTCATAAGGGAGATATGGTTTTAAAGGGGTTGAAGTTGAAAAACATAAAATTTTGCAATTTTTTTGTCAAAACACAAGAAAAATAGTTACCCAACTTCATGTTTTCACCCATATAGTTGCTTATGATTATGCTTTCAATTTAGTCCCCACTCAATACAGACACCCAATGGTCTATCATAACAAGACACTCTTTGATGTAGTTCATGTAATACCCCATGTTTTGACTTGGAATGTATTTAATCAAAATTATGTAAATTGTGTAAATATGTCAGTATAGATTCCTAGTGTAGAGCTCAAGGCCAAGGCCCGACTAGTGAATGGCTAGGAACATATGATGTAAATATATATATTTGGACCATATGGTTGGCTTGTCACCCTAACTCAAAATATATGTAAATATTAGGTTGCATAAATAATAAACTGGTCCAAGATGGTTGTGTAAACAGAACTAGTGAGGTTATGATTCCACCAAAGGGGAAGAGGAAAAGGGTCACGTGGGAGACTAAATCCTTTGCTTCCAAGTGTCAAGATTATAACTTATCCAAATTCTACCATGTGCTTTAAGTGAGCCAATTACCTTCTTTTGACTATTTCCAATCATCGAATGCATGTGTGAGGTTGGTGGGAAAAGTCACCTCATTCAATTATTGAAGCATGAGGTTGAATGCACTTTTGTGACAGTAATTTCAGTTGTCGGAATTCATTCTGCATCATCCAAGAGTCCTTTCTTATATGGTCAGAATCTATGTCAATTGTATGATCACCATGATTTCCTATCCCTTGGATTCAACACTCAATATATCATCCTCTCATGTAGATATACACTACATAGAGCTCCCCATTTATGTTCATGACCTTTACAGATTGTGTATAACCCAGAAATTCAAATTTAGGGACAGAGCTGTAGATTTCAAGGGAAAGGAGATGGTTGTAGGTGAGCAAGGAGGTTGAGCAAGCTAGGAACCCTTACCCATTGAGTTTTGTTATTCACGTATTCTTGAGAAGCCACAAATTAAGGCTATAGGTGGTTCCACAACAACATATATAAGGTTGGTCTCATTCTATGCACACACTAGAAGCACTTGGCAAGATGGATTGCCCAATAGAACCGTGGAATGGTGAAGGGGATGCATGAGCTTAGAAGGGTGTTGTGTGGGGTAGGTATTGTTGTAGCCAAGGCTGTGATGGCTAAGTGAGATCCTTATAGAGCTCTATATGATCATTTGGATAAGTATAGAGAGAAAAACAGTTTGTGGGATGAGAGAGAGAGAGAAGCTTGTAGGTGTTTCCTTCACCCTAGTGGCCTCTTAGTGCATCTTGGGGGTGGCCTCTAAGTAGAAAGAGTATATTATAGAGAGAGTGCCTACAGTTTGTTAGAAAATCACTCTTACATGGCCATTTGCTTGGATCTTCTTTTTTTAAAGATAAATATTATTTTGTATTTGAGTATGCAATGTTTTTATTTAATAACTTTTATGATTATGTTGGTATTTGCATGCTAGAGTTGTGTGGATAGATTTTATTTATGTTGTGTATTATTATTTATGCATATGCACACATATATTAAATGTTATGGATTCATATTATGGCTATGGGGAAAAAATTAGAATCCTATAGTTCGTTCATGTCCCCCTCTATTGGTCAGATTGACGGAAGGGGACGTGACATTTCACAAGTACCCCATCTATGACAAGGATATGTACTCCATTATGTAGGCTTGTTCACAATTGAATCATTACATCCTAGGGAAGGAGATAGTTATCCACACTCATTACAGGAACCTATAGTTCATGCATATGCAAAGAAAGTTACAGAGAAACTGCCATCAGAAGTGGTCCACGTCCTACAACAATTCCACTTGAACATGAAGTACAATAAGGGTAGCACAAATAACATTGTAGACCACCTCAATCAACCTTTGGTATTAACACTAAGTACAATTCTCAAATCCTATGGACATGATACCTGTGAGTGGCTCCAAGTGCATGACAATGAACCTAACTTCATTGTTACCTATTGGACGTTTGGAACAGGAAAACAAGTCTCATACCTTCATATTGAAGATGAACTTTTATGCCATCTAGGCCATCTCTATGTTCCTTCAAGTGAATGTGAGAAGTTGATTGGGAGTTGCATTACAATCAAGTGGAAAGGAAATTTGGTGTGGAGAAGATAGTGGCAGTGTTGGAGAAGTACTTCTAAAGATCAAATATCCTATAGGATTTCAATAGGTATATCAAATTGTGAAATTTAATGACTCCATCGCAAAAACTACCATCAAGAAATATGGGTTTTACACTTCTCTACCTACCCTGAATGGACCCTAGGAGTCCATCTCCATGGAATTCATGTATGGCCTACCTTCAACCAATAATGTCAATGAGTGCATATTTGTGGTTATTGATTGGTTCTATAAGATGGACATTTTGATGCCCTAGAATAAAAGCATCACAATAGAGGCTACTGCTAAGCTCTTCTTTAAGTGTTGTTGGGTTCAACTTGGGATCACATGGACCATTCATTCAGATCGATATAATAGTTTCCTGAATATTTTTTTGGTCTAGCTTGTGGTCGATGATGGAGACCAAGCTAACCAAATTAATTTCCTTCCACCCCCAAACTAATAGATAGACATAAGTAGTCAACAAGATGAATGTTCATATTCTGAGAATGTGCAATTCCAAAAACCCACACACATGGGATGAGCATTCCTTATATTGAACGTAGATTCAATAGAGCCCTTCATACCTCTATTGGTTGTGGCACTTTTTAGGTGTCCTTGGGTTTTCACCCATTAGCCTCGATTGATGTAATACTTCCTATTGAATTTACACATGAAGAATATTACCATTTATTACTTATGATTCTTCATTTTCAAATTTAAAAACATAATAATAAAAAAATCTACAGAACTTATAATATTTATGGATTTAGATATATAAACATATTATCTTGATTTCCATTTATTAATTATTCAAATAAAAATTCGCAACAACTTAAGAAAAAAATTGTCATCAAACCTTAATGTAAAGACTTCCAAAAACTAGTGAATGGGCACCTCTACAAATTCGCAACAATAATTTCCACATGAAGACGAGCGCAAATTGAAGTTAGCTTATTTGAAAACCGACCTTTATAATGCAAATGATAATAGCTACTCCTTGTCACCTATCTTAGAGATAAATAGATTGCTTAGCTTGTAATTTTCCAACCATTGGCCATTAGCTCAATTAGCGTTCGCAATTTGCCAACTAATATTCAGGACTTCAATTTCTATAGAATGATATAATGCAACTTTACAATGGGATAACCATGTCTTATCTTCATATCTAATGGAGTCCTTTTACATGTATTTGTAATTTGCCAACTAGTGGTCATGAGTTCGATTTCCATAGGTGAGTTCAATTTCCAAAGATACATAGTATATGCATTTGAAATTCTCAAAGAAGTGATCAGGTGTTCAATTACTATAGAATTCAATTTCAATTGCTATGCATTTGTAATTTGCCAACCAGTTCTCATGGGATTATTTCCATTAAGCCATATTATATGTGTTTGCAATTTGCATACCAATGGTCGTGACTTCAATTTTAATAGTGTGATATAAAATGTTGGATACTTATGTCCATTGTCAACAAATAATTAGTTAAAAATTGGAGCTTTAAAAACAAGAGTTGTGTGCAGGTTAGTTTCTGTCTTTTAATAATAATAATAATAAATAAAGAAAAAATAATAATTATTCAAAATTAATTTAAAAATAAAACCAAAGTAAACTTTTATATAAATAAGTAAAAATTATTATATCAATATAAAGTGCTATAATCTGTACCAATATATATCAACTCTTAATATTTAAAAATTGTGAAATTCCATATTACATGTTAATATCTAAAAATCTTAAAATTTGTGAAATTGCAAACTTTGAAAAAAATAGTATAAAGTAAGTGAACTTAAATAAGTTAAATATATTTATTTTTGAAAAAAATAATATAAATTACAATATAAATAAATAGATGTGAGTTTGTTGTTTGTATTGTTTTGACATCAATATTTTATATGATTAATATATGAACCATTTTTAAAATACTAAATTATTTTAAAAATATCAAACTCAACAATAAAATTTCTCATAATAAAAAATTCAAATTTAAATTACAGACTTAAATTATAAATAAAAATCAATTAGATCATAATAGAAAATGTTAATAAAGAAACTTATCATCTTTTATAAATAATAATACATAATCCAAAACTCATACTATTTTTAAAAAATGAAGAGATTCAAAAATTAATTTAAAAAATATTAAACCGTAATTATGTTGATTAATATTTTTATATGTTTAAAAGTCAATTTTAAAAACTATATTAAACTAAAAAGAAGTGGAAAATAAGATAACTTTTACACTTTCAAAAGAGCATAAAACACAAAAATTGTCTATTTTCATTTTGAAAATTTGTTTAAAGATTACATAATATAATATTAAGACTATTAATGGTACTATTTCAATATAAACATATAGATTTAAGTTGTATAAATTTTTAGAATATATTTGTGTGTGTGTGTGTGTGTGTGAAGTGACAGCAATACAACATTGAAGTGACAACAATACAACACTTTATCGTAAATATTTCATGAACTTTCTAAAGTTTTCATCATGTATATAGATTTTATTTTATTTTCATATTTTTAACTAATGTGGTCAATGATAAAAATAGTCTTTTCAAGCCTTATGGGCCAATTAGAATTCAACACATGAAAATAAATTGAATAAATAAAAAGAGATTAATATTATTTTTCTCAAATTTTAGAGATACTTTTGGTTTCTTTGTATCACTAGCCAAACTAATAGGGTGAGGTGAAACATATAGTCTCTGCCTACAACATGGACTAATAATACGAAATATATTTATTTAAATATTTTACTAAGGTTTTTAACATGTCCTGCAATGACGACAAGTTTTTGTCACTATGCAGATTTGTTTGTATGGAATAATTATAATATATTTAAAAATGTCACGGTTAATAAGCCCCTTATTGGAGGTATGCAGTTAAAATTATTGTCATATACATTAAACAATAATTCATATATGTAAGTACTTCAAAGTTCCAATAACATGTATAAGTTTCAAATATATACATCCACAATTTTCTTACACATCTTTGTTATCAAAAAAAAATTGTAAGGTTCAAAAATTCTATTAAATAAAAAAGAGGTAACTGTACATATCCAAGATGTCCAAGTGTTAGAGTGCAAAGTTTCCATGCATGACATGAAGAACCAAATCACTAAGAGTCTAAGTCTTTTGTGCTATTCAAAACCAAATAGGTCCATGAACTGCAGAAAGAGAAAGATAACATTTTTTCCCCACAAGCCGGGGGTTATTGCCCAAATAGTTCAAAATTAAAGACAGACAAAATCCATTAGAACCATCCCAAGGGCTAGACCCACTATTCATCATCTGAGAGAGGAATTGAGGAAGGATCAACACCTGGCACCTTTCTTATCCCAACATTGCTAGTAGTAACAGGGCAGATCTTGAATACGAGATGGGTGTCCACAGCTTGTTCTAGCGGCGGTCTGGTAAAACTTTTCCTGGTGGTGACTCTAGCAAGCGCATCCAATTTTGCATTATCCGCCCCATGTCCTCGCAGTGGAACCAAAAGAGGGAATGCATGGTGGCTTCGAGATTGGAGATGTGATCAACCAGCGGTAGGGCATTCTTATCCAGCTTAAGATGTCCTTAGATGCATTTCTCCATCGCAAGAGGCATCAGAGCTTTAACAGTCCAGAAAACACCAAGAGTTTTTATATGCCGCATTTCATGAGTGCACGTAGACCCGGTATCCTCCACAATCCCACCAAATTCCTCAGCTAGTTTCTTCACAGAAGGGCGGCCTCGCTTCTTCTTCAAGCAATTTTCTATCCAAATGGTGCGAGCGTGGGCTAAGTCAAGGATTTCTTGTTCGAAAAAACCCTGAACTTTTCCCATTTCCTTCAAGGTCCATGGCATGTGGGTGTGGCAAAACCCATTCACCGTTTTTTGTGGTCTCACCTCTGTCCTGGCCATGGCCACTTTGTTTGTAAAGAGAAACCAGGCTAATTTTCCATAGAGGGAGAGAGCCAAGACATTAACCAACTCACAGCACAAATGAGAGACCGGGTGGGGCAGGTTACCAATATGGGACCGATATTTAAGCTTGGGTCTCCACTTTCTATGCTCAGGTGCATGCGGTCCGTGCGAGACACCAGATCCACCACCTTCAAATCTAATTTCCATTAAGACTCGTACAGTCGAACGAGTTTGCAGTCATACGTATCTCCTCGAACATGCACTATGATGATGAGAGAGCTCACCATGACAGGACTTACTATTATGGGTTTGGATTGAGGCTGATGGCCAGGTACCACACGCTGTGTTGCATGGTACAACCTTTTCCTGAAGCAAAGAGATTACCACATCAGTTGGGATTTTCATGCAAACGGCACTCGTCGTGGGGGGATCTTTGTTATTGAACTTAATCACTCTCTTTAATATTAATGCATTCTTAACCACATCTTAAATATTAGTCAATGCTTAATTTCATTATAGATTTTGATTAAATTCATCGTATTAATGTAAGCATATTTAAAATATTTCAATATCAAATTTAATATCTTTAATATTAATGCATGCTTAGTCTCACTTTCAATATTAGAGGATACGTAATTACACTATAGATTTGGTTTAGATTCTTAGTATTAATGTAAGTGTATTTAATCTCCAACCTCCACTCTATTTAGTATAAGTGTGGATTTATTTAGATACCCAACTTATAATGTTATTATTATCTTTATTATAAATATTTGTTTTAGTATGATTATACAATAATCTCAAAGTGATAAATTGATCCATACGATATTACAACCTCTTAATAAGTCTAATAAGATTACCAATAGATGGGATAAACCAAGTTATATGCATGAGTTACAATATTGTCCACATTACATGTCCATCATGTTGGAATAATAAGTCTTTCTAGCTCATAACAACTATGGATCTCCTAGAGATAAATAGTTGGCATTCGATAGTTGATAGACAATAGTTGACTAGAAGAGTCGACTAAGTGGTCAATTAGTAGATCGATTGAGTAGTTGACTGGTTGACTAAATAAGCTTTCAACTGGTCGATCCATTAGAACAAAACAACTAACTATGGCACAAAACATGGTATAAATCACAAAGTCCATTATGTGCTATTACCCAATTATGTGGACTTGGTCTTCCTCACTTCAAGAGAGTTTGTTACATCTTGATTCTATAAATGGATGTCCCTATGGGTTGATATCCTATGTGATAGAATATGATTTCTTAATGCATATCGATGTACTCTTATGTGTTATGTTATTTTTTCATTAAGTATTGTAATGGTGTCTCTCAACTCCGCCTCTTCTTTGAATCATTAACTCTCTACTCTATCTAATTCCCCAATTCTCAAACATGGTATCAAAGTTATCGATTTGAGTCATAGCCTATTGTCTATAAATATTTTTAGGTTTTCATGTAGAAGCACTCTATTGAGTCATATCTGTATGTTTGATTGACACAAGGTTATGGCTTGTAGACTATGTCAGGGTTCATATCATAAATCGGCATTATGGCGTCCAAGAAAGAGTCGATGATTTTGAATGGGCACAATTATGGAATATGGGCACAAGATATGGAGACCTTGCTAAAATCAAAGGCACTTTGGTAGTTCATGAAAATCGTGATCCCAAATTCGAAGGATAATCAAAATAAGTTTATAATTAATGGGAAGAAGGATGAGGTTGTAGGAGTCATTACCACCTACATTTCAAGGGAAATTCACTTTCATATAAGCAATCTCAACCAGCCTCATTAGGTCTGGAAAAAGACAAAGAATTTGTTTGATAAGATTGCCAAAATTCAGGTTACGTAGACTGAGAAGGGGTTGATCTCTCTGGATCCTCTCTCTTTCGAAATAATTGAGGACTACTTGGCTCATGTTAAGGAGTTACAATTGAAGTTGGGTGAATGTGACAAGGAATTTTTGAAGAAATATGGTTAGCTCGTTGGACTAATCCTCATGAACCTGAAGACACCCTATGATATATTACGCTTGACACTTCATGCTAGTTGAGCATCTAGAAAAGAATATGGTAAGGACTATTCATTTTATTCTTTCCATGGTTTAGTAATTAGGGAAACAGAGAAACTACTTAATGAAGACAAATCAAAATTCAAGAAGTAGGCCTATCTAGTGAAGGGAAAAGGCCTATAAAACTACAAATAAATAGGTCGACAATGCAACCAAGAGAAAAGTAGAGATTGCATCAACCAAAATGAGAAGAAGAAGCATGATGAGGTCTAGAAGACTAGAGATATGAAAGAGAAGTTCAAGAACCTTGAGGAAACTGTGTATACTAGATGATCATTCAATGCTTAGCACCAACTTCCAGAAGGTAAGGTAGACAATTATAAATTTTATGTTAGTTCTTCTTAGGCTCTGCATTCTCACATTTCATAGAGTGAGTGGATAGTTGATTATGGATCTACACATCATATGGATAAAGATGCTTCTCTTTTATATTCCTTATGTGAAGCTACAAAAGAGAATATATTTCTAGTTGATGACTATGCACTTAATATTGTTGGTTGTGGTGACATTGCATTTTCAAAATTGTGTCATCATGAATGTGTATCATGTACCCGGATTGAGTGCAAATTTGTTGTTGTTACTTCAACTTAACTAGACTGAAAAAAAAAGGTTGAATTATTGTGAAATGTGTGAACAACTATTGGGAATTTATTGTTAAAGGGTTCCTTGATGCCAAAGATGGATGTTTGTTCAAGTTCCATGGCATTCCCAAGAGAGATTATGGACCAAATTGTGTCATAGATCAGACCAATCACTAGAGTAGAGTTCGGCATGAACGAATCCAAAATCTAAATTTTCAAAGCTTGAAATCGATGGTGAAACATAACATGGCTACTTGACTACCTAATTATTCTCCATCGTGGAGTATGTGAAGGCCGTGTGGTTGGAAAGAATCACCAACATTCCTTTGAAATAGGGAAATCATGGAGAGGAAATATTTAGTTGAAATATGTCCATGGTGATTTGGGTTCCCTAATTAAATTATCGCTAGCAAGTGTGAAGTATGTTTTAACTTTCATTGATGACTTTTATAGGTATACTTGGGTATATTTCTTGAATAATAAGAGTCATGGATGAAAAAATCAAGGAATTTAAGGAAATATATGAAAGATATATGGAATAATAACAATATATGTGGAGGCATATGTGGTTATAGTGAGGAAAAAATGTGAAAATTGTTTAGGGATTGGCTATTGATGAGACTCAAAGGGGGGAAACTAATCAGGAAGTAACTTATATAAGTACATGCTCATGCACCTTGACCCTTTAGCCGCTATGCATGGAAATATTCCTCTAATGATGCAATAATGTAATGTCCCCATCCAAATAAAATTCAAAAGAGGAAATTCCACCAATCTACTAGTTTCCTAGGTTGGGGTGGAAACATTGGGATTTTGAATAAGGGAGCTAATAAACCCCAAATGGACATTATATTGACATAAATATATTAAAATGGGTTAAATAAATATTTATGATAGGAAAATAAGGTGGCACTTGGTCATGGAGACACATTGGTGGTGTGGGACCCACACAAAGCTAGATTCTGCATGCCACATGGCATTCTATTCTCACCCATTCGAATCCAAGGTGGAGTATAATTATCTTGGGGAGTTGGAAGGTCAATATACTTGGAATGACTCAATGAAGGTAGAATTGGACTGGAATATTAACTCCCATGGAAGAGGAAGAGGCATTTTGGAGCTAATGGGACACTTGGACTAGATTCTCTAGCTCTATGACAACAATGATGAAGATGCTATGACACCTATGACACAAATCAGACCTGAATGCTGAAATATGACATATATGACATGTTAGGGATAAATATATCCTCCAAGAAGGTGCACAAGGGAATTAGGGCAGCCAAAGAGACACCCATTCGAAATGAGGGAAGATGGAGACTAGGAATTGTTGGACAAGTGGCACACATTGGAATCTCTTCCCAACTTGAGTTGGCATGAGAATTTTGGGAAGGAATTCGACCCAATAAGGTTTTGGAATTTTATAAAAGTAAAGAACAAATAAGGAGAGTATATTTTGATCATTTTGCATTTTTCATTTTGCATTTGGAGAGAAGAGCTAGTAGAGAGCTAGTCTACTTGCCTTAGCACAAATTTCGAGGGTGAACAATGCCCATCCTAATTGGAAATCGGAGAGGCCATTCAGACCTTTCATTTGGAGATACAATGGAGTGTTTATTTATAGGTTGAAGCTACAAGGAATCGTGGTTCATTCATCTACAACTCATTCTTCCATCTCTTTCACATTTTATTGCATATTTGGGCCCATAGAGGAGTTGCGCTCTTGGTGAGATGTTGATATATTTGTGAGATTCCATGAATATCCATTTATTTTTATTCTGATATATATACTCTATTTACTTCTCATAAGACTCTCAGGTCGAAATACCAAGTGAAACTATGTAAAAATACCAAACAATGCATAAATGATGCCATTTTCCATAGATCTTGTTGTTGGAGCTTGAAGAGACATTATTTAGAATTGTATCAGTCATTCTCTGTGATTTTTTTTTATGCATGGAGTTTCATTAATTTTCTGAATAAGTTTCATTAACAGTGCACAAGTCCTTGGCACCTAAAATTCGAATTTCATAACATATGGTGAAAATTACTAGCTTTCCCCCCTATGTGAAGTATTGCACATAAACATATGATTTAAGTGAGTTTCAGAAGGCCATAGGAACTAATTAATGATACATTGGGGATCTCATTAAGGAAATTTATCAGTACCATAGCTCTGTTCATAAATTTGGAAGTATTTAACAGCATTTGGAGAGTTATCTTTGTCCACTAACCTTGGGGGTTTTGAAGCTCGATTTGACTAGAATTACTCCCTACTTTGTCCAGATTGTAAATGAATGTTGCAGAAGTGTTTTAAGGGTTTTTAAGCATCCATAAGCCTCATTTATATGTCTTAGTACCTTTAAAATAACTTCATACCCAACTTGGAAGCATTTGGAGTCATTCGGAAGCAGTAGTGACAATACTAGTCTAAGGGTCGAATTGGTCAAAATTGGCATTTTTTCCTAATTTGTGAAAATTCTTAAAAAGGGACACTACAAATGGTATCAGAGCATGGTCCTTGAACCTAATGTGGATGACCATTCATGAGGACAATAAGTCAAATAAATCATCCCCCACCCTTAGAAACTGAAACTGAAAGTACTTTGGTAAAAGGGAAGAAGTAGACAAATAAGTGCATTCATTGGTAACCATGAGTAAGGATGAGAAAGGAACCTTAGAGGAGAATAAGGAGTTTAGAAAATTCCCGAAACCATTCTTTGAAGACATGACAAAACAACTAATGCAAGGGTTTGAATTGTTGGCTAGTCAGTTTGGAAGCAAATTGGCAATAGGAGGGAGCAGGGGTTCTCCTTTCGAGGAAAAGAAGGCAATGGATGAAATAATTTATGTCACAAAGGAGGAAACTCATGTAATGGTGGGACATGAGGTACATGTTGATATGCAGGTGCTTGAAGATGCTACACTCAAACAAGAAAAAATACAAGCACTTGTCTTTGTTCAAATGGATTATGAGTTTCCTCATGGAGAGAGTTGCAAATCCTTGGAGGAGGCACATGATCTCACAATAGTTGGACCAACCAATTATGGAAAATATGAATTAAATATTTCGATGGGTAATATTTGTAAATATTTAAGGTTGGTTCATAATTCCTCATCCCCTACTTTTTCAGCCACATCAATTGGGGATGAAAATTGGGTGAAAGGATTTTTTCTAATGGTGCCACATGAGGGTTCAATTGATGTTGGAGGAACTTCATCCAATACTTCAGTGAAGAGATATATGATTGGAGCACATTTTTATTGGAAGCAACATCCTTTTTTATTTCTTGATGATACACATATTCATGGATGCACAAATGGTACTTCTGTGAGGCCCTTGAAGGCTCATTGTTTTCTTTGCTTCCTACTTGGTTCAAATTTTAGTGTAGATTCTTCATTCACTTCTTGGATGAAATAATACATGGCTGATTGTTTTGATGCATATTACATACTTTTGGAGCAACATTATAGGACATGGGATACTCACCTATTTCATTGGAGTAGATTTGATTGGTCGCTTGATGCTTGTATGTACCTGGAAAATGGTGGTCTACTTACTTGGAGGTACAAGCACTTTCATGATTATTTGATGAGGCACCTCATTGATGTACATTTTTATTATGTTTTCATGTACTTTGATGATATATATTTTGTACTTATAATGTTTGGAAGAAGGCATACAAGGAAATGGGATCCAAGAATTCTCTTGCCTAATGGTATGGGTTGGAGAGCACTCCTAATTGTTGGAGTGCAATACAAGCAATGGGACCCTGGAATAATTTTAGTCTCATTGGTTTCAATTTTTTGTTTTGGAAAGAAAGCAGGTTCTTCAAAATCCACGTTCGAATTGATTGAGGACAAGCAATCTTGGGTGGGTAGGACTGTAATGTCCCCATTCAAATAAATTTCAAAAGAGGAAATGCCACCAATCTACTAGTTTCCTAGGTTGGGGTGGAAACATTGGGATTTTGAATAAGGGAGCTAATAAACCCCAAATGGACATTATATTGACATAAATATATTAAAAGGGGTTAAATAAATATTTATTATAGGAAAATAAGGTGACAGTTGGTCATGGAGACACATTGGTGGTATGTGACCCACACAAAGCTAGATTATGCATGCCACATCGCATTCTATCCTCACCCATTCGAATCCAAGGTGGATTCTAATGATATTGGGGAGTTGGAAGGTAAATATGCTTGGAATTACTCAATGAATTTCGAATTGGAGTGGAATATTAACTCCCATGGAAGAGAAAGAGGCATTTTGGAGCTAGTGGGATTCTTGGACTAGATTCCCTAGCTCTATGGCAACAATGATGAAAATGCTATGACACCTATGACACAAATCAGACCTTAATGCTGACATCTGACATAAATGACATGTTAGGGATAAAAATAGCCTCGAAGAAGGCTCACAAGGGAGTTAGGGAAGCCAAAGAGACACCCATTTGAAATGAGGGAAGATGGAGACTAGGAATTGTTGGACAAGTGGCACACATTGGAATCTCTTCCCAACTTGAGTTGGCATGAGTATTTTGGGAAGGAATTCGACCCAAGGAGGTCTTTTTAAGTTTATATAAGTAATTAACAAAGAAGGAGAGTATATTTTTATCATTTTACATTTTGCATTTTGCATTTGGAGAGAAGAGCTAGTAGAGAGCTAGTCTACTTGCCTTAGCACCAATTTCGAGGGTGAAAGATTCCCATCCTAATTGGAAATTGGAGAGGCCATTCAGAACTTTCATTTGGAGCTACAATGGATTTTTTAGTTACAGGTTTAAGCTACATGGAATCTCGTGGTTCATTCAGCTACAACTCATTCTTCTATCTCTTTCACATTTTATTGCATATTTGGGCCCCTGGGGGAATTGCGCCCTTGGTGAGATGTTGATATCTTTGTAAGACTACATTAATATCCATTTCTTTGTATTTTGATATATATACTCTATATTTACTGCTCATAATACTATCAGGTCGAAATACCAAGTGAAACTATGTAAAAATACCAAACAATGCATAAATGATGCCATTTTCCCTAGATCTTGTTGTTGGAGCTTGAAGAGACATTATTTCGAATTGTATCAGTCATTCTCTATGATTTTTCTTATGTATGGAGTGTCATTAATGTTCTGAATAATTTTCATTAACATTGCACAAGTCCTTGGCACCTAAAATTCGAATTTCATAACATATGGTGAAAATTACTAGCTTTTCCCCTATGTGAAGTATTGCACATAAACATCTGATTTAAGTGAGGTTCAAAAGGCCATAGGAACTAATTAATGATACATTCGGGAGATAATTAAGACCATTTATCAGTACCATACCTCTGTTCATAAATTTGGAAGTGTTTAACAGCATTTGGAGAGCTATCTTTGTCCACCACCCTTGGGGGTTTTGAAGCTCGATTTGACTAGAATTATTCCCTACTTTGTCCAAATTGTAAATGAATGTTGCATAAGTGTTTTAAGGGTTGTTAAGAATACATCAGCCTCATTTATATGTCTTAATACCTTTCAAATACCTTCAGACCCAATTTGGAATCATTTGGAGTCATTTGGAAGTAGTAGTGACAATACTAGTCTAAGGGTCGAATTGGTCAAAATTGGCAATTTTTCCTAATTTGTGCGAATTATTAAAAAGGGACACTACAAATAATAGATATAAACATGAGGACCAAGGATGTAGGAAGCACTCAATATGCCAATTCTTATTTATACTATAGGGGGTTCATGTTCCCCTTGGGTTCCTTTCTATAGGATTTTATGTTAGGTCCCAATAACACCATCATAAGGCATCAATGATGACAATTTATTCCTCCTCGTTGAGCTAAGGATAATTGGAATGGGTAATTATGCATGCCCTAAGCTCCCACCGTGAATGGAATTATTGTATAATTGTCCTTTCAATAAATATCCTTACTTCCATCCACTTCTCGAGGTCGTCTATATAAAATTGAATGGGTCTATTGTATGGTTCCTCACTACTATAAATGTGGTCAACCTATGAAATATTTAAGATCAAACAATGGTGAAGAACATGTGAGTAGAGTATTTGAAAATTATTTATCACAACATAGTATCTCTTGGAAGATATTTGTACCTCACACACCCTAGGAAAATAGAGTTGTAAAAAGAAAAAATCAAAATTTGGTTCAAATGGTATAATGTTTGCTTCATACCAAAGGTTTGCGAACTAGATTCTAGGTATAAGCTACCTACTATTCATTAAACTACCTATTGAATCTTATTCCAACTAAATTTTCCTCTGATATGACTCCCATTGAGAAATGGAGTGGAAGTAAACCTTCAGTTGGACACCTTAGAATGGTTGGATGTATTGCATGGGCACACATCTTAGATGAAAGCATAAATAAATTGGATGCAACAAGTCATGATTGCAACATGGTGACTATTTATGAAGAGTCAAAGACCTACAAATTAGTTGTTTGGCCCTATTAAATAAAAAATCATTCTTCAAAGTGATGTTATCTTTGGTGATAAAACCTCGGGTATTAAAGTGCTAAATTCCTCTCATGGTTTGATTAATAGTGATCCTTTTGAAATTGTGAAAAAAATAGGATCAACTAAATACTATATTGAATCATTGATCGGATAGTTGACTCATATTCTTTCCTCATCTTGTAGTTGATCAGTGACTACATAATCAATTACTAGCTTTGAAACACTTGAGTAGTCCTCTAGTGAATTGGTCGATACAAGAATATCTTCATAGAATACTTGTATACCCTAATGGGTTGCTAATAAAATTGAAGATGTTGAATATGATACAAGAGACATCAATGACTAAAGGAAGACTAGAAATAAAAAATGACGTGGTAGTGTTTCTCTAATAGCAGTATGTGATACAAAAACATATGTAGATGCACATGGTCATCTTGACTATTGGGAGAATTATATGGTTGAAGAGTACTATTCCTTAATGAAAAATAAAACATGGGATTTAGTTCATTTCCCACAAGAAAAGAACATAGTGAAATGTCAATGGGTCTACAACACCAAATTCACATCTCATAGCATTGTTGAAAGACATAAGGCCCGTTTGGTAGAAAATGTTTTTTCTCGGTAAGAAGGCATTGACTACACTAAAACATTTTCCCCTATTGCAAGCATGGATTCCACTGAAAGGATTCTTTTACATGTTTATCAATTTGGATAGGAGTACATTGTTGGTTATGGAGCCTGATCTCCCATATTCAGAGATATTATTATTCACCCGTGTTTGTACCCCAGCTTTATATTATATGCAAAAGGACTGTACACTCACCCCAGCGGGGAGGGCGAAGCCTCCCCCGAAGGAAATTTTTGGGGTTGTTTAACGGGCCCATGGTTTTGGGTAACCCGTGGTATTTTCCCATGGTATTCCCCTTTATAAGAAAGACATTGTAATACGGCTAGGGTTTATGTATTAGGTATTATGCATTGTAAAGATCTTTGAGATCGAAACGAGAGACTGTGAGACAGTGAAGAGGAAGTGCAGCGGATGTGCTGCAGGTTGTATCCCTTCAATTGTTGGATGGTATAATAATAAGGACTGGCAATTTCAGTGTGGACGTAGCCCATGTTGGGTGAACCACAATATATTAGTGTCTCTCTTGTAATATGTTTGTGTGATTGTATTTGCATCTTGTTTATTGTTTATTGCTCTGCAATCCTGTTTTTCTAACATACATTAGATGGATGTCCAAAGTGTATTTCTTCATGGAGATCTAAGTGAATAAATTTATATGGAGAAACCCCATGGTTTTGAGAAGGATGTTAGTCTTGTTTTCTAGATAAATAAATCCTTGTAGGAGAAGATTAATCATTTCTTTATCTAACTTGGTTTCAAATTATGTGTATCATATCACAGTATTTATGTTTTAATTGTAAATGATGAAACCTCAATTGTTGCATTATGTGTAGATCATTTAGTCATTATTGGAAGTAATGTAAATTAATATTGGGTTTGAAGAAACATTTAGTTGATACCTATGGATGACCTTGGTCTCTTACATTTCTTTTTGAGAATCCAAGTTTTCCAAATGGATAACAATATGCTTATTTATCATCCTAAATATGTAATGGATATTTTGTAAAGATTCAAGATGGAAGACTGTAAATATTAGGCTACACCTTTTTAGTTGGGAGAGAATTTGACCAAAGAATGTGATTCAACGAAAGTTGGCATGACTTTATATTGACAAGTAACCACATTGTTGACCTAATATTTCCTTTGCTATTAGTGTGGTTCCAGGTTTATGTAAGATCCACAAGAAATCCATTGGAAATCCACAAAGATGATTGCCTGCTATATCAAGGGAAAGTATTGAATTGGTATAAAATATTGTAGTAATACAATAGATCCATTGGTTAGTAATTTAGACTAATATGGGGCAAGGGATGATAATGACAAGAAGTCTACATATGGCTATGTGTTTTGTCTTTGTTAGAGACTCTTGGTCTGGTCATGCAAGAAGAAAGAGGTGGTCTCTCTTTCAATCATAGAAAGTAGAATATCATGGTGCAAGGGTTGGTGATGACAAGAAGTCTACATATAGCTATGTGTTTCATCTTTGTTGTAGACTCTTGGTTTGGTCATGCAAGAAGAAAAAGATTTTCTCTTCTTCAACCATAGAAGTTGAATATCATGATGTAGTTAATGATGAAACAAAGGCGGTATGGATTTGATAGCTTTTGGGAAAGCTTCATTTCTAGTCAAAACATTGATTGTAATATTTTTTATAACCAAAGTGCAATAGAGGTTGCCTGAAATCTTGTGGCACACAACAAGATTAAGCATGTGGAACTTTGTGCTCATTACTTGTAATAGTTAGTACATGATAACATTGTGAATCTTGTTTATGACAAAATTGATTATTAGGTTTCTAATATATTTACAAAACTTTTATCAAAAGATAATTTTGTGAAACTTTGGGCTATGATTGGGCTTTAGGAAGCTGCAATGATGTGGGGGTGAGGGGTGTTGGAATAGTAGGTCTTGTTAGTTCATCACAACTCTAGATATTTTGCGGATAGGAAATCGATAGTTGAGAGTTGGTCGATTCGACAATTGGATGGTCAACTAGCAGATTGACTAAGGAGTCAACTAGTTGACTAGCTAAGGATTTGATTGGTTGGGTTGTTAGAACATCACAAATGAATTTGGAATAGAAAAAGGTAGAAATATTGGTAGTATGTTGACCTGATCATCCTCACTTCAAGGGAATTTGTTACATCTTGGTTCTATAAAGGGATGGACCTATTGGTCAATATAACAATGGAAAATATTCGTCTATGTGATAGCATATGCCCTCTTAATCCATTTTGATGTATCCTTCTATGTTATGCTAGCTTGTTCTTAAGTTTGAGCATGGAGGCTTCATAGCGGTTAAACATTGTTGTAAAGCTTATGGAATTTCACTATGTTGGAGTTTAAGAAACACTTGACGTTTCAAGTGCACACTCCACCCATCCCCATGGGATCATGTTGAAGCTATAAAAGATCACCTGACTTTGAGTGTCCACTCGAAATATCAGTCGTTTCGTAAACTCCAACACGATGAAATTCTACAAGATTTAACACAATTGTTCTCAAGTGTTATACCGATGTCCCTCCACAACCTCTTCTTAGAATCATTAAATCTCTAATATATCTAATTCCCTAATTCTTCAACACATCATTTTCAAATTAATTTAAAATATAATTGCAAAAATTTTAATATTAATAATCTAAGTTAATTATCTCAAATCTCAAAATATTAATTGGGAATTGATATAAAAATTCATTACAAAGTAGATGTGTTATTTCGTTGAAATTAACATAATACATCATATAATATTTTCTTACTTTAATCGTCAAGACACACTAATCTCATCCATAACTTTAATAAGATTTTATAATACTCCTTAATCATGTTGATAGAATATATATATATATATATATATATATATATATATATATATAAACCAGAAATATTAGCCAAACCCAATAAATTGAGAATCTCCTAATTTCTAAGGTATGAACCAATCTTTAGAGATCCATCCTTTAATCTCCATCCTTTACAATGATAATAAAATATTAAATATTCTTGGTGGCATTTTGTGCCAAAATATATCACCGTACTTATGTCATTGTGTGGTAAGGAATTGAACCAAGAAGTGACATAGGATTGTCCCTTATATTTGAAAATACATGAAAAGGTTATTACGTAAATCACAAGTGGAATGCAAAGAATCCGTAGTAGATATGATTTGTACTTGCAATTTTTACACACATGTTATAATTTGAATGGGGCATCAAGGTCACCCCTATAAATGTTTTTTTTTTTAATTTTACTTGTCTATCCATCGATTAGGAACTCTTTTCACCTTTTAATTTTGATAAAATTGCAAGTATCCAACATAGTAGGTGAGAAATTGCGTTTCCTTCGTTGAAAAAGGAGTAACTCAATATTATTTAGACCTTTGTATCTTATCAAGTCTCATTTAAGTTTTGTTTTTGGTTTTTTTGTGATATTTTTGTTTTTGTGTTTGTATTTTTTAGTAATATAATAATTTATTTAAAGCACTTTTTTCAAATCATGATGTATTGTTTTTAACATCAAATAATTTGGTAACGAGATCATCAAACTCATTTTATGTAATGTGTAATTTTAAAACCTAACAACTCTTCATTTTTAATTTTTACTCATAAATACTATATAGTATATAGTATATACTTTGTAGAGTAATTCTATAATATATAAAAAGTTTCTTAATATTAATTCAATTTTATAGAAAGTAAATATTGTTTTTTGTTTATTAAAAGTGAATATTGTTTTTTAATCTTAAGAAGGATTTTTATTTCCATATGGAAGGGTGCTTAAATTGGATTAATTGCTTGTTACATACTCCTTTCATTCTTTGTTCATGGTCAAGGAAAATGACATAATTAGAATTATTTGTTTTCTTATTATTGAATATATTTATAAGCATAGTGCCTCCCACTAATAGGTCTATCCCCCTATACCTTTATTGAGGCTTGGCTTATTTTATCATCTTAACTACTCATTTTATCTCATCATCCCAACTTCATCTCATCATCCCAACTTCATCTCCTATCCTTCTTTTCTTTTCTTTCATATCTTGTCCTTTTTTGCTCTTGTCCTTTTTTGCTGCGTTAGTTGCATTAATCACACTAGTCTACTCAATATTCCACCACTAATCCTTATTGCATTAAGTCATTGAGGTTCTTTGTTTTTAGCTAGGTTAAGTAGGATCCCTTCGATATCTCCTTCAATTTCATGGTGTGGTGGTAGCTTAGTGCCTCTTAGGTGGCCTTACTATGATTGTTACTACATGTGATATTTTGCTTGAGTTGAGATTGGCTAAGGGTTGCCTTGGCTAGTGCATTTTTTGTTGGATGTCGAACACATACCCTTGGTTTAGTTAGGGTTTGAGTTGAATTCATTTTATGTTGCATATCAAAGTTACTCCAACATGTATTGAGTCATCCAAATCATCCTCTGACCTTATCATTGTGTTGTTTGGTTCATTTTTTGCAAAGATTGTCTTTAGTTTTACATGGGTATGTCTTGCTAGAGCTTTAAAGGGATAAGGAGGCTTGATTTGCTCTCGTCCAACATCTTATATGAATGTGTTTCATTAGCTTTAATATGTTTCATTTGTGGTTTCCTACATTGACTTTTGATTTTGATTCTTAGTCAAATCTTGGATATTTTGGGTTTCTCTCATTCTAATAAGTCCATTTAGTCTTTGCGGAGATATGTGATTCATTACATGCATACACTAGAACTTACTTGGTTCATATTTTGAGTTAGTATATACTTTTATTATTTTAAATTTTAAATAAATTTCAATATTCCCATTTAGTGATTCCTTGTGAAGTTTGTATGAATTTGATAATAAAAAAATTTGAAAATTTTATTAAAGTTGAATATAAATCCACCAACACTACAAAATCCATAAAACTCTTCAACTTCAATCTCCAACATATACTTAAGATCGATATATTTTTGTTTTTCAAGTAGAAAAAAAACCATGTCTCTTGTTATTCTTTAGAATCAAAGAGTACATAAAACTTTACATGTCTCTGATAACTCCAAAATAGATATGGATAATCAAAACAATCAGACCTTCCCACACTAAAGAACAATCATACTAACCCACCAGATATCCAACTAGTAGGCCTGACGACAATTGCATACATATAGCAACCACAAATATACTTAACAACCATACATAACAAAATTGCAATACTACAGTCATCATACATTCATCCCACTAGCTAATAGAGATAGAAAATAGAGCCTTTGTGTGAAAGAGAGACTTCCACGAACTCCTCAAAATGTAGAATACCTTCAACCTCATCAATGGCTAATTTAGATAGTCCATCTGCAACAGTATTTAGTTCTCATAAACATGGTCAATAGTAATGTCCACAAATGATTCCACAAGAGTATCAATTTGAGAACACCATTGCTCCAAGGAGAGAACCTGCAAATTGTATAATTTGTTTTCCCATTTCACAATGACCATAGAGTCACCAAGACCCTGAAGAGTAGCACTACCAAGTGTAGAAGCAAATTTGAGTAAGCACCATAGCGCCATTAACTCAACTTTAGTATTAGCTCCCAGCCCACAATTCATCCACATTGTGGAATAATGGTCCTCATTAATCTTTAGCAAAATACTAGCTCCACAGGTGCCCTTTTGAGTAGCACCATTGAAGTATCCCACAACATAGGAGGATACATGAGGATCTGTAACGTGTCGGGTCTTTTTGCTTTCTTCAATAATAGCATATTCATTATACATACTAAAAATACTCAAGCAACTAGCATAAACATTTAAAGATTTGTCTTCAAAAAGTGAAAAGTTCCTAGAAATACAAAAGTCCCAGTAAATGAAGACAGGCAACAATTTATGAAAAGGATGATTTCTAACCCATTGCTCGAAAAAAATTTCCACAAAAGAGATACCCCAATCTCTTGCTATTTCACATACATGGCCACTCCTAAATCCATTATAAAAATGAAATTAATGCCAACACTAGATACCCATATACCACAATAGTATATATTGATAGAGAAGAATGCATTTACATATTGCGAGAGAAGAATATATTTACATATTCACAACAAAAATAGACATTTTACAAACCAATCTATGAATTAGTGTTCCATTAATATAAGCTTGGATTAACTTTGGAATAGAAACTTGGATTAACTTTGGACAACATGGTATGCATGAACTGATCTTCCACATGAACTGATCTTCCACATGTGATGTGTCATCAAAGTAATTAGGCATGCACATTTATTTAAATGGAAGCTCCCCAAATCCGGGTATAAAATATTTGACGTAAAAAGGTGTGGTGATTTGTTTGTTATGTCCATGACATATTTGAACCATTTTCCACATATCAGCTAGCTGCAAAAAATTCAAAAAATCTATTTTTCAATGGGTAAAGTTTTAACTTTGCAAAACAAATTTTTATTTTTTTATTTTTTTAATATCTTAATTTTGTTTGGTTGGAGAAAGGTGACGTCAGAGTTGGGAAATGGCGTAGGGATTTCACTCACCAAGTGTCTCAAGCTACGTCACCCTCTCTGTTGTCTAAGGGTATCGCTCTGAGGTTGGTCTTTTACTTCGGCAATGAATTATGACCGCTCTCAGGATAGGGTTGTACTTCGACAATGAATTCAATATCATCGTAAGCAGGGTTGGAATTTGACAGGCATATGCACGTCATGAGGCATTTTACCCATCGAAATACTATTAAAAGTTTTAACAAGGCGTCTCAAAGAACGAGTAAACAATTTGCTAGGACGTATTTTTTACGGTTAATTATTTTTTCAAACCGTCAATAATTTTTATTAATAGACTTGTTAATATATGTGTATGCCTAGATAAGTGGCATGCGGTAGGTGATTGTTATTATATATGTAATAACAAAATTGGAAATTTCCAACTTGACTAAAACTTTCCAACTTGATTGAAGAGTATGTGGGTGAGTTTTCCTTCAATGGGCATGGCTTTGCTTTCATTCCATTTCTTCTTTCTTTCTTATATTGGCCTAGTGTTGTCCCAATATAGAATAGTGCCCTTACATTCAATGCCTTTCCCTGGCGTTTGTGCCCTTCCTTTAGAGGATAAGTTTGTTTTCAAGTCCGAAAGTGCAACTCCGAGAGAGAGGTGGGTACCATTTTAAAAGAAGAAGTTGGTTTTAAACTATGTTAATGAAGGAGGTAACCCAACCGCCCACCAAGCATCAACAATTTATTTAGCTATCGAATTTACCAAGCATCAACAATTTATCAGCTACCGAATTAGATACCAATTTCTCTAGAGAGTTTGAAAGTGTCTCTCTGGCTTCCATGGACTTAGATTCGCTGCTAACTTTAGTAAGATGTTATTTTCAATTTTTTATAAATTTGATAATAATCTAAAAACAAATTTTAATGAAATCCTTTTGTGTTTTTTCTTTAACATGAAATTGTTTTTGTTATTTTGATAGTGAGTCGGGATAACACTTGTGATTGACAAATGCATGGAAACAAGGTTTTGTTACAGAAGGCTCCCAAATCCACTTTATACGCTTCCAATACTTCCATGATACAATTTATAAATCTTGTTGTTAAAATATTTTCTTATATCTATTCACATTTTTTTAAAATAATTTATTTTATGTTTTCAAACTTAGTAACATTTTATTATTCTTGTAGTTTTAGTAATTGGTTGAAACAATTATTTTACTCATGGGAAAAAAAGTTTCTAAACAAGTTTGAAGTTGAAAGTGGTTTCTTCTTATCCATTTATAGCCAAGAGAAAGAGAATGACCCAAAGAAAAAAAACAAGAACCATGCACTGGTTGGTACAAATTTTGACCCCCCCACAGAAACACATTGAGAATTAAATTGAACCCCATGATTGTCAATTTGAATGGAAAAATGTATCACATCACTGGCTCTATATTAGTAAAACTTGTGTCCAAAAAATAAGAATTTGTATATATTCAAATTACTATGCAAATTATATAAATTTACATTATTCTATTTTTATAGAATTAAAATAAAATGAATTACCTATATTAGAACACTAAATTCTTTCACTTATTAATGAAGCAAAAAAAAAAAAATATTATCAAAGTGCATCATAGATAATACATAGAAAACAACCTTATTAAAATTCTTTTGACAAAGGAAGGAGAGAACATCTTCTGTACTTTTTACTCAAGTCTTTTGGAATAAAATGTCACAATTTCAATTACACCATTGATGCAACATGTTAAACTTGACAATTTTGGATGTTGCATTACATGTGGCCTGATATTAACCTATGGAAAGGATTCAAGGTTCTACCTTTTGTTTGTTTCCTAATTTTATCACTCAATGTACTTCAGATGCATAATGCCCACACATTTTACTTTTGAGTTGTCTATGTCACTGTTAGTATGTTGTTTTGTTCCACCTTCAATTTCTAGAGTACATGATTAGTGAAGAACATGGGTAAATGAGTCTATTGTTATCTTTTAATTGGAAATTAAGCTCCTTAATAAAAATCTAGGTTCCACGATTTGTTTGTTTCTTAAGTTTATAACAATGAGTCTATTGTTATCTTTTAATTGGAAATTAAACTCCTCAATAAAAACATATCTTTTAATTGAAAATTAAATTATTTAATAAAAACATTATTGTTGAAGGTTGTTTATTGTTGAAGGATTATTTTTTTACTCAAACTTTGTGTGATGGACAAGCTAAAAACTCAAAACCTCAACAAAAATTAATTGAAAGGGCAGAGATGAAATGAAATTCCAATTACTGACAGTAAGCAGCAGTCAGCGGATTTGTGGGAGACATCCACCTTTGATTCTTGAGGATTTGTGAATCCTCAAGTAATAGCTTATCAAGCCCGTTTCCAGATCTGGATAACATTGGTCGGGAAACTATTGATTTGTTTTACAATAATGTAATCCTTGAGATCATACCCGCCTGGATTACAAGCTCTAGTTTATATATCTCTCAATTTCTCCTACAACAATATCACTAGTGGACACAAGCAATCTATTAAAGAACATGAAGGCATTAAAATATGTGAATCTAGCGAGCAATCAATTGAGCAAGAGCATTCCATCATCCATTGGAATTTTAAGTGTCTTGGAAGCTCTAGATCTATTCAATAATGAACTCAATGGAACGATTCCATATCAGGAAATGAGCCAGTTGAAGAATATGAGAGAGTTTCAATGTCGGAGGGTGAACTGTTTGACTCATTCCCCGCTTATGAATTCGATCACAATGGTTGTCAGTTGTATCTATGTTCTATCTAATGGTTCCATTATTCAAGGGTGTGGTTGATACTGCCATATGGGCTATCATGACGATCATGGTGGTTTTTTAGTTCACTACAGGTGATTTAGCATTCTTTCTAAACACCTTCCAATTGAGTTTTTGTTAATTATTCATTTAGTCAATATTAGTCCTTAAATCATGAAAGCTTGCACAGCAGGTGCTTTAGTTCTTATATGGACGCTGGTGTTTTTAGAAACCACGCAGATGCTCATCCACTGGGATAAGATTAGCTTAAATCGGTTTTTTTGTGAATTTCAAAATGTTGGTTTATTCTGAACTGGGTAGAAAATATTTTGTAAACATTTTGTGTGATATTTTATTGTAGGAGCTACTTTGAGCAAAGGCTTGAATAGAGGACTTGACACACTACTAACAGGCACTCTTGGTGTATTAGTTGGGAGCGTAGCAGAGATGGTTGGGATAATCAGAGATTGCTATCATCATCAGTTGTTCATGCTTAGATTTTATGATTAACCATGAACTTTTTTATAGGTGCAGCTGCAACATACTCTCGTTTTTCCCCTAAAACAAAGAGCAAATATTCTTACAGTGTCTCGGTTTTCCTCCTCACCTTCAATATGATAATTGTCTTTGTGTACCGCTTTGGCAACGTATTTCATATGGCTTTCCAACGCCTTTCCACAATAGCCATGGGATGCGCCATTTGTGTCATCATAAGTTTATTTGTTTCTCTAATCTAGGCAGCCGATGATCTTCATAAGTGGACATTATCAATAAAATCCTATGATTAGGGGATTCCATAGAAGGTGAGATCAATTAGTGGATCAAATCAATTGCATCAAATATATAGTAGTTGTTCATCATCCATCTCAATGTATATATAATATTCCATCATATGATGCATGAATACATGATGTGTGCTAGAGTATTTTAAATATTTCTATGTTATAGAAGATGGACCAGCTGTAATCCAAGAAGATCCTAAACTTTCACTGAAGAATCGGCGTTGTATGATATCAAATATTTTGGTCTTTCAATAGAAATAACGTTTTTTCTATGTATGGTTTTGATATTGACATGATGTTTATATTGTGATGAATCGAAGTGGTCTTCTCACCTAGATATTGGTTTATTTTCGATATAAGTATCAATGTATTGATTGGTTGAATTTTTAGGCAGATTTTGCTAGCTGGGAGACGAGACATGGAAAATTCATATTTCCTCATCCACGGAAGCAATATGCTAAAGTGGGAGGGATTTTATTCCGTTTGGGTTACTTTGTTGTTGCGTTGCCTCAAGCTTCACCTGCTTCTTCCTATCATTACCCATGGTTGTGGGAAATCATTTCCAAGAATGTTGGTCGAAACCTCACGATCAAAATGTGTTTCCTTAAACCTTCCCCTTGAACCACCTTCACACTATTGTTCTTCCCTGAATACCGAGTATGGCCGGTGAATCAGTTCCTATGGTTGCGTGCGGTATGCTCCTCTATAAATTTGTAACGTTTATGCTCATGTCCGTTGTATTTTTTTTGCGTAACAACCCTTCGTGTTGCTAGCTAGGGTTTTTCGCTGATGTCTACGTGCTACAATTGGCTTCCTTCCAGAACGGTCCTTTGCGTGGTGTAATCATAAATAAATAAAATTAAATGTTGTCATGTTCATTTTTTCAGCACCATGAAGCAACCAATGTCACTTCAAACCCCATAAATCCTAGTGAGAGTTTCAAATTAATTAATTAGTGAGGGGTTAAGTTTTGAGGCATTAATTGCCAAAGTATTTAATTTTACTTCCTTAAGTTTGAGATGCACTTGACAAAAGTTATTTTTCATTAATAAATACTTATCTTAATGAAATAAAGTGGATAATCATCCACAAGGATGCATTAGAGGATAAGCTTTGACCAAGAGATAGCTTGCACAAGAAGAAAAGTTGAAAGCAGGAAAAAGAAAGGAAAACCTGGCACAAGGCAGAAAAGAAGTAAAGCTCAGGAAAATCATAATAAAGTAGAAAAGCAAACAAAAGAAGAAAGTGGGATAAGGCAGATAAGGCAGAAAAGCAGGATAAACTTAGTCAAAAGAAAAAAGCAGGATAGAAAATCAAAAGCATGATAAAGCAAAAAAGAAAAGCTTGAAAGAAAGCTATCCTTATCCACTCCATGAGGGCGCTTTAGCCTAGTTAAATTACTCCACAAGTCACCTTAAATATATAAAAGAAGGAGTGTGCACCACTTTCCCATCTTTTGACAGTTTCAGAATTGAATTGAGTGCAATTTTGCCTCTATGACTTGGGATATGTGCCCCTAATCCAAGCTGGGAGATGTGTCCATGCTTCTTCTGAGAGGATGATGACAGCTAGTCTTCAACATTGATTTTATTTCAGGTCCTCAAGTCTGATCCAATGAATTTTGAGTTTGTTTGCAGATATTGGATAACCTCTCATTCGAATTCCTCGTGATTTCTAGTTTTCTATGATGGAGAGTTCCTTCTCTCATGTATTTCCTTCATGTGTATTCTATGAGATGTATGCTAGATAGATGTGGCTTTCATTAAAGTAATATTGAACCTATGAATTCCATTCTGTAGTTTGAATAAAGAAAATTATGATTTCCATACCAATTTCTTGCACCTGGTCTAGATTACCATGAAAATGAGCTAGTTTTCAGTGTTTGATTGACAGATGAATCTATATAACTCCAAATTGATTTATTTCAGTTGATGATATCATTTATCATGTCAATTAAATCATTTTAGTTCAAAAACCAAGAATTTGAATCCTTCTCCCACTTTTTGGAAAATATTGATGTTGAACTAGTTTAGCAGTCTCGGGAGACAATTTTGCTTGTTTGTTTTTGGAACCTCCTCAAAAATTATCCAAACTTGCTGGAGTGAACCTAATCTGATATTTTACATTCATTTAATGTTTTCAATCCGTCATGAGTCAAAATCCTTCACCATTGGTTCTCAGGTAGTGCCAAGTTGAAGTTCTAGTTTGCATATGTTGGGGTGCCTATGAGCCTTGGAGTAGAATTCGGCCTAGATGATGTTTGAAACATTAATGGTCCCAGTACATTGTGCAAATTTTATATCATATAGCATGATCCTAATCCCTTCCATATTTTTTTGAATTTTCCTTCCTACAGTCAGACAAGTCACCAGAGTTCATTGTTTTTCCTTAAGTCTTGTAGGAGAGTCAGTTAATGTACAATCAAATCTGATTGGTACATTAAAAATGTGCCCCCAGTCCATCAATTCTACATTTTTTCCAACGTTTCTCTGTTTTCTTGTGGACTTTCACGTTGGTGTTGGATTATCTAAGGTTGTAGGAGCATTTTTTTTAGTTGTTGGTATGTGGCTTCCAATTTTGCTCACTCAACAATGCGTTAGTTTCCTTGCCTCAGTTGTCATCCTGTGCTTATGATGGCATGCTCGTCTCTATTAATAAACTGTATTTTCTTTCAATGTGCCTGAGCAAATGCAAATTATAACTCCTCCAAAACTTCGCTTACCAGCTCCGGCATTTGCAAACTCTATTTTCATGCTCTGTCATGGACATTGCCGCATGCAGCTCTTGTTTTATTTTATTATCTAAAAGGGTTGTGGTTATATGATTATTATTTTGATTAATGGGTTGGATTGGTATATGATTTCAATATTTTATTTGTATTTCAAAATTTTTTCTTGTGATGGAGTAATATTTAGAGGGAGGGTGGTTTATTTGATCATTAAATAGTGGATGGTAACCTAGACGGATCTAGGTAATGAATCTCAGTCCAGTTAGAGACCAAGAACCTTACAACAAACTCTCTTGAAACAATTTATTTAAATAAATTGAGATAACCCATTAAGACTAAATGTTTGGAAACAAGCTATGTTTAGTTAATCATATTGTTATATCATTAAAGTAAAGATTGGGTCTCATGGTTATAAATAATTTGGTTATACCCATTATGTACACCTCACACGTGTTCCCAGATGAGCTTAATGAATCCCTCCTTAGTTATGTTTAGTTAATCATATTGTTATATCATTAAAGTAAATATTGGGTCCCATGGTTATAAATCATTAGTTTATACCCATTATGTACACCTCACATGTGTTTCCAGACGGGATTAATGAATCCCTCCTCACTTTTTTTTAGGAATAAGCCTTAGTGAGATTTGAACTCATTTTTTGGGCAAGGGAAAATTCCTCTTACTTTCTCATCGCACCACATGCTCATTTTATATATGTGTGTGTGCACGCGCGCACAGACACACACACACACACACACACTATATATATATATATATATATATATATATATATATATATATAGATATAGATATATAGATATATAGATATATAATGCAAGTCCAAAAGGTTATCTCAATTGATTAAATAATCGACTCAAAGTAGTTTCGATGGGGAGGCCATAGGTCACAAGTTCAAATTTGGTTGACTCCATTGGAGTTACCATCCATTACTATGGCTAGCAGTTGAACCATGCTCCATTTGTATATTCCAATGAAGAGGGAGAGATCCCATGAGGTTTTCCCTGGAAATATATATATATATATTAAGAATGTGAAGTGCATAAACCCATATGCTTATTAATCTAGGTGAATAATGGTTTCCACCCACATATCTCATTGATTCATAATGGTTCCATGCCTTGGCACTTTTGTATAAGTTATTTAGGTCTCGAACATTCAATGCATTTGTCATCCATTTTCCTTGTATTTTTGGCAATTTAGTTAGGCCATGAAATTGAAAATTGCATGGCCTTCCAAACTCATAGAGCATGACTTAAGCTATGTAACAATCTAAGAAACACCCTAAATAATCTTTTATGCAAAATTTGTGCTCCAAGGACGTTGACATGTCAACTAGTCTCCCATGCCCTGCATACAATGCCCCACATATTATTATTATTATTTTATTATTATAAAGGAAATAATAATGATGAGAATGAGATAAGTATGAAATAATAATAATGTTTATTAGTTTTTTTTATTTCTTTATTGTTATTTTATCGTCATTTTTATTATTATAAAATAATAATAATAATAAAGTCTAAACGTAGGACGATTTTGTCTTTCCAAGGAAATTTTAATCGAAATCTGGTGATTCTATTTTTTTTAAATGGATTTTGTGCTATTTTTTTTGTAATTAAGTACCACGGGAATTTGAACTTGTGACCTTCTATTTACAACTTATCAACTCAATTACTCATTACCAATTGCTCTACCCCCCATCGGCTGGATTTTGTGTTATTCAAATCATGGTTTTTAATGTTTAAATGGATTCATCATCCTTGAATACTCCCAAATTCTGTCAAAATCCTTCTAGAAATGTTGTCAAAAAGAGGAAAAATCATTGCCGATTTAGACTACTCGATAAAAAATTCAAGATTAACTAATAAAAAATTATGTTATTATTTCATACTTATGTCCTTATCATCATTATTATTTGAATTTATATTTATCTCTCAGTTGTTATTGTCGTTGTGTTGTAAGGAATTACACTACATTCATTTTGCCACGTCATTTCTTAGGGTTATGGTTTTGTGTCTTCAGGATTTTTGCATCCGAATGCATCATTCTTTATGTTTAAAATGAACTTTTGGCCTATTGTAATATTTTCTTGCAAGTGAGCATAGCTGACACATCTCTCTTCAAAGATAAGTTATCATCATTCTAGCTAGTTTGTATTTGTTTACAATTTACAGTCTTTTTTTATTCCATTCATTAATAGAATTAGGCTTCTACTGTATTATTGTTCTCTCTACAATATCTCTATGTGTGTTTCCATTTTTATTTATTCATTCATTTCATTCTCTATATAATCCAAATCAGTGGTATCGAAGCACTATGCTCTTTGCTGTTTCTGTGTTCATGTCCCTGACAATATCCAAGTATTGAGAGTTGGGTCTCAAACTAACTATGCTTGGGAATACAACTCTCATTATCCCAAGCATAATCGTATTTTAAAAGAAAATAGATACAAGGGATCAAGAGATCCTATCAAGTTTTTTTTTATGGATCCCTCACACGATATAGGAATGAGAGAATGGATCATTTCGCATAGGTCCTTCAACGACTACCAACAATCATAGAGACTCCTTAAACCATCATTCATTTCATAGGAGAAAAACCCTTCAACGTACAAATTAACTTTAACATTCCTTTATTTAAATACCAGATAAATGCATATGCTTTGGGGAAATGGTTAAATCTATGTGAGGGTTATTAGTATGTTAAAAAAATGACTATGAAAATATCACATCCTCACTTCTTAATTCCATCCCCCGTGTCATATATTGGTGCAAAATCTATTGGGAGAGACATATCAAAGATGAGTCTACAACATTCAGTATGAAACCTAGTTGGGTGACTTTTTTCGATTCCCTCAAGGAGGAATTATTCCTTGTTGGAAACTTTGATGACTAGTACACAAGATGGACAACTTTTCACTATGAGAGAGACTAGATAGTGTTGGAGTTCACCAATATCTTCCATACCTTGTGCTCAAATTTGGGTATTAGAAACTATAGGAATCACTTGGCTTTGAATTACCATAGTGGCCTACACAGGTACATCCATATGGATATGAAGTGTTTGGAAGTCTCCTCACTAGGATTTGCTTATCAATATGTTGTTGAAATCAAGAAAAAAAATAGGTAGAAGAATAAGTAAGAGTTTGGGTCCATAATTCCACCACAATAGAAGCATGGTAAAAATGCCTAACTCATAAAATAAGGGGCATAGAAATGATATCTTACCCCAGGAAAACCAATCCAATCCCCAGTCAAAGAAGGGTAATCGGAGGTCAAACAAGGACACTAGAAAGTGGCATTAGTTCCACAAAATCCCCCAATACAACATTGATGAATGTCACTTGAAGGAATCATTGTTGGCCAAGTTGAAATATTTAGAGATGGACTCTAACTTGAACTCTAACTCAAAACAAAATAAGGGAAATTAGATCATTTACATAGAACATAATAGGCTACCATCGCAACCACGACTATACAACTAGAACAATTAGAGGATCCTAAGAAAGGTGAGCACCTCTTCCATTCATAGATGTGGGTGAATGGGAATCCACTACATTTCATTATTGGTAATGGTAACCAAAATAACTTGATACTAGTCGAGGTCATCAAGAGATTGAAGTTTATGATAATGCCTTACCCCCAACCATACACCAGCAGTGGGTTGAAATAGGGATAAGACATTCTCCTTAGCCGTCAATGTCTCTTTCCCTACTAAATTAAGCCCTTCAAAGATGAGGAACTGTGTGATGTTTCCCCACTAGAATTTTGTGATGTTCTTATAAGAAGAACTTATATGTGGAAACATCATGATATTTATGATTCTAGGACCTACAATGTCATTGTTACTTTGGGAGTTCATCCCTACATAATACTAGAGGTATTTTTAACTATTGTAGTTTCATTGATCTCAAAAAAATAGTGCAAAAAGGTGATCTTTTAGATCGGTAATTTTTTCCTCTTCATGATTTCGTTGTGAGGTGAACAAAATATCACTACCACTACCACAAAATTTGTATGGGTCCTCTCTACATAGTAGAAGCGAGTGGATAATATAGTGGAAGAATAAAGAGATGCCAACACTTTTCCTACAGGGGTGCCTCTACAATGCTAGGTCAATCACTCACATGATTTGATACATGGAGATCCTTTTCCTAGTGGCCCAGTATACAGATGATTTCTTCTAGATAATGAAGAAATCAAATACCAGATTCAAGAGTTCATAAAAAATGGCCACATTTGACCGAGCTTGCAAGTTCCGAATTGTATTGTTGCAAAAGAAGGATGCGACATGGATTTTTTTTTATAATAGATCTCTAAGCAAAATCATAGTCAAGATCCTATATGGAGTCCCCCATATTGATGATATTCTTGATTTTCTCAAGGGTGCCAAGTTTTTTAATCAGATTGATCTTAATAGTAAATATAGGGTATTGCTGGCTATACATTGAGATAACTTGTAACACCCATGTTTTGCCCCGAATGTAAACATGAAATTGTGTATTCTTTTTGACAGATTGAGAGCTTAAGACTTAAGTATGGATGACCTATATATTTTTATGTAGTTTTATGCTATGTGTTGGAACATATTCCCATCATTGGCATGCCATGGACCTTATAATTGTTCCTAAGTAGTTTAGACCAAGGTTGAAACACCATTATTTGGTTCCCTAGTGTCTAGTTCATGTGGTGATTCTTGCTAGTGCCTAGTTTGGTGTCTTAGACCAATAGTGTGTCCACATTTGACCCTAGAACTATGGTAAATCCTATCTAGCCTTTTTTTTCCACAATTCTATCCACCATCCTTCATTTTGGGAGTCAATGCGCCCTCATTAAATGCTTTATGGAGATAAGGCGCCCATCCCTTGTTTTAAGGAACCTTGGTGCAATACAAGCTTGATTTGGCTCTTTGGGTAATTAATGGCCACTATTCATCACTCCACCACTACTACACTACTTTGGTCCACACATAGGTTGATAATTATCCACTCAAGGCTCTCATAGGCGTTTTTGACCAATTCATGAGGTCCAAGTATGAGTTGGATGGCATTAATGTCAGTTAGTGGGAGAATTAGTCTAGGTAAGCCCTCATTATGGTGAGCTACTCGAATTGCCACTAAGTCTCTCAATTTTTCCTCTTGAGAGAATCTATATATTGTAATCATGTTGATGAATAATATTATCTAAGTGGAATTCTTCCCACTATAGTGATTTTCCTCTAGTGTTATGTTCAATATTTCTTCTCTATTCTTGTTATCTCTTTGTGCAAATAATTCTAAATGAGATTGTTTTTTTTATCTAGATCTAGGTTGGATTGTCTCATGTATCAGAACCTAGTTTTTTTTATTGTTGTGCAAACTAAATTCTAACATGGTATCAAAGCCATAAGGGATCCTATTCTTGCTTTTGAAATAGATTTCGAAGTGTGTGTTTTGCAGGTTCCTACAACAGCTTCATGGATTCGAAAGCAGTTCCTCTCCTCTCTCCATTCAACTATTCTGAGTGGAAATAAAAGATGTGTGCATATCTTAAGATAAAATGTCTCTTTGATGTGTCCATTGGTGCTATGAGCGAGCCAAAATATTATGAAGAGAAGTTTGATTGACTCAATGACTGGGATAGAGCGTATGGAACTATGTGTTTGGATATACCTCCTAGAATGCATTATCTCATTGATTTTGCTGAGTATCCATTTGAGCTTTGGATAAATCTAGATAAAGATCTTGGCATGCAGAAAGATGATATTAGCCATATGTAGAGCAAGCAAAGGGACACCTCCTCGTGTGTTATCCTTCCAAATTTCTTGGCCTCATGCATTTCTCTAGAAGTTTTTCAAATTGAAGAAGAAGAAGAAGATACAAATTCAACAAATGATCCAGCTCAACTTTATTCCTCTGTGGCTTCCTATGTTTTCCATGAAGCTGTTTTTAATGAAGATAACATACGAGCTATTGCCATCAATATTTTTGAAGAGATGTCTCTCCATTCCACTTCCTTCTCCTTTATGTATTCTATGACGAATGTTGAAGATGGGTTGTTGGTTGGTGATCATGATGATCCTTCTCTAGAAGAGGTTTTCTCTTCAAATGAGAGTAATGGTTCAAAAGATGGTCAAGGATAAGTTTGGAAGTCAAGTGAAGATATCTAATTTCTTCACACTCTTCTACTTCCTATGTATTCCTACACCATGACAAGCAGAATTCCTTCAAGTTCACTTGAAGATGGAAAAGCCTTAGCCATCACATTGGTGCACTTGGGACTCTTGTTCCTCTTTCTTGGAGTTGATTACAACTCTCATGATTCGAAGTCGATGCTTCAAGAGCCTTATGATTTGCTTGGGATCACATTCACCACTGTTGTTTCACATTATCAAGCACCTCAAGTATCTTTTGGACATGGCACCCTGGTTGGTTTGAAGATCAAGTCTGAAGAGCACATGCATTCGCTCTACTATCAGTATGTTTCAATTGTTCTACATGGCTTCAGTTTCCATCATGCATTTGTACATGTTTATGATCTAGTTGAGCACATTCCACTTCTTCCCAAGAAGAAGATTCCTCTAGACATATTCATCTAGTTTGGAGAGTATACAGTTTTTTTGTTTCTCTTTCATGTCCATTTTTTAGGGAGGATTTTCCCCATGTGGTTTTGCCTCTTTCCTCATTTTACATGGATTAATAATGTAAAGGGTGGCCATATGCATTTGTTTCATGGGCCCTCATTGTTCACTACCATTTTGGCTTAAGGGTGGGTGTTGGAACATATTCCCATCATTGGCATGCCATGGACCTTAGAATTATTACTAAGTAGTTTATACCAAGGTTGAAACACCATTATTTGGTTCCCTAGTGTCTAGTTCATGTGGTGTTGCTTGCTAGTGCCTAGTTTGGTGTCTTGGACCAATAGGTTGTCCACATTTGACCCTATAACTATGGTAAATCCTATCTAGCCCTATTTTTCCAAAAGTTTATCCACCATCCTTCATTTGGGAGTCAATAGGCCCTCATTAAATTCTTTATGGAGATAAGGTGCACATCCCTTGTTTTAAGGAACCTTGGTGCAATACAAGCTTGGTTTGGTCTCTTTGGGTAATTAATGGCCACTAGTCATCACTCCACCACTACCCCACTAATTTAGTCCACACATAGGTTCATACTTATTCACTCAAGGATCTCATAGTCATTATTGACCAATTCATGAGGTCCAAGTATGAGTTGGATGGAATTACTGTTAGTTAGTGGGGGAATTAGTCTAGGTAAGCCCTCATTATGGTGAGCTACTTGAATTTCCACTAAGTCTCTCAATTTTGCCTCTTGAGAGAATCTATATATTGTACCCATGTTGATGAATAATATCAGACTAGAATTCTTCCCACTGGAGTGATTTTCCTCTAATGTTCTATTCAATATTTCTTCTCTATTCTTGCTATCTCTTTGTGCAAATAATTCTAAGTGGGATTGTTTTTTCTATCTAGATCTAGGTTGGATTGTCACATGTATCAGAACCTAGTGTTGTGATTTGTGCAATATAAATTCTAATACTATGTGTAATAATAAAAATTCACGAGTGGTTGCGGGAAAGGATCAGATGAAAAGAGATGGGGGCCTATGAGTCCATAAGTGGCGAGGGTGAGAGAGGGTTGTTGAAATTTGGTTGAGATTTGATATTTAATTATTTTAGATGCAGAGACTTGAAGCAATGAGACAATTCAATCCATGAAATTCATATAACCATAACACAAGATATACCCTGGGGAAAATCCTTAAAATTATGAAAACAAAACCCTAGCAATTCTTCTCAGTATAATATAATGTATAGCAGAGAATACTTTCTTTTACAACATAGAAGATTTATTTTGGAAGATAAGAGATCACCAAACACTCTTGATGAATATACTGAAGAAATAGAGAAGAGAGATCAATCAGTGTGTGCTCGGCACAACAATAACAAGCACGAACAATAACCTGCACAAAGAGAAGCGCCTTGACTTGAATGGAGAAGAGAATTCGCTTCACAATGGATTCATCAATCCCCTATAACATATTTATACATTCTTCTCTTCTATTTTTATCTTCTAACTTCAGTATGAACTCGCCCTCAAACTAGATGTATTAATCTTGCATGTAGAGGTGTGCCCCACTTCCCATGCAGTGCTTTATCTCACTGACCTGTCACTTAGGATGAACTCACCTCTTAACTGAAATATTGCCCACTTAGTTAGGTGGATAACTTAAGTTTCGTCACTTATTTAACTAGATCTTCTTTGTTTTCACTTAGTTAAATCTCTTTAACTGATTCTCCTTGATTTACTGAAGTGTCGTCTTTTAGTTAAACTAAAGTGAAAACACTTTAGTTAACTAGTCCTTCTTATTTAACACTTAGTTAACTGAAATCATGTTGATTGATTTAATTGAAGTGACCACAGTGAGTTCTTTCGTTAACTGAGGCATATCTTTAACTAATGCTTTAACTGAAGTATTGATACTTAAATGAAGCTTTATAATTGAAGCTTTAACAATTCGAGTTCTCCTTAATTAGCTGAAGTGTCTGCATGGGAAATTTCAAATTCTCTTTATATGCTTTATCTTTTATTTATTTATCTCTTACTGCATGGTCAATATGTGTTAAATTTAGTTATCCATCACATTACATTATACTAATAAGAATTATCGGATGTTGTGATCATATTATATTATTTCATACCAAATGATCATATGCTAAAGTAATGCACTTTAGAGGTGATCAATCTCTAAAGGAGACTTAATAACAACTGGTGATCATGGTTAATAATACATCACACAACATTGAATGCCTTTAAAAAGTAAATCATGACCTTTATACGGAAGGTACACCTCTATACGGGAGGTCCATCTCATGGATACCTTTATACGGAAGGTTCACATGATAATCATGACTTGACACACAATTATGGAGCCTTGTCCAACAAGAATTTACAACATCATTACTTTGATCAATTACCTCTATACGAGAGGAATAACCTTTACACGGAATGCAATCAAAGTGATCACCTCTATACCGGAGGATCAATCTTAGCTACACAATATTGGTTTGGAGAATGTCTCTTGATACTGTATATTTAACAAAGGCCAAAGGGGGGAAAGGGACCCTAGTCAGAATGTATTTGGCCTCACCTTAACCTTATGGAGATAAATAAACTAAATTTTGTTCATTAAATTATGCCAGTATTAATTCCCTACTTAATTATGCTAATTGGGGATTAAAAGGGGGTTAATTTGGGATCGATGTGTCAAGTTCCCAACATGCAAATAAAATTTGGGAACTTAGTTCAGTTTGGGAGGAATCTTGGATTTTAGTCGAGGGGAGTTTTATTGAGTGGATTTTTGGAAATCATGGGGGGGCATCAAAACATAATTTCCATATCCCAATAGTTCTATTTTGGAAACAAATCTTAAGTGGCTATGGCATTGACCCCACAATTCATACCAACAAGTGATTGCAACCCTACTTTCAAGTTGGGGAAATTTTGATGTTCAATTGAATGTTGTTTCCCATTCAGTTGGGTGGATTCTTATCAGGATAAGCAGAGAGAGTATCTTCATGATATTGTGGTATTGAATTGGGAAAGGAACATCCCTATTTGGTGGTAGATATGTCTTAGAGTCCTTGAGACATGTTGAATTTCCCTAGAACTAGTGTATCGGGTTAGTGATCCCTTATTGGGGAGACCTAGTTTGCATGTTGTGTTCCATGTAGTCCCAATACGAAGACTTCTTGTATGACATGTGATGGAGCGCTAGAAGGGAATATCAGGATGCTTGGGAAAAAAGGGGCTTGTTCCTTGCTTTGTGCAGGTTGATGGGGAATGAGTGCTGAGGATTGGGGCAAATGTGAATGGGATCTCTGCACTAGTTGGTTGCATGTGGGATTCAACAGAGAAGACCATTTGAGAATCTTATGAATGGATGGGTTGTGATTTGAACCTTTGTAAATTTTGTGAGAAACTGGGCTAAATGAGAGGCTTGGGGAAAGTCAGAGGAGCACACCATCCTTGTGGATTGATAGCCCTAGCTCTAGGATTCCCTTTGTTGTAGAAATATTAAGTACAGCAGGGAGCATACAACTAGGAGGAACATCCAAGTCCAGCATCTAGTTGGCATTCCATACTAAGATAAGTATCGTGTTCTTGTTTATGCTATGTTTTGAATTACGTTGTCATGATTATATGGTGTTCATGAATGTGTCTATGTTCTAGTTTGTGATATGCACAAATGTATGACTTCTTGGAAATATCTGTTGCATTCATGTAGAACTAGTATGCGTAATTTTGATGTATAATTATATGGTAATTGATATGGATTTGGGAAACTATGCCTATCATTAATCTATTGTGCAATTACATTGTATTCCATTGTGTAGTCGTGATGTATTTCGCTATGTAAACTGAAGTTGTAATGTAATTATGCTCTAAATTATCTCATTGTAATTATCCATTTGAATTGTGATTTTAACTATATTTATATTTATCCATGCGTGGATAAAGAGTTTTGGGGTTTCAAATCCTTGTATGAGTATATGTTATAGTCATAATCTAGCAAAGTTTGGTTTTAAGACAAAAGGGAATAATTGCATTGTAGTTCAAAGTTCAGAGTCTTTTTTTCTTTAGTTGGAAATAGTTATGTTTCCAGTTCCAGAAGGGGACGTTACAGATTGGCATTAGAGCAAAATATTGGGTACCCCATCACCTCATCAGTGTTGCATAGGTGGTGGGTACGTTACAAAATTGATGTATGGAAGGAAGCCTTCAAGTCTAAATAAGGTCATTTCAAGTGGTTGTTCTTTCATTTTGGATTTACTAATAATCCAACAATGATTAAGAGGATGATGGATGATGTCTTATGGCTATTCACAAATTATTTTTGATTGTATATTTGGATGATATCCTCATCTTCAACAAAACTTGGGTAGAACACTTACAACACATTGATCAACAAATTTTGAGCACTTGAAACAACACGAGTTATATTTAAATCTAAATAAATGCTCATTCAACATGAAAAAATATTAATATATGGGATACACCATGGATGAACATGGTGTGCATGTGGATCCATCCAACATATAATTCATTTGAGATTAGTCGACATCAACAACTCTAGTAGAGCTCCACAATTTATTGGGCCTTTCCAACTTCTTTCATAGGATCATGTTGTGGTTCTATCATATCACTCGGTTCCTAATCCAAGTGACCAATGGTAAGGCTAGATCAATCTCATTTGGTTTGAGTCACAACAATACATATTTAAGGATCTAAAACACTATATTTGTTTTCCACCAATGCTCACTCTATCATACCTACACCAACCCTTTGAGATTGATATAGATGCTTCTTATTATGTTTTCATTGTAGTCCCCACTCAATACAGGCATGCGATGGCCTATCAAAACAATACACTCTTTGATGTAGTTCATAGGTATCCCATCTATGACAAGGAGATGTACTCCATTGTGTAGTCTTGTTGACAATTGAAGCATTACATCCTAGGGAAGGATACAATTATCCACACTCATCACATGCACCTATAGTTCATGTATATGTAGGGAAATTTATAGAGAAACTACCATTAGAATTGGTCCACCTCCTATAACAATTCCTCTTGAACATCAAGTACAATAAGGGTAGCACAAATAACATTGTAGACCACCTCAACCAACCTTTGGTAACAACACTAAGTACAATTCTCAAATTCTATGGACATGAGACCTATGAGTGGCCCCAATTGCGTGACAATGAACCTAAATTAATTGTTACCTATTGGAAATTTGGCATAGGAAAACCAATATCATACCTTTCATCTTGAATATGAAATTTTATGCCATCTAGGCCATCTCTATGTTCCTTCAAGTGAGTGTGAGAATTTAAATTAGGAGTTGCATTACAATCAAGTGGCAAGGAACTTTGGTGTGGAGAAGATAGTGACAGTGTTGCATAAGTACTTCTAAAGGTCAAATATCCTATAGGATGTCGATAGGTATATCAGATTGTGAACTTCACTGACTTTATTTCCAAACCTCCCATCAAGAAATATTATTTTTACACTTCTCTACCTACCTTGAATGGACCCTAGGATTCCATCTCCATGGACTACATGTATGGCCTACCTTCAACCAAGAATGTCAATGAATGTGTATTTGTGGTTGTTGATCGGTTCTATGAGATGGCCATTTTGATGCCCTAGAAGAAAAGCATCACAATAGAGGATACTGATAAGCTCTTGTTTAAGTGTTTTTGGGTTCAACTTGGGCTCCTGTGGACCATTATTTCAGATCGATATAGTAGGTTCCTGAGTATTTTTCTGGTCTAGCTTGTAATCAATGATGGACACCAAGCTAACCAAATTAATTTCCTTCCACCCCCAAACTAATAGATGGACATAGGTAGTCAACAATATGAATGTTCATATTCTTAGAATGTGCAACTCCAAAAACCCACACACATGAAATGAGATCCTTCCTTATGTTCAATATAGCTACAATAAAGGCCTTCATAGCTCTATTGGTTGTGTCCCTTTTCAGGTGTGCTTGGGTTTCCAACCATTAGCCTCGATTGATGTAGCGCTTCCTATTTCATTTACACATGAAGAATCCTCCCATGATTATACCAAGTTTGATCAAGTAGAATATTTTTTTGAATGGATCCAGTGCATCAAACAGCAATTCCATGATATTTCGAAGAAATCCAATTGTGAGTACAAGAAACACCATGATCAACATTAGTTTCCACACAAGTTGTAGGTGGGAGATAATTAGGTATGGTTTCATTTGCAAAAAGATAACTTCATAGGACCCTATCATAATATTTCCCACTTTGATATAGGAATTACATCATCACCAAGGTTGTGGGTGAGAATGCTTTTGAATTAAGTATTCCCCCTTTCCTTAACTTGCACCTTGTATTTAATTTGGAAAAACTTAGACCATATTTTCCACCTCTCTTAGACAACTTAGAGATAGTTCATCACTTGGCCCCTACAAAATTCAATCTTGACTATAATGAGCATGCAAAGGTTTATCAAATTATGGATACCAAGATGAATGAGACCCATCAAAAGAGCATCAAACTCAAACAAGTCATCAAAGAAGGGCATATTTTTCACTGAGGCAAGTGGCTCACCAAGAGTCAAATTCAGTAGAATTTTTCCCATAATATGGAGGAAATTAACACAATGGGGTCCATTTATTCCTAAGGGTGGATTATTGATACAAGTGGATACTAGTGACCACCCACCTATTCCGCTGTAATGTCCCCATTCAAATAAGTGCATAGTAAGACAATCCCATCAATCCTACTAGTTTCCTAGGTTGGATGGGCACATGTGGGATGGTAATAAGGAAGCTAATAAATGATATTTATACATTAGAGGGGTTCAAGCATTTAATAAATATGGTGAATGAATAAATTCAAGATAAATTCTAAGTGGCAAGTGGTTTTGGAGACATATGGAGGTGGTGGGACCCACACTAGCTTGATTTTTCATAATACATGGTATCTCTCTTTTGCAAATTCGAATTAATGGGAATGTGAACACTCTTGGGTGAGTTGGTAAGTAATAACACATGTCATTGAGCATCTTAGGTCTAATTGGGAAGGATTGGTAACCTCCATGGAAGATAAAGAGTCAAAGTGGAAGTTTGTGGACACTTGGGCTAGATTCCCTAGCCCCTATGACACCAATGATGGAGCATTTATGACAACTATGAAAAATTGCAGACCTAACCTCTGACATCTTACCACTATGACATGTCAGCACCAAAAATAGGCTCAAGGAAGGGGAATTTGGGAGTTGGAGAAGCCAAAGAGACTCAAAATCAAATTTGGGAGAAGATGGAAGGTTGGAACTAGGAGACAAGTGGCAAATGTGGAATATTTCCTAAATGGAAATCTATTGAATCTATTGAGAGGATTTCGACCCTTAGATATTTCCTAAATGGAAATCTATTGAATCTATTGAGAGGATTTCGACCCTTAGAAGGCTAATGTTGGTTATAAAATGTAGAAATGAAGTATGAGAATGGCTTTTGATGATTTGAGAAAAATTGCATTTGTGAAGAGAGAGCTAGTGGATGATTAGTTTCTTGCCTTAGCCAATTTCGAGGGTGAAAGATTCCCATCCAAGTTGGTGTTTGGAGAGGCCACTCAGGTCTTTCATGGTGCTTTAATGGAGTTTGTATTTGTAGGTAGCAGCTACAGGAAGTTTCATGGTTTGGTTTAGTGCAGCACTTTCTCTCCACCATTTCCAGTTTTGAAGGCATATTCATGCTCCTTGAGGGAGGGCGTTTTTGGTGAGCACTTGTGCTTCTTGAGAGAGCTTCTCATTATATATTTCTGATTGTAATAGCTTCATATCCTCTGTTATTAATATTCAGAAAGTCTCAGGTCGAAATACCCACTGGTTGTATGCAAAACTATTGATTAATGAGCAAACAATGTCCATTTCCCCAATGCATTGATGTATGACACTATAATGTTGATTATTTCAAATGGATGGATGATTCTCTGATATATTTGTGATCAATATACTGCCATGAATGTCTTCTACAAGTTTCATGTACTGTACTTGAGCATTTGAAGCATTTTTACTCAGTTTAGTTGTATTGGGAGGTGAAATAGTGCCATTTCCCCAAGGGTCGAATTGGGGGTTTTTGCTGTTGAATGTGAGAGAGTTAGAACAGTAGTAAAAATCAATTAATGGAGCATATGAGACCTTAATAACATACTTAACACATTATATACCTCTGTTCATAAATTTTTGGGAGTTTGGAGACATTTGGAAGGCCATTTGCAGTGTTACCCGGGGGGGATTTGATGCACAAATTACTAGTCAAAATTACATATATTGATCAGAATACAAAACAAGTTTGAAGTAGTATTTGGAGGGCCATAAAACATCCCTTAACCTGATATTCAAGTCTAAATACCATTCATACACTCCTACAGAAGATTTGGGAGCATTTGGGTTGATTTGGAGGTCAAAACAGTTAAACTAGTTAAAGGTCGAAATTGGGGAAAAAGTGGAAAAATTGGCATTTTAATAGAATTTTGAAAAAGGGTCATTACATCCGCTCATTTAGAATGGTTCCACATCTTGGTAATTATACTTCAATTTTTCATATCTCAAACTTTCAAGTTGTTTTTTGTGCATTTCCCTTACATTTTTTGTATTTTATGTAAGTTACGAAATATTTGATTTAATGGCCTACCAAACTCATATATTTTTAATTAATATTTCTAACAATCCAATAAATGTCCTAAACTGAATTTGTATGCAAACGTTGTGCCCCTAGGAAGTCCAAGTATTAACTAGCCTCCTTGGGTCCCATATTCCTTTTACCACATCATTTCCTAGGGTTGTTGGGGTTTTGAATATTTAGAGCTTATTCATATTGGGGAATGACACTTTATTTTAAAAGGCACTTTTGGTCTCTTGTAGTCTCTTATTGTGAGTGATCATAGCTAACACGTCTCTCTTATAGATAATCTACCACCATTCTAGCTAGTTTGTATTGCTTTGCATTTTATTGTCTTTTTATATTTCATCCATTAATAGAATTTGGGTTTTCGCTATAATGTTGTTCTCTCTGCAATATCTATGTGTGTGTTTGCATTTATATGCTTTCCTTTGTTTTGTTCTCTATATAATCCAAATCATATATTTAGTGTAAGTTGTGATACTAATGAAATAATATGGAATGTGATTATGTATTCACTATTGGAGGATCCTAATTGACTAGTTGACCAGGCTAAAAGAGTCAACTAATCTATTGTAATAGATCTAGTCAACCAAGAAATGTAGTCAACTATCTATTCAAGTCGGTCAATTGACCAAGGTAGTTAGGGAAATTGTAGCTACCTTCATCTGTTGAATTGTATAAATAGCCACAAATTTGAGATGTAACAATTGTTGGTTGATTTATTGATATTATAATAAAAGACATGGTTTTAGGTTTATAATTACACTCTCCTTATCCTCCTTACATGTGTACATGCGTGTATATTGTCATATATTATGGTTATTGAATACACCATTGCAAACTATTTATTATGTAATCAATTAGATAACAACATTGTTTCCATTGTTGGTAGTATTGATTTGACACAATACATAAGATGCATGTATGCATTAGAGGAAATTTGGATAAAAAATGGCCTCATAAGGAAAATAATAAAATAATAGTAGAGAGAGAGTAAAAAAACTACTTTTTTGGATCGTATTTTCAACTTATCACTTTGTAGATTTACTCAAATTTCAAGCGGGAGGACTCGTTGGATGCATAATTATGCATCCAACGAGTACCCATGTTGTATACTTTTAACAACATCCACACCATTCAAAATTGAAAATATTTTAAAAAATGTGTTTCTAGTGAGAGAAAACACGTTTTTAATGTATTTTTTATTTTTCATGGTGTGGATATTGTTAAAAGTATGCAACATGGGTACTCGTTGGATGCATAATATAATTATCCATCCAATGAGTCCTCCCGCTTGAAATTTGAGTAAACCTACAAGGAGATAAGTTGAAAATACGATCCAAAAAAATAGTTTTTTATTTTTTCCCTCCAATTTTTTTACATGCACCTTGTTTGAATTTTAAAGCATTTTGATTGGCTAATATGTGATGACAAGAAATTGGACTTTAGGGTTAAAAGGCCCATTTTTCATCCAACTTTCCTCTAACGCATGGATGATAAATGAGGAAGAGATCACTGAGTGGTGGGAGAAGAAGTTAGAAAATTTCTTGAAGAACTATGCCAAGAGAAATAAACTATCCCTTGCACATGCTAAGGCATTATTTTTCACATAAATGCATGAGAAGTTTACAAAATTTGAGAAGTTTACAAAATTAGTTCCCAAATAAATAAAGAAGACCATATATGCCCTTTGCCGTGAGAAATAGACTTACAGAAGATGAAAAGTAGTTATCAGAATTAATAAATGGAGGTTGGAAGAACTTGTATGAAGGGTTGAAAATATTACTAAGTATATATGTGAGGAACAAGCAATCAAAGAGTGCACATCCTTTAATGATGTGTTACGAGAATTTGCATGATAGTTACCTCTTCATCGTACCGACATTTTTCATAATTTTCTCATTAAAAAAAGAGTCAAACATATTATCGAAGTACAAACACCTCTAAGAAAAAACAAGAGTGAGATTAATTCTTGACAAAATAAATGCTACTACCATGATCACCATTGTCAACCAGGATTAAATTATGGGTTGGTGACGGGGTATCCATTCATGAGATGCCTCGTTAAAGGTAGAAAACTCATATTCAACTCACACTAAAGAAGAAACATATAAATAAAGAATGCAATCATTCACCATTGTCAACCAGGATTAAATTATGGGTTGGTGATGGGAGTATTCATTCATGAGATGCCTCATTAAAGGAAGAAAAATCATATTCAACTCACACTAAAGAAGAAATATATAAATAAAGAATGCAATCATTCCAAGAGAAGGAAGAAAGAAAGCATCGGCTACAATACAAAGAGAATATACACTAGACAAATAAATAGAGGAAATAACTAAAAGAAGAATAATGGAAGGATATAAACCTTTGGATGACTTGTAAAAAATTGAAAGAGCAAAAGGTAAAGAAGAAATGATGAAATAAGAGAAGTTGTGGACCTTGATTGATCTAGAAGAGAAGAAGATATAGTGGAGTGATGGAATTCTAACCCTATCTAAATCAAGATTCAAGGAGTGAAATTCGACCATATGTGGACAAGGAAATAACTGCAATAGATCCTAATATGAACAAAAATATGAATACTATGGAAGTGGTCTTGGGATCCCTACGACTAGCATAGAATGGTGAAAACATGGATCTCAATGAGTAAGAACCAACATTAGTCCAAACACAGGATACATGAAGACAAAATCTCAAAATTAACAAAGACCTTCACCATTGCTTGCATATTGAACCTGGACAAGCATCAATTTGGGGTTGTCTAGATGAAGACAGATAAGTCACCAACATAATCTAGATTCAAATGTTATAGAAAGAAGGCAATTGGTGAAAATATTAAACCAAATGAGGGAGAAAATGACTTTCTTATACAAATTGAGGATCTCATGGGAGTACCTCTTTATTAGATTTAATAACTAAATAATATAAAAATCCATTGACTAAGGGATGTGAAAAAGAGACATGATCAAGATGTACTGTGGTCAAATATAAAGATTAATATTTTCAAATAGATGAATTTAAAGAAAAGTGTATTAGTCTAAGGAGCGCTTATAAAAACACTAGTAAATTTGAATCAACCAATTATGAACCAACTATCGACACCACCACCAACCACACCATTGAATATTTTAATAACAAAAAATATGGTACATATTAACATTGGAAACCTCCCTATATATGAAGGTTATGGATATCCCAATAGGCTTATAATAAGTACAGACAATAATATGTGAAAAAACACCACTAGTAAATTTGAATCAACCAATTCTGAACCGACGGTCGGCACCACCACCAACCACACCATCGAACATTTTAGTAACAAAAATTATGGTACCTATTAACATTGGAAACCTCCTTCTATAGGAAGGTGATGAATATCCAAAGAGGAATTGGTTCATATGTGAAAAAACTTGGGATGAATGTTACAAATGAGACAAAGTAAATGGTGTAATGTATGGGAGACCTAAGAAAGAGGGTACTAACTTGAATCATCAACTTCACAAAGAAAAATAGATGAACAAAATATGAAATCAGGGTCAACTTATTATCATTCTTTAGAACTCAATATGCCAAATATCTTGCAGTGCCTAAATTAAAATAAATCAAACAAATGCCCAATGAATCGATTAGAGATAATGATAAAATATTTATGGATCTACTTATCCAAATCCCCTATATAATCAACAAGGATACGTTCATGAAATTTTTCATTGTTGGATTTCTTCAAAAATTTAGAGCACCCTTCAGAATGCATCAAATTAAATCATGTGAAGAGGCATTGAAGAAATCTTTAAAAAGAGAATCTAATGATGAATGGGTAGCCTCATCGACTTACAAAAGACTACATGAAAAAATAAAATTGATGTAGATATCATTGTGTGAGATCTCAATGAGAAGATTGGATTTGTGGTGCAGAATATGTATAAACTAGGTACATAAACTAGGTCCATACAAAAGAATATTGTAGATACAAAGAGTTGACTGACAAACACCAAGATGTCAAAAAAGTGAAAGGTGAATATTACGATGAAATTTTTGAATGCATAATGACTCTCAAGGATCACCCACATAATTTGAACAAGAATCCTAAATGGTGTGTTATTTACAAAGAAACTACCCACAACATGACAAATTCCAACACAATAGTAGGAATAATCCTAACTATCAAACTATATATCATGCCCAAGCTTATCCAAATCAAGCTCCTCGGGGAGGAAGTGGTGATGGGTAGTATCATACAAGAGGACATTATGGAGGATGATGCATCCGATATGGTGGTCATGATGGTTGAAATGAAGGATGGGGTGGATATGCCATAAAGTATTTTTTTATGTTATAAAGAAGATCACCGAAGCCCTAATTGTCCAGTTAAGGATAGAACTAATTTGAAGTTTTGCACTAAGTGCAGAGTAGGAGACCATTCCTTGAAAGATTGCCTGATAATGATAGAAAAATAATAAACATAAGGAATGTGAATATTATACATAATGTACCAAAACATGAAGTACGAAACTCCAAGAAGTTGATTGTGGTCACTAGATTGGGAGCAAAGAAGGGAGGAGATGCATTGATATAGAGAACTCCTAAAAATAAGTTGAGAAAGGAAGACAAAAGAGTGTACCCTGACCCATGATGAAAGAAATAAACTATAATGTAGCCTTGGGAATGTTCATATATATGGTTGAAGAGGATTAAACACAAGACCAGAGGCAAAGAAGACATCAAAAGGAGAATAATTCTACATTGGATGAATTTTTAGACCTCCTAAAGAAAGAATAATCAATAGCCAAATTGCTTAAAATAATGAACACACTAAAGAGATCCAAAGATGGAGAAAAATACATTAAAAACGTGTGCTAGCTAAATCAAGAAGAATGGTCAAAGATTATGATCCTCGATCTCACTTGGATATGAAGGAATTTATGATCCCTTAGTGGTCAAATTCGGCTCTCAAGTGAACAAACATCATGGGAATAAAAACCATGGTCAACGTTTAAGTCATTGACCACATCGAAGACACAACAACAAATGTGGGTTTAGTCAGACAATCATGGGGAAGAAAGATGAAAGAAATGATTTTCCTTGAAAAGGACAAAATAAAAATGAAGGTAAATGATAGAAGGATAATCATACCTATGGATCCCAAGGAGGGAAATCCTTGGTTGGAACCCTACCATGAAGAAGTAAACATAAGGAAACCTTGTCAAGTAATGTAGGGAGGAGCATAAAATGTTGAACTTAATTCCATAGGTGAATTACATCTGGGATCAATACCCTTGTCTATGGGCCCAAAAATATGATACAAAACTATATGAATGGCATGTGGACAACTGCAATTCAAGAGAAATATATTGAGAAATATATTGTTGGACCACTAAATCTATAACTAGCGATAGCCATAGAATTTGATTCTCAATAAAAGAAATGTCATCTATCTACAAAAACATAACTAGGCAATACCCGAGATTGATACCCACAGACTTGGATTTGACTAAGTTGCCTGCACCGAGGTTTAAAGACGGAGAATATCATTCTATAAACATCGATGAAGTATCAAACATTGTTGGAGAGCATTGATGCAATCATTCACGTGATAATCTATGTGATGGGGAACCCATGCCCCATATTTGTAGATTGCATGGATCACTGCTATGACATACTTTATCAAAATATTTTGAAGCTTCATTTCTCACTGCCAATTTACTCGATTGGATTTTTAAATCCATTATTGAATTTGGGCTTATCAAAAAGCTCGAGTATAGAGATCATGGTTTATTTCAAATGCAAGCATTGTGCTATATTTACCATCTTTAAGTCGTATCTTCATGGCCTTTTGGGTTTATTACTTTGATTTTAATTAATACTTCATATGTATATTTCTATATCCTTTTACTAATACATAATATCATTTTTTGGCTTTGGTGATAGTTTAGAATTCAATATATTTGGTTTATCTCAAATAGTTCCATTGTTACAATTGCGTTAATTTCATTGCCTTAAGTATATATATGATACTTAGAAAGTTTTGATTTTCCTTAGCATTATAGGTTATGTTACAATTGCTTTAATTTCATTGCCTTAAGTATATATATGATACTTAGAAAGTTTTGATTTTCCTTAGCATTATAGGTTATGGGAATCTAATTTCAATCAATTTTGTAAGAATTTTATTTTTGCATATATTTAATGGTTAATCATCTCAGTTAAATCCATGTTAGGTACTACTTACTTCATAATTTTGTAATTGGATTATGGCCTTTTTTAAGCAATGCAGTATCTTTCGAATTTGGGTTTTATTTGGGTGGTTATATTATATTTGTGGCCTTCTATGCTCTCATCTTGGGATGTGAATTCCAATGCCAAATACTAATGTGAATGTGACTTGTTTTAGTCCACATTCAATTTTATATAAGTATTATTTTGATGGAACCTACTTTGGAATCGACTCTACATAGAATTACACATTCTACTTGAGTTGGGAAAAAATCTATGAAATTGGTTCTAGGGTTTTAGTGGGTTGGTTTCTCCTCTATTTATGTAACTCAATATATTTTGGTTTCAACTATTTTTTTCTCGCATGAATGATAATTACAATCAAATTATTCTAAGGTGGTCTCTAACCACCATACATAATTTGAATCCTTCATTCAACAAGGCATCTACATGTGTGAGCTACTACATGTGTATAATGGAGAAATTTTGAATTTCATGGTTGTAAGAAGTGAGATTCACCACTTTACTATCATTTATATGCATATTGAGTGGGATACTACCATCATCATATGAATCAATAGAAGGGAGATTCCTTCTTGTTTTATATCTATTGAAGAAGGAAGGGAAGGATGTCCTAAAAGGTCCTAAGCTATCTCTACTCGGGCGTTTAGTTGAAAACATAAAAGTTTAGTGGAGTGTGTGTTTAAATACCCTTGATCTTTCTCAATCAAGTAACTAAAATTTCATCACCATTGGTTGAGTGTGTTTTAAATACCCTCAATCTCTCTCAATCGAGTAACTAAAATTTCATCTCCCAATTTTGGCCAAGCGTGTTTGCAAATACCCTTAACCTCCCTTTCAATTTAAAAGGAAATATAAAAAAGAAAGTACTTGAACAAAAAAAATCCACAAATTCCAAACTTCAAACTACGAAACCCCCAAACTCTTTTCAATGACTATTTTATAAAAAATAGGATCAAGGTAATGATTATAATTAAATAACTTGGATTATTATTAATTTGTTGATAGAAAAAATAGTCAATGGTTGAAAAACATTTGATTACTCTAATTATCAACATCCCATTTCATTTATTATGTCCAAATGCATATAATATATATTACGATTTAAAACATTGCCTTTTTAAAGACATATATTTGCACCATCAGGGGCAATTGCTCATTTTAACATGGTTCACTTTTTTAGATGCATGATTTACATAGAGGAAATAAGAGCTCATTTGGATGCATAAGTTAAAAAGGATTCCAACTTATATGTCTATCATTATCAAAACAATTTGGAACGTGATTGCAAGAACTTCAATGATTTAGATTTAAGTTAATCACTATTGTTTTCTTAAAGATGTAATGCCTCTCATGTCAGGTATTTCTCTTGGTTATAAGAGGATCACCATCCTTGAGAGTCTCTATAATACATGACGAGGTTCCCATGTTGTATAAGAGTAACTTTCATTGCATGTTTTTAAACATGTATGGTTGATATATGCAAGGGTTGGGGTGCAGTTATGTAAAGCGAGAGCAACTACATTTTCTACCCCTATCCTCAAAAGGTTAGTCGGTGTCATTGGTGTATTTGTTCAAAGTGGGTGTTGTAGAAAGTGAGAGAAACTACATCCCCCACTATAGCCTCGTGAGAATGCGGGGTTTAGTTTGTGAAGTTATGAAAAATTGCACAGCTACAGCCCCCACCCCTACTGCACTATACCACTTGCCCACTTGGAGGTTGGGTCATGAAGTTGCGCAAGGTTGCACAATTTCACCCCCTGCTACCACCCTCATTATGGTAGGGGCACAACTTCAATATACACACTCAACAAAATATTTTAACAACTACAATCCCACCCCACCCTCTTCAAAAGGGTGGTTTTCAAAACCACACACCCACATCTTCACCCACCCTTCCCTTATGAGGTTGTGAGAGTGAGTGTAAGGGTAGGGATGTAAACAATGAACTTTATTTTGCAAAATCTGAATTTAACAATGTTTTAATGGCGATTTTGATGGTAGAAACGGATTTTAACACCATCAAAAACACCCAAAATTTAAGTGTTTTAATGGCCATTTTGATAGTAAAAACGAATTTAACACCATCAAAAACACCCAAAATTTCAGAGTTTAAGAGGTGTAACCAAAATTTAAAAATAAATACCAATTTTTTTCAAATTTTATAAGAAAAATCAAATTTTGAACTTTTAGACTATAGAACATATTAATTTTTTATATTATTTTATATTTTTAATAAATATATATTTAAAAATTTAATGGAAAAAGGATATAATGATGATAGATAACGTCACAAATTTTATTTTATTTTCTAAAAATCATTATATCTTTTAACCCTTGATGTAATCTAAATGATGTAACTTTTTAATTCAATCTATTCTTTCAAACCCTTTTTCAAGCGTTTGAATTCATGTGTGGTCTGCCTTCCACAAGTCATCGTTTTCGTGGAAACAAAATTAAAGATTCCAAAAACTTGACTTTGATTTTATATATACATAATAGGTTATTAAAATATTAAAAACAAATTATTTTTTAACAATGAAATTATAATTGTAGTAATAATGTATATTTAAAAAAAAAACTACCATTAACTTACCGTACCAAAATAACCTTCACATGCAACGTGTGAAAAATGGTTTAGCAACTCACGCCATGAAAGAGCATTTTGACCTCAACATGCAGCCTCCCACCCGGTCGAAAATGGCATTTGCCAATCGTGCACGTAAAGAAAGTTTGACTGACTAAATACGAGGTAGGGGGGTTAAATGTCAAAGCCATGCAAATCTTCCACGATGGTACTCACATTCAAAATTTTATAAATGTTTTTTTTGGATTAATACATATTATAAATTTATAGTATGGATTGGCATTGTGGTGTAAGTTCTTGGGTTGATGTAATAACATTTTGTTTGCTCTTTATTTACCTTTAAAATTTTATAAATAGTTTTTTGGATTAATATGAAAGTAATTGTATAGTATCGATTGGCTTTGTGGTATAAGTTAATAATATTTTTTTAATATGTCAAAACAATTGATCAATAATTATATAAAGTTTTTATTTTTAAAAAACGTTAATTTTTAATAATAAACAATTAAATTTTTTGTAAATAATTGTATAAATTAATGTAAATATAATTTTATTAGTATGAAATGGGTTTGATGGTTGCAAAGTATTTTCTTTTACATAGTAACACTGTTTATAATTGTTATGTAATGTTTTATAAGTTACTTTTATTTTTAATCATTATCTATATAAATTATTTTTATTTTTAATTATTATCTATATGATGTTTAAAATATAATTATGTTTATCCAGAGATATTTCAAATTTAATATATGATATAATGATATCTATGTAATGTTTATAATACACGACATAAATACAATCATGTCAAAAAAATGAAAGTTTGAAATCTAATACAATACAATAATGTCTATAATACATGAATAAAATCTTGCAAGAAATGAAACTTCCAAATCCTATATATATATGATGTTTACAATAAAATCATGTATCAAGGATTTTGTTAGAAGTTATACTTCTCTTTAATTGTTGGGAATTTAAAATATATAATTTTATCTTTACAATTTTATACATTTTAAGATGTTTGAGATATCTTGAATTTGGAAAAATGAGTCAATGAAAGTGGAATTTTTCATTATTGAAAAAAAATAACTAAAAAGATAGAGTTTATGTGTTTATTAACTCATTTGTGAATGAAATCCAAAAAAAATCATCATAATGAAAAAGGAAATCCAACCAAAAAATAATAATATTTTTCTATTAAATAATTAATAATAACATTAAGATTATAAGTAAAGATGGAGGAAATTAATTGCATGTAATTCTAGTGATTGTAGAAAAAAGTTATCACCTTTACTATTTATTCAAATTTCAAGTTATGACATACTAATTTATTTAAACTTAATAAATTAATTGTTAAACAAATAATTATTTATTAAGACAAAAACATTTATTTATATAAAATATGATATCAATAATCTTTTATAGCAATGTCCCGCAAAAAAAAAAAATATATATATATATATATATATATATAAAATCCTTCGTAGCAATGTCTCAAAAAAATATTTTAATCTATTAATATATAAACATTTCCTTCCCCATATATATATATAAAATCATTCATGTCAATGTCTCAAAAAATTATTTTAATTTATTAATATATGAACATTTTCCAGAAACAAATGGCTATATAAAGAAAGGTTATATACAATACCACTTACCAAGTTATAAATGCCTTCTTTCAATGTATACAACTTATCAAGATTTATAAGAGACATTTCTTAGAAACAAATGGTTGCATTTGGAAAGGTTAGAATAAAAGAAGACAAAAGATTTCAAATTTGGATTCTTCCAAAATTTAAAGATTTCATCTTTTCATCTTTTTACTAGTCACATCAAGTTGTAAATATATACAACCTACCAATGTAAATGCCTACTTTTAGTGTATACAACTTATCAATATTTATAGGAGATGGTGACATGTTTTGGAAGGAATATTTAGGGTTTTCATTATTATGTGTTGTGATGGTTGATTTTTTTTATTGACATCTTATTTTTTCACTTCTTAATGTTTTGCATATAAGGTGCATATAGGGTATTGCTATAATCTTATGGGGCATGCTCGATGTATCCGTAGTTCATTTTCAAGTTATGTATTGGCCTTTATAAAATGGTTGTTTCAACCCAATTTTTTATCAGTGTAGAGAATGTCTCGAATACTATATTCATCTCTACTTTGATTCTTGCATAATATGTTGGGTTTCTTAGTATTGGTGTTTTTTTATTATGTTTTTTTTGTTTATTATGAAGAGAGCCACAGGGGACTTGGTCACTTAAGTTAAGTGAGGTGCCTCCATTTTGTCAATTCTATGGATTTGCATGATTTTGCATGTAATGGTGTTGTTGTGTTTTTTGTTTGTGTTTGTAGGAGGGACTTTGTTATATTCCACCATTCTCGTTCACTTTTGTTGGTGGCACCTTAACGATTTTTTGTGGTTCCCTTGGGTGTGATCTTCTTCAATATTGCTTTATTTGTTTTGCTTGGTTGATTGATAACTTAAATACACTATCTTCTATCACTAATTCATATGGATGGATTTTCTAGTTAAAGGTTAGGGTTGCCTCTCTTTTTATTTGATGGGATGACTCATGTTGTACTTTGCATATTCAAGTCTATTGTTTTTGTTCCACCAATGTATACATGTTTGAAAGCATGATATTTTTTATGTTTGAACCTCTAGCACATGACAGAAGGCTTGTAAATTTATTATTGCAGTGATAATTTGTATTCTCATTTAGTCCAAATTTTCACCTTTGATGCAAGAGCATCCCTTGGATTTTGGCAATCTTGCACATCCAAAAAATATTTTTAATTTTGTTTTGATTTTATTTCACATTTTCATGATTTTCATCAACGACAAGGATCTGTTTTTTTAGCAGTGCTCTCTCAGCTCTTGGAGTTAGAATCTAAAATTCGAATATTTTGCAGAGAACAACTTTCTCTACCTTCCCATAAAATTTCATAAGAAAATGTTGAGTTCAAGTCCTATGCATATGATCAAATCTATTGTGCAAAAACTTTGTGATTTCTATAGTATCAAGGACTTATTATTTTGATTAGTGTGATCTCATCTCTTGGATCCAAGGTCTAAAACTTGGATGTGTTATTCATATTAGATTCCTCTAACCGAACACCAAATTTCATAAAAAGATATCAAGTTTAAGTACGGCATCCAGCTCTAGAACCAACATGGATAATTTTTTATATTTTTGTAATAACCCAGAAGCATTTTGAATAGCGGGACTTCAATACTTGGAAATAGGATCTAATATTTTTATATGATGTAGAGGAAATATTCATATACCTTATCTCCATATTTTATAATAATAAAATATAGATTTTAGGCACCATTCCTCTTCCAAACACAGAACGTGACAAAAATACCTGGATTGCACTATGCGCATTCATTTTTCCAAGTTAACTTGACTATTCAAATCTTGAAGTATTGGTTGTATTTGGAAGTTGAAAAGGTGATTATTAACTATGCATTAATTAAGTAAATTTTTGTTACCCAAGAAATGAAATGACTTGGAAATTGAACCATCCCCTCATAGTTTAAATATTTGAGAATTTGATGTAATGAGGGCCTTTGTCTCTCTATTGATTTGTGATTTTGTGGTTGTTGGAGGTGTTGTGTGATCCGAATACCAATTCATAGACTCTATGAATGTAATAAGTCACGAGACAATTAGCCATTGATTTGAATAAAGAATGAAAAAGTGTGGTTATGAATTTTTGTTGTTTGAATTTTAAATGTAGTTGTTGCATGAATGTGTGTTTCCACAATGCGACTTAAGTTTGATTTGTAGACCTTTGGGTACTGTATCAAGCGGTATCATAGTTGGAATAACTTATGGTTGAGGAGAAGTGGATCTCAAGAGCATGTTGAGACTCTTGAATGTTGCAAATAGTTCTAGCAAAGGGTAAAATATTGGGTAGAATTGTCTAAGAAGAAGATGAGAGGATTTTGAGTCAGAGTTGCAAAGTATTGTTGTGAGAGGGAGGAAAATAATGTAGATAGAACATCAAGTGAGTCAACTTGTATAAAAAAGAAAGGAATATTATGTAGATAGAACGTTAAGTGAGGCCACCTAGTTGAGAAATAAAAATAATATTGTTGAGGGTGGACATATTAAAGAAGATAGTGTGATAGGAATAAATTAAAGAATTCCATGTGATTGGTAGAGAAAGAGACAACAGAAGAAGTGAGGAAGATGTTGTAATGAAAAATCATGTTCCAGATGATGAAGTCGTTGGGTACCATTCAATTGGCTTAATTGAGGGAAAGGATCACATCCAAAGTGATCCAAAGGAGTGATGAAGATGAAGAGGAGGATATGTAGTAACACCAGATGAAGATGGAGATGTTAATTTTTCTCCGGAAGTGTATATCAGAAGAGGTTGATGGATTGGAAATTGAAGAAACACACCAATATTTTGAGTGCAATGAGATTGAAGACCCCATGAGAGTCAAGATTTCATGTGGAAGATTGAGGATCCATGCATGTGATTGGTGGTAGTAGGTGAAGATGGATAAAAAGTGGAGAGGTAAAGACAAGATCCATAATTGGGAGAAGATAGTCACCAAATTAAGAGGTAAGTTTGTAAATTATGATTATTATTTGAAAATGAAGAGATTATTAGAGAAATTGAAGCAAAAGAATAGATGTGTAAAATAAAATTTTCATGATTTTTATAAAATGGCCATAAGATTTGATCTTGTAATAGATAGTGAAGAAGAAATAATGAATTTTGTGTATGAGCTTAAATTGTCCATTAAAAATAATATGTATCTTAGTTTTAAAAGTTCTGAGAAGTGGAAGGAGAGAAAGAAAAAGAGCAAGTAGAGAGAGAGAGGAGAGGGAAAAAATGATTTCTCTCGATTATTGTTACAGAGAGTGTTGATTGTGAAAGTGCAATGCATAGTAGTAAGGAAAATGATGAGGAAAGTGTGTGTGAAGTGCATGTTGTGGATAGCATGTCAAAGGTGGTTGTACAAGCAGTGACTTGCAATAAAATATTGCATGGAAGAGATTGAGGTGAAGGTTTTTGTGCTTCAAACTCGGGAAGCAACAAAGAATAGTAACTACTCAAGGGAGTGTGCATTCAAACCAAGGATGTTGTTGCAGTAGAGGGTGACGTTGAATAAAGAAGAAATGCTACAAAGATTAGTGGTATTACAATAACACAGTTGCAAGGGAGGAATGTTGCATAAGCACTACGTGATGTTGTAGTAGAATATTATGTTGTAAAAGGGAGTGGTGTGGCAAGAGAAATGCCATTGGAGGAGGTACATATGGCAACGTTTGATTGCCATAATTTTTGTGTTGATTTTATTGTATTTGAAGTGGAATTTGTAGCAAAGAAAAGAAAGTGGAGTAGACAAGAGAGGAGATGCATAAGCATGTTTCCAAAGCATAGAACATGTTGAGGTGAAGATGTAGAGTAGTAGTATAGAAAATCATAGAGAAGATGAAGAAGATAAGAAGAAAGTTGAAGATGATTGTAGTAGAGTTGTTGCAGTGAAAGAAAAGCAAAATAAGGAGATCCTTAAGCAGCAAGCATTGGTGGAGTTTGTTGAGACAGTCGTAATGGTGTAGAAGAGCCGGGAGGATGGGAAGGAAATAAGCACCATTGGGAGGGAGTAGTTTGGGTGGTGATCCTCATTAGATGAGATTTATAGAAATTGACAATGGTGGATTAGTTGTAGCAAACAATATATGAGATTATGACAATTATGATGAAAGTGAACAAGGTGAAGAAGATGGGAAAGTTGAGTGAAAGTGTGAGTAGATTCTTGCAATTTCATATTGCAAAAAATAGTATTATAAAGAGGAAGAATAAGGATCATGAATGGAGAGTGAAAAAAGATGAGTAAAGCATAATGTGGAGAAGAATAAAGACGAAAAAAGGAAGAAAAATATTAGACATCCAATAATTGTTGATTTATCAATGACCTTGTGAGAAACATGCTCACATTTCGAAATAGGGGAGTTTGATGTAAGAACATTATTGAGGTTTTGGCAATATTACATACCCAAAAAACTAATTTCAATTTTCTTTTGGTTTTATTTCATATTTTTTTTATTTTTAATAGCAATGTGGGTCTAGTATTTTAATCAATTCTCTCTCATCTTATGGATTTAAAGCCTAAAATTTGGACGTTTTACAAAAAGACATATTTCTCTGACTTCCCACCAAATTTTATAAGAAAATGTGTAATTTAAGTCTTGTGCATGTTATCACATCTAACACTTTAAAATTCTTTGATCTCTACAATAACAAGGGATTATAATTTTGCTCAACATGCTCTCAAGGTCTAAAATTTTGATATGTTATTGAGGACACATTTCTCTACCTATCCACCAAATTTAATCAAAAGATAGTAAGTACCATGCTTAAGTCAAAACTATTGTGCAAAATTTTTGGGATTTATGTAGGAATAGGGGATTATTTTTTTGTACCAATGCACCTTCAATACTTGGATTTAGGGTGTAAAATTTATATATGGTGTAAATTATAAGGGGTGTGGCTAAGCCAAAAATAGATAGTGATAGAAAAATCAAATTCCATTAGACCGTGTGTTCATTTTCCATTTCACCTTTAACTATTCAAACCTCAAAGCAAGGGTTATATTTAGAAGTTAGAAATGTAATTATTAAATATCTATTAATTAATTAAATGTTCGGGCTACCCTAGGAAATTAAACAACTTGGAAATAGAATATGCATCTCTCATAATTTAAATATTTGAGATTTTGATGCACTTAGGGAATTTGGTAATCCATTGATTCAGTCTTTTGTAGTTGTTGTAGGTGGTGTTATGTGATCCATAGTATAGTGCATACTTTATGTGAATATAATAAAGCACGAGAGCAGTCACCATTGATTTCAATAAAGAATGTTGAATTGTAATTGTGAATTTTGTTATTTTTATTTTAATTACAATTATTGTGTGTGATTTTGATTTACAAACTCCAAATACTACATCAAATTTTACTTATGTGTGAAAAAATTCAATAAAAATGTGAGTAAATGTGTTTGATGAAAGATGGATGAGTTTAAATCCCAATTTCAAAGTGTTTGGATTGGTTTTTTTTTAATGAGATAAATCGTGGTCATGTAGTGATTGGACACTAAAGATAAAAGGTGTGAATCAAAACTATCTTACCATTAAAATGGATATGGTTAATAATGCCCTAACCTACATCATATTGGATGGTGACATTGTTAATGAAATGTTTGTTTTTTTTTGGAAATGAGTGATGAAAGGGCATAAAGAAAAAAAAGACTACAAAGGAGGTGTATGGGTAGATTTATGTAAGGTTGAAGTAAAAATAAGATATCAATTTATATATATCAATCTTAAACACTATAATCATAATGTTCAATTATATTGATAGTTGTGATATAAATTTTAATTTTGGACATTATAGTCATAGTGTTCAATTATGTTGATAATTGTTATATAAATTTTAATCTTAAATTATAATTATAGTGTTGTAGATATACAACTTTTAATCTTTTGGATTCTAAGTGTGAAGGATGAAATTGAATTGAGTTATATATGTAAATTTTAATTTTTTTTTAACATAAAGTTGTAAAAATAAATTTAAAAATATTAAAGTTTCAAAATTAAGTTTAAGATTGGTTAAACAACCTCTCATGATTGTGATTATGATTATATAAGTGGAAGAATAACCTTCATCATTAAATATGGTTAACATTTATATATTAGAAGACCAAGATATATCTTTACCACTGTATTTTAAAAAAAAAAAAAAAACCATTAAAACCCTGGTGTATGACAAGCAAATAACATGGATGATATACAGGTAGGACACTTTCAAACTTTTGAGATATTCTCGCCATTTGGTCTCTTCTTGTGTATCTTTCATATTATCACTTTCATGGCAATCCTCATTATGATTACACGAGACTACACCAATTATGATTACACGAGACTATGTTGGTGTAATGATTCATAATAGTGAATGTTCCTTGGTTGTAAATGAGCATAATTATAAGCCCCGTTATGACATGTATGACCCTTATAAATTATGTTGATGATGCTATTTATTATGATAAGGAAGCCTGATGTGTAGCTGCAATTGATTTGTTCATCTATTATTTATGCTTATTAACTTTGATTGGTAAAACATAAGTTTATTGTGAAGGTTGGAATTGTGGAGTTAATTTTAATTTATAAATGTATTTTTTATTTATTTATTTAGGAAATATAGTTTTTTAAGTTTATTGTGAATGGGTAGAATTGTGAAATTCTGTTTAATTTAGAAATATATTTTATATTTATTTATTTAAGAAATATAGTTTTTTCGTCTTCAATGTAGAGATGATAAGTTTATTGTGAAGGTTGGAATTGTGAAGTTAATTTTAATTTATAAATGTATTTTATATTTATTTATTTTATTTATTTATTTAGGAAATATAGTTTTTTAAGTTTATTGTGAATAGGTGGAGTTGTAAAATTAAGTTTAATTTATAAATATATTTTTTATTTTTTTATTTAAGAAATATAGTTTTATTCTGTCTTCAATTTAGAGATGACAATAAAATTGATGATCAAACTATTAGTTGATAATCTTAAAGGATTCAAATTTGAATGAATTTTGAGACAACCAACTAGAACTATGTTGATCTCGGATTTGAGTTGTTAGATTTTTTGAGATATCAATAAGATTAAGTATGGAAAAAATAAATGAAAAAAATAAACAACTTATAAATACAAAATCCTTTTAAATTTTAAACATTTAAAAATATATGTGCTTATTAAAATATTTAAAACTATATTCATTCTTCACATTAAGCAACTTGAAACATATTTAAGATTTGAAATATTTTTCTTAATATTGATTATGTAATGTATGTGACTCTTCAATGTTCATTTAAAAGTTTAAGTGGAACAATTACATTTTAAAAATTGTAAAAATATGTAAGTATTAAATGGTATCTTTGTAGTATCCATATTATGTTGTTCAAATTTAGAATTCTATGTTATATGATAGGTGTTTTCTACAGCCCATGTGGATGAGATGTGTGAGGGTGACTTGGCTACACACACATGTCGACTCTAAGTTTCACTTTCAAATTCCATTGACGAATCCTAGAGCTCTTTATCGATTGATAAAGGTACCTTAGATATTAAATAAATATTTTCATTAATAGTTACAAGACAACTAAATCTCTATGTATTAGTTAGTCTTTCCTTGATTATATCTACCAGATAAACATGATGTGTAAACTATATGAGAGTCCTAAACTTAGTGAAAGGTTTGTCTAATTGTAGGACTAATGTGTTGTCATTTACAACACAATTCCAAATTGGAATAGTTGGCACTTATAATGAAAAATAAAGAGGATTATGTATTGTTAAGTTAATAATAGAATAATGGGTTAGATATTAATTTTAATGAATTAGATATTAGTTTTGTAATAATTGCAAATTAATCAATAATTATGTGAATTGCAACTATTTTATTTCATAGTGAATCAATGAATGCAACTTTTGCCTATTTGTAGGATTTATGTGTTATCATTTACAATATTGTTTCAAATTGGATTCTGGACGTGGACGATTATAATGGAACATATAGTGGATTATATATTGTGATTATAATGGAACATATAGTGGATTATATATTGTTAAGTTAATAATACAACGCTAAGTTAGATATTAGTTTTGGGTAAATAACTATGTTACTTCATAATTAATTAATGAACCCAACTTATGCCTATTTTTAGGATTTATGTGTTATCATTTACAACATGATTCCAAATTGGAATAGTTCTCACATTGACATTAAAATGAAAAATGTATTGTTAAGTTAATAATTGAACAATGAGTTAGATATTAGTTTGGTAATAATTGGATATTAATCAATAATTAAATAAATTTATAGGTGCAATTAGGTAAATAATATATGCATTACTTACACTCATGGCATCTATGATATATCAATTTATTTCAATTATATTAAATTTTGTATCATATCATTCTTGCATTGCTTTGATTTCAAGAATGTTTTTTAGTGTTGTTAAGATGCATTGCTTGCATTGAGGAACATTATGATGTGTGCATTGGGAAATGCAATATGATTTAATAGTATTATTAAGATGAATTTATTCCAGTAATATTACATTTTGTATGATATTACATTAGTTATCCAAATATATAGAATTACCATAGTTAAATAGTCTAATCCCTAATACCACATTTACTCAATCACCACACTTAAATAGTAGAACCCTAATCTAATTTAGTTACCATAGTTAGCTTAATATATAGAATCACCGTAGTTAAATAGTTGAAACCCTAATATGGTTCATTACTATTTTTACTATATATTGGCATTTAATATTATAATGTGGTAATTTAGTAGTCAAAGTTTGTACATGAAATTTTTTACTTGAAGTAATTATGATTGGGTATGTCCCCCCTTCAAAAAGGATGTAAAGAACTACCAATAAGTGTAAATAGAATCACCACAATTAAATAGTTGAAACCCTAATCTAATCATTAATATCATTAATAGAAACATGAGCCATCTCATTGTATCCATCTTTCTAGCCATTTTATATGATATTATTCAATTAAATAGTCAAAACCCTAAATTGTTACCATACTTATACAAGTAGATAAAATCACCGCAGTTATAAAAAACCCTAATTTGACTATATATATTGGCATCTCATATTTTAATGTGGGAATTTAATAATAGAAGTTTGTTGCATTGCTTTGGTTTAAGGAATGGTTTTCTTGGTATTGCTAAGATCCATTTCTTACACCAAGGGACATATATTGATCTATATCTTTACATGGATATTTGCATTATGATCTAACCTATTGTTAGGATGCATTGATTGCAGTGATATTATGGTTTGTATGATATCATTCATTTAAATATACATGTAATTCACCATTAAATTTCATAAAATAAATTGTTGTAATGATGGAGGAAATTTTTCATTAAAACTTACTTGGGATTTGATAATCCATAAGTCACAAAGATTAACATGGAAGAAATTGATAGTGTAAATATATATGATTTCAATGTGGTAATTTTGGTTTTTAAGCAACTTAATTTTGGTAAGCTTAGCTATGGTTGTTTATTAAGCGTTGACAGGGATCAATCCTTTGAGGTACAAACCTTTCCTCAAGTTTAGCACTCTAAAAGGGGTTTGCACCTAGAGGGATTTGATCCCTCTCAACACATGATAGAACCAAAATGTATGTTGATTTATATTATAACAATTTTCATATTAAATGTATATATCAAATCTCAATTTTTTTTGTATATATATATATATATATATATATATATATATATATATATATATATATATATATTTTTTGATATAAATATTAATTTTAAAAAAAATCATGAGATAAATTAATCACATAAATAACAACATTTTATCCCCTTCGCTACAAAACTAACCTAAAAACTAAATAATTGTATTTTTATATATTCATATTCATAACATATATACTAAATATAACATATATAAATAATTGTAATTTAAGTACTTGATTAAACTTAAAAGAAAATGGTTCATGGGGAGTAGAGCATTGGTAATGAGTAATTGAGATGCGAAGTTGTAAATGAAAGGTCACAAGTTCAAATCATTGTGAGTACTTAAAGAAAGAAAAAATTAAAAAAATGTTGAACTCAATAATAATGATTAAAATTTGAAGGAGATGTTTAATTTTGTTTTTTAATTCAAACTTGTATATTAAATTTTTTTTGATAAAATTGTGTTTAATTTTTTTTTATATATAAATTCATTTGAACTTTTCACTTATTCCAAATATCAATAATCTCTTTACTAATACAGTATATGGTAGATACTCTAAATAATGATGATGATGCTTAACGTCTACTAAGACCAACTTGAAGAGGAAAGAAGGGAATTATTTGATTTGCTGTAAAATTTTATTCCTATGCTCAAAAAGCTTAGAAAGGGTCGTTCCTAAGTCACCATAATTTTGAAATGTTAAGAGGTTAGGGAGATATGTATTGCAACAAAGATTATGAAAAGGCGATCTAATGTGGGCATACGGAGGACACTCTAATAGAAAGTGTCTTTCATCCTCAACGCTCATAGTCTCCCAAAGATGGTAAATCCTTTCCAATTATGGTGTTTTAGGAATTGTCTAGCACCATGTTTCACTATGAAGCTCATGAAAATTCGTTCTTATCTTGGTTATATTAATTTTCTTCTTCGAACTAGTTAAGACAGAGAGATACTTTTGATCTTCTAGATTATGGTTAATGACCTCCTTATAGTATCTTGGGTTGACGAGTGTAGGCGGGATCCTTTTGTATCCCAGAGGAACTATGAAGGCATCATTTTCCTGGGGACTAGGACAAGAAACTAATAATATGGTGGAGATATTAGCCTTATTCCAAGGGATTAAAACTTTAACCCGAGAAGGAATAAAGGGCGCAATCATAATAGGAGATTTGAGGCTAATAATCAATGCCTTCGTCTCTAACTAGCCATTCAAGAATATCAAAATGGATCGTATCCTTGGAAGAAATTGGAAATGTTGGAGGACTGGAAATTCTTTCACGTCCTTAGAGAGAACAATTCGGAAGCAGACCAATTGGAAATCAAAGCCTCATCTCTTCCCGAAGGATCTCTCCAATGAAAGGAGTGTATTCAAACCTATTCCTTAGCTTATTAAAAATAAAAGTTGAACTTTTGGGAGAACTTCTCAAGACCATTAGGCTCGGTTCCATGAGATCCCAAGAAAACCATAGGCCAAGATCAAACGTGGGAATATGTGATCTCTGTGGGCACATGTCCATATTGCACATGTTAATGTGAAGGGGCAAGAAGGAAAGTCGCGTTGTCTAGGGAAGTTAGACACACAAATCATCATTTCATCATTTAAAACTTCTCTAGATTTGTATCCTTCAATGCTTGTGGTCATGATAAATCGGGGTGGTGAATTAAATCGACGGGACAAGCTTGGACTTGGGCTCATGGAAACTCATTCTTCTCATGCATCAACCTCTGGCACTAATCATTTAGAATTATGGAGAAGGTATTCTTAAATTTCTCAACCCAGGGAATAAGGCTCGACGTTATGAAATTGGGAAATCCACTCGAAGGAAGGAAGAAATTCCCTTGGTGAGATTCCAGTCTAGTGGAGTAGTCCGTTAGAAGGTTGGCTTTCATGTAGACCTCCTAGGGCAATGAAGCCCCCCTTTCTTCATCATCAAGATGGATGGAAATGGTTAGGAGGATGATGAATATTTTTGTGTAGAACATGGGCTTCGTTGTTTAAAATCTAGTCATAGACACCTCAAGCGAAGGATGTGCCACCTGCATCAAGACCTGAGGGATCAAGACAGGAGATTGGAAAATTGGAAAGATGCAGAAGACCAAGCTCGCGTAGTGGAGAGAGGGGATGTGCAGTATAAATTGGTCATCCTGGTGTTAAATTAATGTAACTTCAAAGAATATTCTACTTGTACTTTATTATTGTAATTCCGTCGGGGATGTTTTACCTCCGTTCAGAGATGTCATTATTATATTTGGTCATGTAAAATTCATGAGGTAAAGCCTCCATTGTAAGTCGGTTCGTCAGTACCCTGAAGAATGTAATATAATATTATTTGAGTCTTTCTAGGAGAGGTCGGCCCAATCAGTTAAAGTGAGGCCGACCTAGCTGGGATAAAAGTCAAGTAAAAGGTAAAGTATAAATAAAGAGTGAGTTCCTCTCATTTGTACCATCACTCACTTGTGCAATTCGCATTAGAGGAGAGATATATATATCTGCGAAGGAGAAGGAGGATTGGCTTGGGTTTAGAGTTTGGGTCTTTTGTCTCTCTTATTTGTGAGACCTATTTTTGGCATTGTACTTTGATCATCTATATTGAGAAAGTTCTTGTTGGGTTTTCTTCCCCTTGAGGATTTCCCAGGATATATTGTTTTGTGCTTTGTGATTGTGTATCTTTCAGAGATCCTTATTATGCTGCTATTGTGAATAATGTATTGAATGCTAATTAAGTTGGAATCTAGTCTATAGTAGCATTTAATATTAACATGGTATCAGAGCTAGCCTGAAAAGACCAACTTTCACAAGGTAAAACTCTCTCTCTCTCCAAGCATAAAAATTAGGGATTCTCACAGAAGTGGAATTTTTTAGTGCAATTGGCATAGGGAAGTGCGCCTCTCCAAAATCAAAATTTTGGCACCAAGATCGAAGTTTTTTAGTGTGTGAAACTCCCAAAAATTCAAACCCTAGTTTGACTCTAGACCAGAAAAACCAGAGAAAGCCAGAAACTCCAAACCAGAATTTCGCAAGTAAATTTTCAAGGGTGAAATTTTGGAATCTTCAGAAACCAAGTGTACCAGCATACTTGCCTCAGTCAAGTGCATATTTTGGTGAGTTCAATTTTCAATTTTGAGAAACTTTATTTTTTGGTTATTCTCTGCTCTCCGGGATAAGATGGCCCCAAGCACTAAGCTTGATGACAAGTTGGAAGGCATAGAGAACTTTCGTGCTTGGAAGTATAGGATTGGACTCATTCTAGAGGAGAATGATCTTTCAAAGTTTATTAAAGAATTTGTACCAGAACCCGCAGAAGCTGAAGCCAAGGAAAAGCATAAGAAAGATATGATTAGAGCCAAGAGGATCATAGCAGATTCCATCAACGATCATTTGATTCCACAAGTGACATCCAAGAAAACCCCAAAGGATATGTTTTATGCCCTATCAAGAATGTATGAAGGGAGAAACATAAATCAAAACATGAATTTGAGAACCCAACTCAAAAGCACAAAGATGAATCCAGGTGAATCTATCTAAGATACTTTACTAGGGTTTCTCAATTCAAAGAACAACTAGAAGCAATTGGAGACAAGCTTGACGAATATGAATTAGTGATGACTGCTCTCAATGGTCTTACTAGGCCTTGGGACTCTTTTATTCATACAATGTGTGCAAGAAAGGGAAGTCTACTATTTGAAGTTGTATGAGAAGAATGTATCCAAGAGGAGGCTAGAGTGGCAAATCGAGAACATTACTCAGAGATGATGATCAAGATCTAGCCACCCATACTAGAATAGGAAAGGGAAAACCTCAGTTCAAGAAGGAGTTTCATCCTCCTAAAAAGTTTCAAAAGTATAAGAAGGGAAACTACAAGCGAAGAGACTTCTTGTAACGTCCCCTTCCATCATTCCCGTGCAAGGAAGGAAACATTAACAACACACGGGCTTATTGCAGACTTAGCCCCAATAATTTTTGTCCATAAATTCCTAACAATTTAAAACTTCTATATGCAGATTCGTCTCAATATAAACACAGCGGAATGAACATACTAGCAAGCACACAAATAGACAGTAATTGCATAACATATTTATCACAGCAGAGAATGATTCAACATAAAGAAGACCCAATCTCATTCGTATGCCATGCATGGATTCCATACTAAGACAATTAATTCATTTCATTAAACATGGACAATTTAACATATTGCAGAACACAAAATGCGAATAATTTATAATACACAGGACACTTATCTTGAGAAGTTGATGTCCAACGACTGGCTACGTGAAGGCAACGTTCCTCCCAACCGTAGATCTCTATCCAGCCTATATTCCTTCAGCTGAGAGATCACCCCCGAGCTGGGCTGTGTATCCACTAAGGAGGACTAGCTGGGTTCACTCACAGCCATGGTTTCAGTCAAGCATCCAAGAAGATAGAGGAGGGTAACGCTAAGCCAGTGAGCTCAACCACAGAGCTACAGGCCTCTCAAGTGAGTTCAACAGTCAGGCACCCACATTACCTACCACATCCAACACAAGGAAGATCCCCTTCTCTGTTACACAGTCCCTCAGGCAACTCTTCCCTCCAGTGCTCTTCAGGATGGGCATAGAAAGGTCCAGCTGTTAATCCTTGAGATCCTAGCCTTCACTGGGTTTATCAAGCACACCCAACCTCTGCATAGTCATTCCCAACTTGATTTCTCACCATTCTGCTCACCAAATACTCAAATCCGTCACTGGTTTTCTGAGCTGCAAAAACTGGGTTTTCCTATTGATTTCGGGGTAGCTAATGCTCCCAAATTCGCCCCAAGGTTCATGCTAATGGATCCCCCATTGGATTTCCCTGTCCCATGCCAAATCTGGACGTTTTTGGTCTTTCAAAATCTGGGTTCTCTCAAGGTCGCGATTTTTGGCTTCCTCACTGCTGGCACTCGTTTTTGGATGCAGAATGATGCTAGGTACCTCCACAATGGAATGGGGTGAGAATGAAGCAACCTCCCATGAGGTTGAGTGACTTCTTGCCCAAGCAAACAGAGCCCATGACTACCCATACGAATTTCAGGGCTGCCCATGCTCCATTGAAGCCATGGGCTGAAATCTCAACCACCTCCTTACAACAATCATAAATGTCACCTAGGGCAGTCAATGGGTTCTCATAATGACAAATGGCAGCCTAGGGTTTAGTCCCATAGCCCCCTCACCACTCCCTAGTGGATACACGTGGCCCCTTCTCATTCGTTTCCTCTATAGCCATTTTTGGTATTTTATTTCAATATTAAATATTTACATCAATTTACAATGTCCCATGGCTTCATAGCACGTGGGTAACAAAACATCAAGCGGGTCTAATTTAAATAAAATCCGAGCATAAACTAGCGGGGCCTTGGCCTTGAGCTCCACGCTAGGGAAACATACAACGTGTGTATACAATATTTACATTAGAGTCAATATTTTCTAAGGGTTCAAAATTGGGGTATTACACTTCTCTTCTTATCAATGTTTCCGTTATGATAAGATGAGACATATTGCCAAAGATTGTCCAGATAGAAAAGGATAATGTAAGAAGAAGAGCAACAAAAGACATCATGCTCATTTTGCAGAAGAAGAAGAAGAAGAAGGACCTCCCAGGAAGCTACCAAAAGAAGAAATCGAAGATTATGTTTTGTAATAATGGTGCTTCAAAGCACTCTCTCAAGCTTGATTCAGGAACTCTGATGATGGAGTAGATTTCACCATCATACATTCCAGTAATCCCTACAAGGAGACTAGGATCAAAAGAGATACTACCAAACAAACAAAGATAAGTATTTGAATTGGAATTTCATCAAATTGTTTAAATGACAGTGTCCAGTTGTGTACACATTTATTTAGGATGTGTATTATGCATGTTAGAATGTTTGCAGTGATATGCATGTGATGGGTAAGTAGCCTATGGTGCTATACACATCACATTGCTACTTGTCTAGAGTGAAACCTCTTTGCTGACATATTGGGAGTAGTGCACGCTCTTAATAATGTTATGGTAGAGATGGAAGGCATCTAGAAGGTTACCATTTGAATGTGGGATATGGATGAATGTTGTGTTATTGGCTAAGATAGCCTTATGACAGTGTGACCTATGTTCTTATGCATATGTTTTGGAAACTATGAAATGTTTCTAACCATGCTACTGAATTTGACTTGTAGCAAGTATCGTACACGATCACCTACAAATGAAGAATGATAGAGACTTGTTCCATAGAACTAGTGACAATGGTTCAACTACAAACAAGACTTATAAAATCAAGCAGAGGAATTCGATTATGACGAGATGTTGCTCCAATAGCCAGAATCATGATGTAATCAAAGTAGAAGAAGATATCGAGCAACCTATAGGACTTAGAGAACCCATGTATGTAGATTGAAGAAGACTTTGTACGGGCTCAAAATTCACCCATGGATAGAATGATGAGATCAAGGATCACCTAGAGTGATGAGACATCAACCTTTTCTACAAGGTTGAAAATAAGAAGCTCATAGATGGGTGCAAGAGAGAACTTGCAACAAAGTTCAAGATCTTGGTATCCAGTGATTTAGAAAGATGGAACAAATGGATATACAAGATGGAAGTATTATGGCTCGTGGATTCTCTCAAAAGGAAGGAATTGATTATGAAGAGACATTTTTTCTTGTAGCAAGGTGCACTTCCATTAGAACCATCATGGCATTTGTAGCCACGATGAAGTGGAAGTCACACCAGATGGACGTGAAAACAACTTTCCTGAATGGTGTCATTGAAGAAGAAGTGTACATAGAATAGCCACAAGGTTTTGAGGTTGAAAACAAAGAGACACATGCCTGTAAACTAAAGAAGGCTCTGTATGAGTTGAAGCAAGCTCCAAGAGCTTGGTATGGAAGATTTGATATGTTGGAGTGTAAAGCCATGGCCACACCCACGGATGCCAACTTGAAGTTATTATCTCTTCATCAAAATTGGTGGATATGACTCTATACAGGCAGATTATTGGGTCAATACCAAGCCAGATATATGCGTTGTTGTGAACACCTTGAGTCAGTATCTGGTTGATCCCCGGCGTGTTCACCGTGTGGCTGCAAAGCATGTGATGAGGTACCTAGAAGGTACAATGGACTATGGTCTCAATTATTCTAGAGATCATGATTTCAAACTGTATGACAGTTATACAGATTTTGATTAGGCAGGAAGTGTCTCAAACAGGAAGAGCACTTCAAGAAGATGTTACAGTCTAGGGTCAGCCATGATCTCATGGCTAAGCAGGAAGCAATCCAGTGTTGCTCTCAGCACTGCAGAAGCAGAGTATATTGCAGTTCTGCTAGTTGTGAAGCTATATGGCTTTGAAAGTTGTTATCAGGTCTATTTGATCTGGAGGTTGATACCACAGTGATTCTATGTGATAACCAAATTTGTATAAAGATGACAGAGAACCTTGTGTTCCATGATAAGTCAAAGCACATAGAAATATGGTATTTCTACATCCGTGATATGGTGCAGAAGGGAGCTATAAAGCTCCAATATGTGAGCACGAATGAGAAGCTTGTAGATGTGTTGACTAAGCCTCTGTCTCATGTGAAGTTTGAGCGCTTCCGTGACAAGCTTGGTGTAGTCCACAAGGACTTTCCTCGAAAGGGGGAGTAGTGCTGATGATGTTGTGGTGCAGTGGGATTGATCATCCCTAGACAAGTGATCCCGTAATTCTGAAAGGAATGATAGGCTTAAATGTTGATCTTGAGTTGCAGTGGGATTGATCATCCCTAGATAGTGATCCCGTAATTCCAAAAGGAAGGATAGTCTTAAATGTTGATCCTGAGTTATGGTGGGATTGATCATCCCTAGACAGTGATCCCGTAATTCCAAAAGGAAGGATAGTCTTAAATTTTGATCCTCAGTTGCAGTGCGATTGATCATCCCTAGACAGTGATCCTGTAATTCTGAAAGGAAGGATAGTCTTAAATGTTAATCTTGATTTATGGTGGGATTGATCATCCCTAGACAATAATCCCTAATTCCGAAAGGAAGGATAGTCTTAAATGTTGATCCTTAGACTGAATCCCTAGTTTTGAAAGGAAGGATTTTCTAATATGTGAGTGTTGGACTAAATCCATGGTTCCGAAAGGAAGGATTGTCCATGGTCCCTAGTTCCAAAAGGAAGGATCACCAGTGTTGTTAGACTGAATCCCTGGTTCCGAAAGGAAGGATTGTCTATGATCCTAGTTCCGAAAGGAAGGATCGCCAGAGTTGTTGGACTGAATCCTGAGTTCCGAAAGGAAGGATCGCCAGAGTTGTTGGACTGAATCCTGAGTTTCGAAAGGAAGGATTGTCCATGATCCCAGTTCCGAAAGGAAGGATCACCAGAGTTGTTGGACTAAATCCTGAGTTCTGAAAGGAAGGATTGTTCATGATCCCAATTCCAAAAGGAAGGATCACCAGAGTTGTTGGACTGAATCTCGAGTTCCGAAAGGAAGGCTTGTCCATGATCCTAGTTCCGAAAGGAAGGATTGTCCACGATCCCAGTTCTGAAAGGAAGGATCACCAGAGTTGTAAGACTGAATCCCGAGTTGTGAAATGAAGGATTGTCCATGATCCCAGTTCCGAAAGGAAGGATCACCAAAGTTGTTGGACTGAATCCCGAGTTCCAAAAGGAAGGATTGTCCATGATCCCAGTTCCAAAAGGAAGGATCACCAGAGTTGTTGGATTGAATCCCGAGTCCCAAAAGGAAGGATTGTCCATGATCCGAGTTCCAAAAGGAAGGATCACCAGAGTTGTTGGACTGAATCCCGAGTTGCAAAAGGAAGGATTGTCCATGATCCCAGTTCCGAAAGGAAGGATAACCAACGTTGTTGGAATGAATCACGAGTTCCGAAAGGAAGGATTGTCCATGATCCCAGTTCCGAAAGGAAGGATCACCAGAGTTGTTGGACTGAATCCCGAGTTCTGAAAGGAAGGATTGTCCATGATCCCAGTTTCGAAAGTAAGGATCACCAGAGTTGTTAGACTGAATCCCGAGTTGCGAAAGGAAGGATTTTCCATGATCCCAATTCCGAAAAGAATGATCACCAGAGTTGTTGGACCGAATCCCGAGTTCCACAAGGAAGGATTGTCCATGATCCTAGTTCTGAAAGGAAGGATCACCGGAGTTGTTGGATTGAATCCCGAGTTCCGAAAGGAAGGATTGTCCATGATCCCAGTTCCGAAAGGAATGATCACCAGAGTTGTTGGACTGAATCCCGAGTTCTGAAAGGAAGGATTTTCCATGATCCCAGCTCCTAAAGGAAGGATCACCAGAGTTGTTGGACTGAATCTTGAGTTCCAAAAGGAAGGACTGTCCAAGATCCCTAATTACGAAAGGAAGGATTGTCTAAGATCCCTAGTTTTGAAAGGAAGGATATTGTGTGTTGCAGGTGATAATGCTCCTGATGATATTCCAGTATTGTAGATGAGGATGCTCCAGTGTTGCAGATGATTATGTTCCAGGATGCTCCAGTGCTGCAGATAATGACGTTCCAGTACTATAGACGAGGATTCTCCAGTGCTACAGATGATGATGTTCCATTGTTGAAGATGAGGATGCTCCATTACTACAAATGTTCCAGTGCTGAAGATGAGGATGCTCCAGTGCTGAAGATGAGGATGCTCCAGTGCTGAAGAAGATGATGATCCAGTGTTGAAGATGAGAATGCTCCAGTTTTGTAGAATATTATGCTCCAGTGTTGAAGATGAGGATGCTCCAGTACTGAAGATGATGATACTTCAGCTCTATATTGAATATGATGATGTTGTTGAAGAACTTCCAATGATTTATAGATGTATCAACCAATGTTCCAGATGGTGTTCTTGATGATGCCCCTCCTCCCTCCGATGATATTGTGTAGAGTTACACATGCAGATGCTGTTTTCAGTAGAATGCCCTTCTTGTTAAGGGGGAGTGTTAAATTAATGTAACTTCAAAGAATATTCTACTTGTACTTTATTATTGTAACTTTGTCGGGGATGTTTTACCTCTGTTCGGAGATGTCATTATTATATTTGGTCGTGTAAAAGTCGTGAGGTAAATCCTCCATTGTAAGTCGGGTCGTTAGTACCCTAAAGAGTGTAATATAATATTATTTGAGTCTTTCTAAGAGAGGTCAGCCCAGATAGTTAAAGTGAGGCCAACCTAGCTGGTATAAAAGTCAAGTAAAAGGTAAAGTATAAATAGAGAGTGAGTTCCTCTCATTTGTACCATCACTCACTTGTGCAATTCGCATTAGAGGAGTGAGAGAGATATCTGCGAAGGAGGAGGAGGATTGGCTTGGGTCTAGAGTTTGAGTCTTTTGTCTCTCTTACTTGTGAGACGTATTTTGGGCATCTATATTGAGGAAGTTCTTGTTGGGTTTTCTTCCCCTTGAGGGTTTCCTAGGATATATTGTTTTGTGCTTTGTGATTGTGTATCTTTTAGAGATCCTTATTATGCTTCTATTGTGAATAATGTATTGAATGCTAATAAAGTTGGAATCTAGTCTATTGTAGCATATAGTATTAACACCTAAGAGTCAATATGGAATGGCAACAAGCCCAAAACGCAGAGTTGGAGGATCGAATTAGTCAATTGGAAGAGGCTATGAGGGTGATGAAGCTAAAACTAATTGAAAACGAGGCCACTAAAGAATCTGCCACCCACCAGCTAAATGTGAAAATCAAAGACCAAGTTCCCTAGAAAATCACCTAATGTTCATTTATGTTATATCAATGTATTTTTTTGTTAAACCAGGTTATCAGACTATATAGTTTTCAGTATAAGTGCATTAGGCTTAGGCTTAGTCAGAACTTCTGTAGATTTATCCAATCAAAGACAGGAAATGTTTTTGAAATTCAGGCCAGGGACCAATTTTGTAATTTGAATCTATGTACAGACGAGGGATTTCTCCCTCTTCTTTAATACAAAATTTGTTATCTGTTTCAATAAAAAAGGGCCTCCTTATGGTATCTTAATTAAATTATTTTAACCTCTAATTCTCTCTTGTCCTGCAAGTTCTCTTTAAGCTTAGATGTAATAATATTTTTAATGTTATTGATATTTTGCAAAGTGACATTTTCGCTAATCCCCCAATGGTTAATCAAGCCATGGTGTCTTTAAACCAGCCTCTCTTGAACCGCAGGTCGTCTTAACTTGATTTTAAAGCAATTTTGTCTTTATATTAGCCTCTCTTGAGCCATGGGTGGTCTTGATTTAATTTTAAAGCAATTTTAGGAAGTCTGTGGTCTCCCATGTACTTGTACATTAGGTACCTAATCATAGCGATGCTCTCGATGGGGGAAAGACCCACTTCTATTAAGAGAATAGGATAAGGCATAGTGCTTTTAATTTCATCATATAGTAAATACTCTAACTAATAATAAAGATAACTTTAAAAGTAACCACCGAAACAATTAAAAAAGGGAAAAAATTTTAAAGTTATGATTTAAGAGGTATGAAATAAGCATGGATTCCATTTATAATATATTTACAAGTTTTTATGGATATAGTGTAAGTGTACATTTAGACATGGTTTTGTTTTGCATGTCACATTTAGGATATGCCAGACATCAGAAGGGACCAAATTTTTAAAAATGCAATTTTTTATCATTTGATTCCATGTCATGTATTAATTCATTCATATCAAAGATAATAAAAAAATACACTTCTAGAAATTTAGCGATAGGGGAACAGCCCAGATCACCAGCTAAGGCCCCTAAATGATCGCTCGGTGATGAAGGAAGTACAAGTGCAAAGACAATCAGGAGGTTTGCCTAGAAGCATCCAAGCTTGAAAGAGAGCATAATAGCTCACTGATCGAGCGCTCTTGCGTGAAGATGAACGGGACTAAGTGGTTTGCCGAAGTTGTGGGGTGTAAAAATACATCGATAGGGGAGCATTCCACCTCAGAGGGAAGAATCCCTAAATATTTGATAAATCCTGATTTAAAGTAAATCTATATTTTTTTTATATATAATTTAAAATTAAAATCTTTTTTTTGTAAGTAAGAGAGTCAAAATCCTTCTATTCAACCAGGAAAATTATACATAGTGTTACAAAAATCTTCCCTTGTGATGGAAGAGATCCACAAGGGATGCACAGGAAAATCAACATGACACAAGACTAAGACCAAGAGAGAGGATCGGTTCATTGAGAGAACCGAGGGGGCTCCCTTCTTCCCTTTTTCTTACGAACATCAATCCAACCTGTGGAACTGAGAGGTGCAACAGTCTTCTCCACCAAGGCCAACTGATTTGGGGTTATTCCATCACTGCAAACTGGAGGGACTGCATGTGCTTCCTTATCACTGTCTGAATGATCTGATTCATGAGGACGTTTCTGCGCCCCTGAAAGCGAAGCTATGGCCATGATCGTATCATTTGGTTCAACATGTACAGGGGGAGATTGCCCCGACTGAGATGTGGGGTCTAAAGTCGGAATTGTTGTTGCTTCCGGACGATGAACTGAGACCAAGGGTTTGTGAATGAATTCCTTAGTTGGTTGTTGCTCATATGTCGGGGGATGTAAAGGAGTGGTTGATGGCAAAAGGTCAGAAGATTCTTTATGTTGTTGTTGGCCGTCCATAGATGAAGTCGCGCGTTTTTGCGGGGTTTGGGGTCTTGCCACCTGTTGGCCTTCTTCCGTGGCCTAGAGAATGAGGGAGGGGTAGGGGATACAGGACAAGAAACCTAGAGGTGCCATGTTTGTTGACATGAATGGCACCTGAAGGCAGTATTCTCATAATCAATCAGCTGCATGTAAGGATCCTCCTCAGTCCAATCGATAAAGATCTTATCCGGTAGCCCTTGGTTGAGGTCGATTTCAACACAAATGCGGGCGTAAGTGAAGAAGCCCTTCGAAGTACAGTCTGTATCAATCTTGATAAACCTTCCCAACGCATTTCCAATGGTGGGTAAAAAATCTGGAGTATAAAAATGCAAAGGTAAATTAGGGAGTCTTATCTAAATCGGAGTATTCATGGCATTCATAGTCAGAGGGTTGAAAGTGGGGAACCATTTATGCATGGAAAGACCAGATCTGCCCCAGAACCATGACCCTTCCTCTAACACTCGTTGGCAGTCCTCGTCTATGGCGAAGTTGACAATGAAGAACCCTTTGGAACAGAGGAACAACTCAAGATTTGGCACCCATGTCTTACTAATCCATTCTCTTAGCGCCGAAACGAAAGGCCAAAGTCTGTTGAAGCAGCAGATGAGGGCCCTTTGCTCATAGATAGTAGCATAGGCAAAGACCTGGGGATCTTCTGCCTCTATCATTTGAGGTTCCGTGGACTGCTCCACAATGAAAGCAAATCCTGAGAGCACCTTTGCTCGAAGAACTTCCACCTTGGATCCCGATGAAGCAGCAAGCCCTGTTTTTACAGCATGTTTATAAGAGTTGGGGGGAGTGGAAGAAGGAGCCCCTCCCCGCAGTCGAGAGACTAGCGAAATGGTTGCATTCGTCACTGTCCCATAGCTCTGAAGCAGAGCTCCATCCTCAAGCTGTCGTCCCTCAAATATAAGCCTTTGAAAGTCAAGCGGAATCCCTGTTGTTTGATGTATCTTGATTTTCAGCATAAGTACGCAGTCTTGGGGGTGTGCCTGCATGCATATAGTAGCGCCATCAAGGGCCCTCACGAAAAGAGGGAAGCCTGCAACGCCCTCTGACCCTTCCGTAGCCAGAAGAAAATCCCTCCGCACTCGAGGCTGTGAATGTCGATAGCGAGGCGTGGGTGGGAGACCGATCGGTTGAAAACACTCCTCTTTCAATGGTGGACCGAGGGGAAGAGCATTCGAGAGGCAGCGAGGCTCTGGATCACATAGGTAAGGGAGCCTCCAGGTTCTATTGCAGGTGACGGCGACAGCGAGAGGACGGACTCCTTCACAGGGTTTCCATCGTTCTCGTCCCACTTGGAGCATAAGATGTAAGGATTCCAATTTAAAATTAAAACCTTATATAATACTAAGTAACTTTATTTAATTTTTCAACTATCAATTTTAGTATAATAAAATACATTTATATACATTAAGATATCAATATTATCTTAATGTAACTTTGTTATTTTACATATATACAGATACCTCAATTATATTATAAACTACATTTATTGTAATCAATAAACTGTAGTGAGAATTAAATTTTATGATTTCTACCATCTCATATAAAAATAAATAAAATTATTAATAAAATGATTTTATTATAAACCATATTTATTGTAATTAATAAAGTGTAGTGAGAATTACATCTTATTGGTTTCTACCCTGTCCTATAAAAATAAATAATAATTTTATAATATTGTATTTTTTAAATTTTACATTTAAATTTGAATAATTTATAATTAATTTGAGGTGAAGGATCCATTAAAATCTTGATTGCTAAAATCACCAATAAAAAATGCTTTCACATTCATTAAAAAAAAAGTGATTTGACAAAACCCTTAAGATATCAATCAAGGGTAAACGCAGGTGACAACAAAGAGATATGACTCTTAAAAAGGAGAACTGTAATCAAAAAGTGATTTGACAAAACCCTTAATATATTAATCAAGGGTAAACACAAGTGACAACAGAGAGATATGACTCTTAAAAAGGAGAACTGTAATCGAGATTCGAGAGATATGACTCTTTAAAAGGAGATCTGTAATCAAAAGCAAAGACTTTTTTTCAGTTGAATTGAAAGGAGGAATATAAATATAAATATATTCTATAGAGATTGAGACTCAGAATCAAATTTTATTTCATATTCGGAGACAAAACATAGAGCAATCAAAAGAGATTGTGACACAAGCAAATTCTATTTTATATTTATAATTCGAGAGGAGACAATTTAGAGAGCAATCTAGCGAGTTGAATGTGTTCCAATCAAGTTCTATCATTTAGATTAAGACTTTTCTGGTATGGAAAAGAGAAGCTAATGGGATAGCCAAAGATTTCATTATTTAATTAAAAAATAAAATAAAGTAATTTGAAAATGGTATACTTATATTTGCAAACTCTATTGGAACAAGTTGTGACAATCAATTTCAACTCACCAACCTGACTGTTCCCAATCAACTTCAACCGACTCAAGGCTCATCAACCTCAAGAGGCACCTCAAATCAATTTGGCTACCTAACTCAATTGAAGCTATTCAAGTTCTACTTTATAAAACATTTATTTCCATACTAAAATAGGAATAAAACCAGTGTCAGCAAATCATAAAAACCTTTTAATTCCATACTTAAAAAAGCCATCAAAGCACAGATTCACTCAATACTCATATAGTCATAAAAGCACAGTTACACTCTTATTCAAAATCCTTGAAAACAAGTCTTAGTTACCCAACTGTATCTTCCAATCATAAAAGCACAGTTTCACTCCTACCCAAAATCCTTGAAAACAGTTCTTACTTACCCGACTGCATCTTCTCGTTCACAACTGCTCCTGCACTTATTCTACGTCATAAAACATTTAATACAATACTCACAAACATAATCATAAGCACAAATTCACTCAACTCAAAATTTCAACTCACCCAACACTAATTTCTGGTTATATAGCTTGGGAAATCACACGACTCTTACATCTGAGTATTTGTTGGACTTGCAATAAAAACTCTTACTCTCCCTTGACCTAACAAAGATATCAAACAGATCATCACCACAAACTGCAACACTATAACAGTTAATATTATGAAAAGTTTCGAACCTTAAAAGAATTTATATATGAATTTTTATGTAACAAGGAAGGCTGGATAAGGAAGGAGACAAAGATATCAAACAGATCATCACCACAAACTGCAACACTATAACAAACTTTTTATGTAATATTATGAAAAGTTTCGAACCTTTCAAGAATTTATATATGGATTTTTATGTAACGAGGAAGGGTGGATGAGGTATGAATTTTTATGTAACAAGGCTGGATGAGGAAGGAGACAAAGATATCAAACAGATCATCACCACAAACTGCAACACTATAACAAACTTTTATGTAGTATTATGAAAAGTTTCGAACCTTTCAAGAATTTATATATGAATTTTTATGTAACGAGGAAGGGTGGATGAGGAAGGAACAGTATAGCAGTTTCGAACCTTTCAAGAATTTATATATGAATTTTTATGTAACGACGAAGGGTGGATGAGGAAGGAGCAGTATAGCGAATAACCAAAACGCCATAAACTAAGAAGTTGCTGAAAATGCAATTTTTGTTGCTTAAATCAAGTTTTAGATGAGTTGGGTAGTTTTAAATCGTTGTGTTTAGCCTAAAACAAAGATTTGGGGATTGCTGAAATTACAATATTGTAAAAATTGCCATTTCCAGGCTGCATTTTAATAGGATTCAGCAAAAAAATTGGTCCGAATAAGGGGCAATTTGATTTGTCTTTATCCCAAGCAGATGAGGAAGGGTCCTCTGGTCCTCTTTCTAGATTGCAGGAAGATGAAACAAGTGTACACATCAGTTTACATGTGATAACTGGTAACCAAGGTATGAATAACTATGGACAATTTGTTGTACTTAACTTGTGACTTATCAATGTTCACCAACCACAAGTTAAGTAGATGTGCTAAAATTTCACCCAAATTATAAATAAAATGTTCGCTATAAACACTTAAAAAACAGTAAAAGTTTTCAAACATTTCAGTAAAAAACTTCACACAGCAATGTCGGCTAAAAAACTTATGACAAATCATAAACAATGACCATGGTGAGAAGGTTGGTACATGAAAAAGAAGAACGAGATACAAGGTTGCAACATGAAAAAGAACTTGAAATAATTAAAGAAAATTAACGATATTTGTAATAATTTATTGAAGTACAAATTGTACTAACATAATAATTAAAAAAATACTGAGGTAGGAGATGTTATGACTTGTACTCAACAACCTGTATTGTCTCTCTCGAGTAAACTCATTGTATATTATTTTTTTAGGTGAAACACTCGACTCAGCAGTCGAATTGAATTAAAATTCTTTAAAAAAAAAAAAATAACACTAACCCCACCATCAACGGCACATTGTTCTCAGGTGATGAATTGAATTCATTGTGTTATGACAATAAATAACACTTCTTTTCTTTTCTCAAGTAATTATGATGAACGATTTGGATAATAAATTCTGGATTCAGCATTAAACTGCATTTAATTTCCTCTGTAAATGATCTACAAAGACATGCGGTTGGTTTTGACCGACTGTACGTTTTCAAATACAGTCCGCTTGCATTTGCTTGGCCTGTATCTACTACGTGTAGTGTGAAATTTAATGTGTTTACTACAGTCAGTCGCAGGAAAGAATACACTGTACAAAGCGAAATTCTCATTCCAAACACTGGACTGGTCTGTACAAGAAGAAGCGAAGAACAAGCTACCATATAGGCAATCTCTCTGCACAGACTTCAAAATCGCTAACAAAGTGCTGTTAAATCTCGTCTTCTTCTTCTTCCTCCAGATAATCTTCGTCGTCATCAGTGTCAGCGTCTAGCCAGTCGTCAATAGGCATGCAGGCATGCTTATGCCGGATTTTCCAATCCAGGGCCTGGCAGGCACGCGAGCAGTAATTCACGGTCCCGCAAACGGAGCAGCGCCGGAACTCGTGCTTTCTCGTCTCGGGCCGCCCGCAGCAGGCGTACGAGCAAAGCCGCAGCCCGGCGCACGGGGGCCGCAGTTTGAACCACTCCACCATGAACTTGGACGCCGGATGCGAATCCGGCGGAGGGACGTTGCATCCGAAGTCGCTCAAGAGTGGGCAGGCTCGAAGAGACGACGACGAGAAAGCGGGATTCAGCGTTGTCGTTGTTCTGAGATTTTTCATCCACCCTGGCCGCAGAGCTCGCAGATTATCCTGCGATTTCCAGTACTGAGGTGGGTAAACAGAAGCCAGCTCTCGGGCGTTTGCCTGAACTAAGAACCGCCGGCCTTCGGCAACGTTTTTAGAAATGCCGTAACCATCCTGTAAGCAATGGCCGAGTTCTCGCAAGGCATCTATGTGCCCAAGAAAGGCCGCCCGTGCACACAGCGCGACTCCTGCCTTCAAGTCCTTGTCCTTCTTGCCGCCTCCGCTTCCATTGAATTGTATTATGGCCAAAGAATATAATGCAGACGCGTGAGATGCGATCGCAGCCTTCGCCATTAGAGACGCGCCACGACCCCTGTTATGCAGGCAGTAGAATCGAATCTGCAGAAAGTCCCCCAAAAATAAATTGTCAGATACAAGGGCGGGCGGCTAGCAAAACATTGAGTTGGCAGCTCTCAAAAAATAAAAATTTTAGCTTACCATGCCGAGGGTATAGCAAGCCTCTACATTTCCAGCATCTGCGCATTTTTTTATGAAGCGATGAGATCCATCGCACCAGTTAGATGCCTTTACAGCGAATGCCGAGTTGGAGGCTCTGAGTAAAACAAACTGGTGGAAACCGATTGCATGGAATCTTTTGCATCTGCATAAAAGAGATCCATGAACGCCAGCGTTTTAGATCGGATTGAACTTCCAAAAAAAAAACAAAGGGCATCCTACAGGCTCTAGTTGTTGGAGATGGTCAATCTAACAACTGTATATTGCATTGAAAGAAGAGAAGAGATTTTAAAGCGTCAGAAGCTATCTCAAAAATTACAAGTAACTCAGCCGGACAAGCAACCACATTCGAGGGGAAAGCTGTTTTATAGTGGTAGAGGCTATTTCTAGACGCTACAAAATAACACACAGAAGAAGCATATGACTAGTAAGAAATACTACTCCTATGTAACTACCGTATTTTCGAACTTAAATAATAGCAGACCTGCCCTCAAAAGTTCTGATGCAGATCTCAATCTGAAGGTTGCTGTAGGATTCATATGTAGCAAATAACTGATGTAGAGGATACTAAAACCAACAGATTCGAGCTTGGGATTTTGTTGATGCAAAATGAACTTGACCAAAAAATAAAAGATGCATTAATATGGTCTGGTAATTTTAGTGCCCACCCAGAAAACTTACGTTAGTAGAGCGCTGATAAAATCAGCAGGCCTTCTTGAGGAGGAACTGAGCTTAGAAAGAATAGACACAAGCAAATCGTCAGGAATGTCATCGAAGTGATTTACTCGCACTTGGCGTTTTCTTTTGCGACACGGGCTGCTCTCACGTCCCCGTTTCGAATCCCGCCGACAGCCTGTCGAAGGAGCGGCAGGATCCGGCGACGTATAGCATGTACCCCTCCTCGTTTGCATCTCGAAACGGCCCCGGATCGAATCGCAGGAACTCACAGCGTCGTCAAACCCAGAAACAGATGATGACTGCTCACTGTTAATGCAACATCGAATCGATTTCTTTTTTCATGGACGTCCGAATCCAAATCCGAATCCGTTGTTGATCTTCAGATCCCGCCCTGAGGATCCGGATAAAGCATTGCTATAAGTACAGGTATTGCACCCGAAGGCCGCAGATTAGGGATTGAACCCTCGACCGACCTAAACAAGGGTCCCGGCAGCCATCGACACGGTGATAAACATGAGAGCGAACTGATAACGACCGAAAAGGAAAAAAAGGTAAAACAAATCCCGGCGGGAGGCCCTCATCTCATCATCACAATAAATAAATTACACTTACGTCTTCCGACTTTTTCCAACGCCGCCGGGACGTCTATCTCGCCGAGCGGAGGTGGTGGAGTGGAGCGGCGGGACACCCTAGAAATGGCAAAAAAGACACGTCCACGCCACCGCCAGACACGAATTCTGCTGCCCGGGAATGCCCTAGCACCTGCCCGACTTATGTCACAAGATTTGGCCGCTTCCTCCCGGCAACCGGTGGTCGGAAACCACAATCACATCACCAAATTTGGCCGTTTCCTGCGCGTTTGATGGGAACAGTTATCCTTTCCGGCCGCCGGCAATCACAATCACAATGTACAGCCAGTCAAGTGCCCTCGTTCACGCCATTGACCAAGTCAAACTTCACTCATCTCCTGATCACATGCGTGCGGTGATGGCGCAGAGTACTGTCTGCACTTATGTCTATATACGGAATACTCTGTACATACGCTATACATTTGTACGATTTTCCATACATTACACGTGTGAATGCCACATTTCTCCACTGACATAACTTCACGTGAAGCCTTTCTTTTTTTAATTTTTGGCAATTATTAAATTGTGCATTATTGACCCCCTGAGTCGCCCCTTGGGAATTAAGTAACAAACCTTTGTCTAGGAGGAGTCCCTTCCTTACAAGGAAAGCATTTGAAACAATGTTCGTTCCCCATTAACACGAGCCCGTTGCCCCATGTTTCAGGATAAGCATTGACAAAAAAAACACACCTAAAATTCTCAATCGAGAGCAGCTTCGCCCCCACCTTGCTAGCTCCCCTTGACCCACACACATGCACGCTAGCTATTGGAGAATCTACTGGTGTGGACGCGTAACATTGTTGCCACAAGGGCACGAGGGGGATTGGTCAAATTTACTACCACTAAGATGATGTGGATTGGGGACAGAGTAGGTGGATGAGTCAATGTGACTATGGGTTTTTGACACGACAATTGAGTGAGTTAGAAATATGCTCTGGAACATGTTGGTGAGTGTTCTGCAAGCCTCTGACGACCGACTCAGGCATGGCATGATGGGCCTTGTATCTCTTTTTGGCTACGTGGAATGAAAGGATTGAGCCATCCATCACTGTGCATGCAGGGATGGCTTATGTAATCATTTATGTGCCAACATAATCATTCAAATACATTATTCTCTGTGTGGTATATGGAGAAGTGTAGCCAATTTTGGAGATATTTTTGAGTGCATGTATGAGGCAATGCATATTTGTGTCCTATAGATTTGCATCATGTTGCTAACCCATCATGCCATCAATAAGTAAGTTGACTAAAGTTCAGATTATAATTATTTAAATATACCATAGATGAAGAATCATGTGGAGCAACAATATATATTAATATTTTTCAACAACTAGATCATATTGTTCCAAAGGTCATGCCATGTAATGGCAATACATGACAAAAAGTTGAATTCCCCGATAAAGGTAAATTAGCTTGTTTTTTGCTCATGTGGGGAGTAGAACTAGATTATTCTGTTTCGGGGTTGTTTTAAGAAAGGAGTTTGCAACTTGGTATTTTGGACATCTGGAAAATTGCAATCTAAGCCATTGTGAATTAATGTGAAATATTTTATAAGTTGCATTTCAATTATCTTTATTAAAAATGGGGTGATTTAGTTGTTCTCTATTACGTTTTTATGTCCATGCTTAAGGTTATGATTTTATATGATTGGGATTTTTTATAAAAGATGTCTAAAGAGGTTAAATTTTAGTGAGCAGCGAGGAGTTTTTACTAAGGTTTAATTTCCATTAAAGTTATTCCTAGAGTCATGGAGTCACCATGATGTAGTGGTCGAAGATGTGGTTGCGGTTGATCTTTTCCAACTAGGCCATCTTTGGTCCTTAATTTTAAAAGGGGTAGCACACCTTATGCGTGAGCTGCGAAACCTCATTAACATTTAGACTATAGAGCCCTATGCACTAGGTAATCTTTGGTCCTTAATTTTACTCAGAGAGTCAAGGGGTAGCACACCTAGGAAGTCCCCATTGCTATTGATGCATGAGATACAAAATTCCACTAACATTTAGACTACACAGCACATGCACATCGAGTACTAGCATAGGCATACATGCATTAACCAACTAGACCATCTTTGGTTCTTAATTTTACTCATGGAATCAATGGGTAACACACCTAGAAAGTCCCCATTGCCATTGATGCGTGAGCTAGGAAACCTCACTAAAATTTAGACTACATAGCACCATGCACATCAAGTACTAGCATAGACATGCATGCCTTAACATTCTATGTGTCCACACCTCAATAATCCTCAATAGTTATGGACCCATATTCCATTCAACTCCAAACATCATTCAACAACTTAATAGACATCCCTATAACTAAAATGTTTTTCTAGGTATACTATGAATAATAAAGCAAGCACATACATGTCAAGGGGTTGTGGATGGGGTGGTTTGGACAGTTTGTGTGGTCGTCCCCACCCGGGGTCGATCCCCCCAAGACGCTACATGATGCCCCCGAGGTGCCAACATTGTACTTTGAAAAAAAACAAGCATTTACCTATTTTGTTTGCATCACATTGTCTTTCATGAAGCAATGCACAAAACTTACTTTCGCAAAGTAAATACAAACAATGTTATATTTTTTTTTCTTTGTTTCCATATTATTCATTTTTTTTCTTGTTGATGCTTATATACCCACAAAATAATTAGCTTGCAATTGTAGGGCAGTTGGCATTTGTGGAGGTAAAGTCACCACAGGTCACTTGTTCAATTCCTGCGGGTCAAGGGTCGAAGGTGGGAGCCACCCAGAAGGGAATTAACTGGCCCATGGGGCATCCAGGATGGTCCTCATCTTCACACAAACCTAGTGACAACATCTTCCAGGTGGGCATATCGTTCTTCCATTCAACATTGGGGTTGGCCCTGGCCTAGGTTATAGACCCATCCTTCGGATGTGGGGGATTCCTAGTTTGAAAAAAAAATACCCATAAAATAATTAAAATATTATGTTTAAATTATCCTCTAATTTACACTCTATAACTAAACCAAAACCGAAAGTAAATACATCTATCCAAAACCTAAATTATAAAATGTAAAAGGCTATCCAATATCAATAACTCCTCTCAAAGCCCACAAAGTTTACAACTCCTCCTAATCACTTTGAATTAAAAAATTGTAACACTTATATTAAGAAAATAAATCTTAAATGAAATTAGATGTAGGAATTGAAACAATTTCTCTTAAAATTCAATAAACTTTCTAATAAAAAATAGCATATACTAAAATGTTAGGTTATACTATTTGGTGGGCTAATTCTAGTGGTTGAGTGTTGTGAGTTGCAAATATAAGTTCATATAGTTAAGTACTCGGGTTAGTTATCTATGTGATTATTGAAACTCCACTTGATGTTCCCAACGGGTTAATTTGCCTAAATTGCAACTAAATAATTTACCTTGAATACCATCTTTCAAAATAAAAAGAAGTACTCAAAAGATTTTCCATAATATACATTTGATAAAAAAAAATACAATAATATTTATAATCAATGATCTTCTTTAATTTTAACGAGTGGAAACAAACCCTAAATGACTCTAGAAGAGTCGTTGTGATTATTGAACTCATTATGTTTTATTATTGTAAATCATAATGTAGCAAAGGAATCTTTTTCATCGTATACCACCAAGGTTGAACATCACCTAGCTTTAAGTTGCACCCTATGACCTTTTCCCTTTTTCATTGTATTATCATCCATCTCCATCTTTTAAATGGTGAATAATACAATCTCTATCTTTAAATGGTGAAAAAAAAACCCTAAATTGACCCATATGAACTCATTATGGATATAATTATGTTATGTTCATCACAATGGATTGAGGGACACAATCCTTTATCGTACAAGAAGTTAATTGGTTAAGCACAGTACTACATTGGACATTTTCAAATGCATAATTACTTTAGGTTATAAAAATCCAAAAGGAATTCAATTTCAAATGTGACATTGATTAAACCTCACATGGAAATTGAAAACCACAACAAGTGGATATATAATATAATCATAATGTGAAGGGTTACTTAACGGAGGGTAAGATGTCACGACGTTGCATTTTATATTTTCAGATAAATTGTACAATATATAATTCCCCATGGTTCCTTGCATATGGACTATAACAAACACATGCTATGGATATGGAAATAGCTTGGGATGCATTTTAGATTAGAATAATAAAATACAAATACCGACAATAACTTGTGAAGAATGTGCATCTTAAATAGATGCCACTTTATTATAAAGAGGTGTAAAGTTTAAATATATAGGAATGAATGATTTCTTTTTTATGATTATCTTGTTATGTGGTGATTTCCTCTAAGCAAGCACTGTGAGTTAAAGTTTTTTATTGTATATGGAAATTATTAGTTTGGCTTATTAGTTTGACTTCGAAAAGTTGATCCATATATTAGAAGTATAAACTATACAACTTTAAGATGCGTTTGATGATCTTTATCTCTTGTCATATATGAAAGAAAGCAAACCTCAATGAATGACTTAATATGGCCTCTTCTTCAAACAAGATGTACCAAAGTAAACTATGACGGGGTGATAAGAAGGGACTTTGGTTGAGTATGCTTAGGTGGAGTAATTAGAAATCAATAAGGTCATATCCTAAAATTCTATGTTTAGGATAGAGGATCTAATAATGAATGCGAAGCAATGATAATGAGATTAATAAAAGTGGTTAAGATGAATATTGATCAAGTTATTGAATGATATTGAGATTAATAAAAGTGGTTAAGATGAATATTGATCAAGTTATTTTCAAGGAAAATTTTAGGTGTGAAATTTAATTCATGGGCTAATTTTAGGGGGTTTCCAAAAAAAGATTCGTCAATTTCCATTTTTTTCTAAATTGATTTGCCCAAATTTCCTAGGATAAAATTATTTTAATGTAAATATCGCCAAAATTGTCCACGAGCTATATAAAATGCTTAAAAATTTGAATATTTTTACAAAAATATTGCCAAACATTTTTATGGTTGGAAATTTAAGAATTCATAAGATTTGCCAAGGTTTCTACACTTTAAGATAATTATGGATCCTTAACATTTTCCATGGTTATCTTTGAGGAGGATTACAAGATGGTTATAGATCCCTTGAATGGAGGGGGGATGAGTCTATTATGGTATATGGAGATTTATGTACAATGGTGCAAGAATGCAATGTCTACTTACCAAGTAGTTAAATTCATCCACGTGCACGAGGAGAAAGTTGTCACACTCATCCAATATTGGATAACAAAGAAGGTTGTCACACTTAAAGGAGAAAGGGTGTTCAAGGTGGTTGTCTCACAAGCACTAGTTGAGAAGAACAAGTGGAAGGGTCCCATAGGGAAAACTCATCGCTTCTTTTACGATTCAAACTTGGGTGGGGTCTATAACAATGCCCTCTTTCACCAACTTGACTTTCCTCTCACAACTATGTTTTTGAGTTTAATCTTAAATCAAATTGAGGGTGGTTCACTATTCCCCTACCTTAACACCACCTTAATCCCATAAATGGAAAATTTTTACTAGATCATGCCATTGTGAGAATGATTGGGTCGACATTATCAAGTAGGGGAGTTGCTCCTCCCATATTCACATGATGGGAGAAGATGGCAAGGACAAATCACTGCCTTTTATTCCCCTCTTTGATTACTTAACCCACTTTATTACATGTGAAAAACCATCACTTTGAAACTTTAGCAAATAATAATTGAAAACCTTCATCCTTGACTACACTCTCAAGCTTGATAGGAGACCCAAATACCTCATTTATAAATGAATTATTGGACATGAGCTTAGAGGACGACTGCTAATGGAAGACATAAGAAAAATGCTAAGAAGGAGGCCTAGGGAAAAAAGGAAAAGGCATCTTCATCTCTTCTCCAGTTTGCTTCTCTTACTTTTTTTTGTTATGATGAAATGTATTAATGTTTCATGGTGGTCAAGACATTGTCAACTTTGTATAGCACTCACCTAGACTAATACAAATTTTATAAATATTGTTTTTTTAATCAAGATTCTACAATGTCAAATGAGATGTTAGATTGAAGCTTATACCAAATCTTTGGATTCACTTTGTCAATCTTTATATATACAACCTTAAGCATCATAGTATAAGCATGTCACTTGATTTTAGTAAGGTATTCAATTAGTTACATCCATTATAACAATAGTTGGATTCTTTATCCTTGAATAGGGTGACAAGGAGGTGGGGAAGGGATACTCAAGATTCGACGCAGTATGGTAAGGTGGAGACAACACCTCATTGCATTGTACCAGAGGTCACAGGTGGCAACGATTAAGCATGCACGATACAGGTTGGTATGCACCACTCACTCATACATTAACTCTTAGTTTTGGGCTAGAGTGATTATGGAAACTAGTCTATGTGAATGAAGGGGTGTTTCCATGATGTAATCCCTTGGTGATCAAACGACCCCTCAACTAACTCCAACAACATACATGATGCAAATGACTATTTTTGGGTGGTTTGTGGTGAATCATTGCAAAGGAAATTGTAGGATGAAGTTGCAATGCAATGCCCCATATACGATCTTTTAAAGCTAGAAGCTCGAGTGTGAGTTTGGTAAGTCCAAGTCTAGAGGTAATTACTTGTTATACTTCCTTATGGGTTCCTTTTTCTAGCTAAAATTGGGCACATCAATGGCGTACTGGTGCAGCTACCTGTTCGTGGACATTTTGTTGGCTCTTTCCAAGCAGAGCTTGGGTTTTATTACTAGCTTTTTGCCAGTGCAATGAAACCCCCACCTCCAAGATGGTCATCTCCATTCATTTACCAATGGCATGGCCAAGAAAGGGCAGGGGTGAAGAGGAAAAAGAGGCCAAGGACAAAGTTATTGGCCTTGAGTTATGTAAGAAGCTAAAGCTTCAAGCACGACATATAAAAGGAGAATCCCCACCTATATCTAGTAGGAGATCTCTTAGGCAAAGGATCGAGTGAAGATGGAGCGTGACATGGTTAATGATGAGGAGGAACATGAGATTCAACTTTCAATCCCTGATGTCGTCACTTCTCTGAATTGTGACACAAAATATTTCAAAAATTTTCTCCTTTATTGGAAAATGAAACCATAGTTGGGGAAATCCCTCATGGATAACAAGGAGGGGCATAAATAAATTTTGTTACAATTAGATTATCTTTAGGGTCTGATTGGAAGAATAGAAGCCAAGATTAACTTCATTGCCAAGGCAACCACTTGTTTCGAATTTGCAACATTGGAGAGTGTAGAAAAGGAGCATCCATCTTCCCAGGTTCAAGGAGTTCTTATGATATCTAGTTATGATGATGAATAAACTCCATAGTTTTTCTTATGTTCGAGTTCCCATTTTGGTCTCAAGTTATCATAGGTTTGATCTCATCTCATCTAAATACCACTTGTATACTCCCATATTAAGGAAGATTAGAAACATTGCAAGTAAGACAATGTTGGTTCATAATGAAAAATCTTACATTTTGCAGCTGGTGTGGTTTCCCTTATGGCAAACTAGTAAACTAATAACCTATATATTCTCCTTTTGTTTAATATAAGTTTAACTTAGCTTACAAAAAAATAGTTGAATTATTTAAGTTTCATGACTAATATAATAATGTACTCGTCAAGTGTTTAGCATGTTACTCACGCTAATTAATTTTGAATTAGAATCAATCACCTAAACTAAACTCAAATAACATATTTTTTTATATATATATATATATATATAAAGAGAGCACATCCATGTGAAAATGAGATGAGTTGTTTCACTACAAAGTCATTCATTCAATTGTGTATGAAAACAAAACTTATCCTTGATTTGTACTCATGAGTTTATTCAAAATCTGGTTGTTAAGAAAAAAATGACCACTCTACCATGTCAACATGGATAAAATCTTATGATAAGATAGCCGCACGGATGCACACACCTTAATTAAGATTCATTCACAACATATTCATTGATATAGAAATATACAACAACTATGGAATTGCGTAAGGAAAACCTTTAGAGATAGACCATGGGATTATCCATTCACACCACGTTCCTTAATTTAGAGGTAGGCAACAACTTTGAATAGCGTAAGGAAAACCTTCAAAGATAAGAGCATGCGATTATTCAAATGTTCTCTTTGACTTATCTCCCCCTATCATTAAGACATTGAATGTATTAACCATTTATAATTTCTTCAAAACCTAGTTTTATTGGTCTTGAATTTCTCATTCTTCAATATAAATTTTTTTAAATGATTCAAAGGAATTAGGTAGAGGATATAGTTATACTTCAAATGCTTTGTGAATTGGGTGTTTTGTTATTTGAAATAATTAGGTTACATGAAAGTATTGAAATCTTTTTTACAATAAAAATAATTATTTCAATCATTTCAATTTTAAAAAAAAATTATAATAATAATTTAATAATAGTAAATCAAAAAATCAAAATAATAAAACATATAATTTCAATTTTAAAAAAAAAATTATAATAATAATTTAATAATAATAAATCAAAAAATCAAAATAATAAAACATTTAACATTCTTGGAAGGAACTTTTGTCTTTCATAAAGCAAAAAGAAAAAGAAAAGTGATTTGAAGTAAATATACTTAGGAAAATAAGTAGAGATAGTGATTTTAATTAAGTATAGATATATAGGATGAGTGAATAACTTATTCCAAGAATTTTGTGATTAAAAAATGAATGTATTAATAAAAATAAATATCAATTTTATTTATTAATATTTTTAAAATTAATTAAATTATAATAATTTTTATTATTAGTTTGGGGGTAGTTTAGGTGGTAAAGATGAGAAGCTGTAATCATTTGTAAATGGAAGGCCGCGTGTTTGAATCCTTCAAACTTAGGTTTTGTGGATGCACTTAGGGGTATAGAGGTAGTGAAATTGGATCCCTGAACTCTGTGTCACTTGAGTACCAACCCAACTTCAATTATTGATTCTCATACTAAAAAAATGTATATTTAATATTAAAATATGATTATTGTTGTTTATTTTGTTAAGTTAGTATGAAAAATGAAAGGTGTAATGCAATTGCCATCTATTTTGTTAAATCAGTATAACATGTCAAAGGTGTAACGCCAAGTTATATAGTAATGACACGTATAAATCTGTTTTGAATATGGCAATATATATAATATATATATTTTTTGAAAATTAAAGTTGGGAATATTTTTATTAAAATATTTTATTTTAAGTGGTTGTCGTAGTCAAAGGTTTAATAATACTGTTATATTGAGAATATTGAGAGGACGTGCATTTTTAAAATATTATAGCAATAAAATATTTATTTTAAGTTATGAAAAAATAGTTTGTGTTATGTTCATTAGCGTTTATTTAATTTAAATTTTTTATATGGTAAAGGATTAGAATACATAGGTGGCCCTTGGCTTTCGTGATATGGGGAGAAGCCCACGAGGAAAGAAAATGTGATTAAAAAAAAAATAAAAAAATAAAGGATTTACAACTATGCAACCTAAAATCTAGAAATATCGACAAAGAATACCAAGGATTCACAGAGAATTAATATAAAAACTGAAATCTTCGACATAAAAATGGAATATTGATAACAATCTTCTTTGTACTACGATAGGTATCATAGTTTAATTAATTAGCAATGGAGTTTTTTTTTTAATTCATGGAAGGTTTCCAACAAATCATTGCGTAACTTTGTACGAATTCCAATTGACTTTATATGAATGCTTGTAATATGTTATTTGTTTATGGTTTATAAATGAGTTTCTTTTATGGAGTGGTAAGTGTTATGAGGTTGTTCTTAATTTTAAAGGAAATTATGAAATAATTTATGCTTATGTGAATTTATAAACAAGGACTATTAGGTGGCAATGGTTTTGATAAAAACACTAGATCAAAATAGGTTGAGACATAATAATGTCTTTTATTAAATATAGATGTTATGAAGGTATTAAGTTAGAATCTATTTTAGAGAATGTTTGGTGGTTAAATTTCATATCAACACATTTAAAATTGAAATGATTTAATATAATTATGTTCTACACAATAATAGAGTTTGGAAATATATTGTTATGTAATTTCATATATTTTAATTTACTCTTATAATTATGTTTTACATTTATGTGTTGTTTGGACATATATTGTTGTATAATTTCATATATGAGATTTTAATGTAATTTTTTAACAACACATATATTGTTGTATAATTTTATATATGAGATCGAATATTTTTGGTGTAAATTTTTTTATGGTCAATAAAATTGAGGTAAAGTTTGTATTTAAAAATATGTAATTTATTTAAATTTTAGTGTTAAATATCTTTTAATTTAAAATAAATTTGCATTAATATTATTTTTTACAATTCTTAAAAAAATGGTTAATCAATCTATTATTATATATAAAATAAACAAATTTGATTTTAATTTTTTCTCTTCTCATATAAGTTAAAATCCAAAAAATAACTTACAGTGATGTTTTTAAAAAAAGAGTGAATTCATATATCCTAAACTCCTACGACTATAGCTTCTAGTTTTGTTCAATAAGTATCAAAACCTATAATTTTGTGACATAAGTCTAAACCCCACAACTTAACAAGGGTACTTAACAAAATACCAATTACATGAACTATGTCAAGTTATAATGTGTCGATTAAAAGTAGTTTTATCTCACATTCAAATAGAATTTTTTTTAGCATGGTCAACATCCTTGACCAATCTTTGTTTTTCAACAAAAATTACTTGTGAACACTTCATCCTCAACGTTACCAAACTGTAATGTAAAAGGTCATATGATAACCCATAATTAGAATAAAGGAGCACTTGCGAAATGGCTTAATGACAAGTACAAACTAAGGACATAACCACCAATGAGACAAACTAAAGTGAATTCATCTCGCTGAGAAAAAACAAGCTTTTTGCCAATGCTCAAAACAATGATTCCCCCCTTATAACATTACCACATAGCTCTGCTCTCGATTCTGAATCCCTATTTTATTTTTTTTCTATTCCTTTGGAGTGACAAGGAATAAGTGGAGAGTCTTTCCTATTTCCTTCCTCGATTTATGAATAGTTAATTTTTTCATGGGCGGAGAAACAATTAATGAAAGGAGCTTGCAGGAAGCTTGTGAGGGAAATCACAATGTGGGTTACAATGTTTTTGGCGGAAGAGGACACCCTTTAACCCATCACCGATGGAAGCACGCCAAGATTTTGGTAAGAGGGTGAACATGTGCCAGTTCCTAGATTTCTAAGAGCTAAAGGGTCAAGCTGGACATGTATTGAACGAGGTGCCATGTGGCGCACATCGAGGCCCTGAGTTGCATGCAATTCTCCTTCACAGTATGTGATACAACACGTGAGAACTAGGTAAAGCTCTTTAGGAGTGTAGTATGAGCACCGGCTCCTCTACTAGTTCACAAACCTATGTAGACGTCATCATCTTCCCTCCAATCAAATGGTAAATAATTAGATTTTTAAAAATTAACCAAAAATAAAATAAATTCAATCTAGAGTTCAACATACCACATAAAAAAAATTAATACGTGTGGCAAGGATTAATCACTCAAAGCGATCGCTATATATCCCTGCTCTATAGGGACATAATAATCAAGTAAGTTTTGATTTTAAATTAAAAGTTAAATATTTTCAAATCAAAGAAGATTAGATCTCTCGCAGTTTTCATAACTCCTATGTCATTATTCGATAAATGTGAAACTTGATCCCTTTACATTCCATAGGATTCTCTAAACTAATTCTCAAAATCAAAGAGCTAGTGTAGAGTTTTAACTCCATTGAGTTTTATCAAGTCCTTCGAAATCTTAATTCCCAAGCAAATCATATAGAAAATAAAGGGACTCGAATGGACAAAGATGCCTACCCAAAAATGGGGGGATCCAAACATAACTTACGTTCCATGAAATCAATCACCTCGAACATTAATCACGACATGAAATTCAAATTGAAGGAAAAGTAGCACATGTCATTAATGTGGATGAGACATGCTATTACAAGCCCCCCTCTCCTCTCACTATCTAATCATGCTTAGAAGCTTGGGCGAAATTATGTATTGAACATTGTTGTGATGGGTCTATTTGGTAAAAGTGGGATTGAGGTTCCTCCCAACTTTTCTTAGAGTTTTGTTGCAAACAACTTGGTGACTGCTCTGCTAAGTTTGTTTCTAGTCTTCAATGCATATTGGAATTGCATATTCTTCTCCCAAATTGATGTATTGGAATTGGTGGGTTCATGCTTATATTGTTCCTAGTGTAGTATATGGTTACCATTAGGTGTTTGCTACAGTAGTGGCATTGTTCGCTCGAAGCCCCCTATCATGGAGGAACACCACCACATTAGTTGCTACACCCCATGTGGAATTATGGATTGCAAATGGGTTCAGAGAAGGATTGTGCACCAAATAGAGGACCTTCAAGTAACTATTTTCCCATCTCAGTTAGTTAGAAATTCAAAATTGGAAGGAAGGGTGGTCGTCTTGGGAAAGCAAATAGAGAAACTCATAACATATCATAACATCCATTATATATTGATTTGGGATCAGCAAGGAGTTCTCAGTCATTGACTACTCCAAAAATTTCAATTAGATCGATCATTGCACCTATCAAGGACGATGATATAGTCCAACAAGGTCAAGGGGACATGGATTATGAGAAAGCAACTTAGGAAAACAATAAGGAAGTCAAACAAGAAGGCCATAGTGGGTATGTCTTATGTAATTTACCTGGATTGTATAATACAGGATACCTAGGGGTATACCTAAGGGGATAATGAATGTATATTATACTTTGGCCCATTTGGTAGTTGGTGGATAATAAATATGGCCACTAAGTAGTTAGAAAAAATAATAAAATAATGAGTAGTAGTTGGTATAGTAATACTCGTGAGAAAGTATAAATACACATCCATTACCTATTTGGGTGTCCCCTAGATTTCCCATATTATCCTCCCTTGGTACATTACATCTTTCTTTAAAACTCTCATGTTTTATGATATCCTAAAAAAATTACTAAGCCAATTTATTAAAATTTATAGTTGCAAATTTTATAATTTTATGAAAAACATGTAAGGAAAACTCATTTTATGAATTGACTTTTAAGAATTCTAGGTATTTTTAATAATCAAATTCAATTTGTGACGGGATGTTTGAGAGTTTTGAGTAATTTTCAATCCCAATTATCAAACTTAATAAATTTACGTAACATAGAATATTATTAAAAAATCATTTCCTTTACAACACAATTTTAGTAGATTCAATCTGTTGACAAATTAATTGGTTTTTGTACTTAGTTTTTTAGATTTAGTTTTTACAATAACAAGAGAGGTTTCAGAAGATGCATGCAAGTTGAGTGTTCTTAAATCTTCATTTAAAAAAAAAATCATTATCCACATGTTAAACTATAAAAAAAAGTCATTATCCAAAAGTTAAACTATAAAATATATTACATGTTTAAGAGATATTCTCGCACTCCATTATGTAAAAGCACGGTCTCACTTTTTAATAAATGGCAAATAATTCACACTTCCATATAATGAAGAAACATATTTTATACAACCAAAAAATTGGTTCATTGAGAATCTTGAATTTGATTTAAAATGATAGTTTGATGTAACAAATTTATGTGCAAAGTCTATTATGTTCGCTAAATCAATGCAAGAGTTTGTTACGAAATCTTAAATTATAATCATTTCCAATTATATTTCGCGGAGATCTGGGAAAATAATTTATTTTTCAAAATTGAGTGTCACGGGTATGCTTTCATACTATATTGAATGCATTTTGTATAATCTTGGTCCTTTAAGTGTTTTATGTTGTCGTTTTATAGTTTCTTTAAATTATTCCATTATTTTAAAAACAAAGTGGTTATTTATATATATATATATATATATTCGTTGAAAAATATATATATATACACACACGCTAAAGAATTCAAAATATAAAACATAACATTTTATGAATTACATAATTTTAGAAAAGAAAAGAATGAATATGTTTTCGGAGTTGAATATAAAACAATGAATAGCAACTTAGTGGATTATAATATAGTGATGAAAATTGTTGCAGATGCTTTCTATAGCTTAAGTAGGTGAGATGTGTCATGTTTGTAAAGTTGACATGATACATGTTGGCTCCAAAAATTAAATATAAAAAAAAATTCTAAAAATATGAATTCCAAAAAATAAACATAAAAAATTATAAAACCAAGTATATGTCAGTTACAAGTTTAAATTAGCTACATTGTAAGACAAATTTATATGAACCAATTTCAAACTTCTCCACTATTTGGATAGATGAACCAACAATTTGGGAATATTTAGATATATGAGTGAGAAATTTTAAACTGTCTACATTGTAAGCCACATTTATATAAATGTATATCAAATCTAACTATTTTCAAACTCTTCTAGTATTTGGATAACTTGACTAACAATTTGAGAATATTAAGATATATGAGTGAGAAATTTCACTCCATTTAAACACTTTCCTCTAATATTTGGATAGCTCTACCAACAAAGATATATGAGTGAGAAATTTCAAACTCCACTTAATCAATTCTAATTATAATGAAACAATTTTAATTCCAAAGTTCTATTATTGCAATTTACTATATTGGACCTTATACAAAAAGAACAACTATTATTATGCAATCTACATACATCACATTATACAATAAAACTTCTCAACCGTCAGAGCATATATCTATTGAGCCTTTCAATAGCATTTTCATTTCAATTTCAGAAAACATTTTAAACTCTAATTATCCAACGTGATTTGTATGTAAGAGTTGACCTAGCCTTCTAAGTTATTGAGTAAGAAAACCTCTAATTTTTTCTGGCACAAAGACTCTAAACAAAGAAGCTTCAAATTTACATTTACATGACTATAGGTAAACATCATTAGAATTGCTTTCCAAAGCTTTTAGTAATATCATATATTTATTTAAATCTGTATAATTTTTAAATTTTTTTACGTTGAAATTCCATAATATTTTATTACTTTTAATTTACAATTAGATATTTTTCACACCTCACATTTTTACTTTTCCCACATTTAACTAATATATATTTTTCATTACCTGGATGCGAGTGTCGTGGCAGATATGGCGGGTGGCGAGCCCATGGCACACAGGCTAGCGCGCCCGACCCGTGGAAAATTTTTGGGGGGGTCATTTAAGATGTTGTGGGGATCATACCCTGGTGCATTCACTCCTGTAGCTACCATGTCGTGTCAGTCAAGCTAGTTTCAGCCTCCAGGTACTACCACCAGGCTTCTCCTTCGTGTGGTTCTAATGGCCTCCATTATGTACAGGATAAAGACGACATTACGAGTGTTTCTTGCCATTGTCAGTGATTCCCCGATGCTCAAAACCTCGTTTCCACCTACGAACTTGGCTTCTATTACCGACTCCTAGTTCTCTGCAACTATGTCGAGGTAATGGGGAAAACCATGAAGAGGGAGGGTTGGTCGAATTACCACCGTCCAAGACCGGGGCAGCAACATATGGTTATGGGGAGAGGGTCTCCATCCCCGTTCGACTTCTCATCGACAACTAGGAAGCTCGCCTAATCGCCAACCATCTCTCCTCTGGAAGGAATGAGAGTCGTATCAACCATTACTGGCTCGCGAAGAACATGATGGGTGCTCTTATAGAAGACATGGTGGCTAACTGGTCCAAGGCCAAGGACACGACACAGTCTCTAAGGGTTCACTTGGTTCAGATGGAAGGAATTTTGGGAAGTATGGAAACCACCTTTGGTTGGCAGACATATGTCCTAAACAACCATGTCGGTGGTAGCAACATAGTTGTAGAGGGAGTCCCTGGGGAGAATTCTATAGCGGAAGGGGGAGGTGAGTCTGTACCGGCAACCATGAAGCAACGTGGCAAGGAACTCGCCACAAATTCCTTCCCCATTCCATCCACGACTGGTCAAATGTCAATAAAAAGAGTTCGCAATGATATTGAGGCGATCGTTCTTCTCTGGCGCAAGGTTGAGCCCCAACCCGTCAAGCTGCTGGCTCAGGGAACGACGGAGGAGGACAACTTCAGCTGCCCAATTCTAGAGGAGGTTCCCCCTGATGAAAACACAACGTGCTAAGGAGGTTCCAGAAACTACTTGCGATCTCCAGTTTTTTGTTACAATCTGTTTCATAATATTGTATATTTTAGTTGTTTTTTTATAGGCTTTTACAAACACTATTCTTCTTCGAAAAATACTTGCTTTCCTTGCTCCGGGCAGAGGTTTTGTAACTATGAGCACAACTATTTTGATCCTTTTGAATACTTGGGCTAGTGGCTCCACTTACTCAGACCACCACAGACAGTTATTCTCTATGTATTTTTTATTTCCATTGTTTAATAGACTACTGCAACTTACAATTATATATATATATATATATTTCATTGTCGGTTTTTCTTTCTTTGTCAAAGCAACATCTACAAATTTATTTGGGAATGATATCTTTTAAATATGATAGATTTAAATTTTATTTTTTAGAAGTGTTTAATAAATCTAAAATTAAAATAGATTTGAGGTGAGATAAACTTAATATATAGTTATAGTTTAATTCATAGTAACATAATTCGACCGTATTGGACTTTCCTGTACGGAAATCCAAAGAGTTAGAAAATCCGAATAGGAGGAAAATGGCAAATTATATTTTGTTTTAGAATTTAGTTCATATATTTTGTTTAAGAAGTTTATTATAAATATTAGATTAGTTTTTATATTAGATTTGTTTTATAATATAAATATAAAATTTAATAACTAGTTATAATATTAAATGTAGGTTAATATTTTCTGGAATATCATATTAGAAATTTGTTTTATTATTTTATAATTTATTTTCTGTAATTTAATTATTTAATATTTTTATAATTAAGTTTATAAATGCATTATTAGTTTTCGTTGTTGTTTTTAATGAATATTAAAAATGAATGTTACATGTATTATCGATATTTTCTAAATTTCTAAATTTTAAAAAATATGCTTTTATAATCTATAAGAAACCTATTCCTGTATTTTTTTCGTACTATATTTTTTCATTACGTATTTTTTTCCATATCAAATCGTATTCGAATCTATATTCGTACTCGAATCTGTATTCGTACTCGAATCTGTATTCGTACTCGAATTATGCTACTATAGTTTAATTATGGTTTGTATTTCAAGGAAATTGATCTCTCTCAATGCTTGATATAAAGTCAGAGTTAAAATAATAGGAGTTGTCTAAAAATTCGATGATCAGACGGTCATTTTTAGTCGAAATTCGACGTTTTTTTTATTTTTCAAAATCCAATTTTTTTTGTGTTTTTATTGGGATTTTTTCAAAATGAATTCAACGCCCTCAAAAACCTCTGGGCACCCAAAATTCTAAAATATGAAAGCTGTAAACTGGATTTTGAAAAATTACGGTTAGATTTTTTTCAAAATTATGCCCCAAAAAATTATCTATTCAGACTCAAATCATAGAATTTTTAAATTACGCAAAAAAAATACATCTTAAATTTTATTTTGATTTATACATCTCTTAAATATTTTCCATAGCGAAAATATTTACCCAAAAGTTTGAGTAAATAAATGTATTTTTTCAATTATTATTTTTTAAATATTACAAATTTAACATTAGAATCAAATTATTTAAAAGATTGCGGATAAACAAATTTATGAAAATATTAATAGAATCAATGTCCATACAAGTGGAAGAAAGCAACTATTATAGAATATTCAATATGGCTTCTTCTCTAGGAAGGACGGATCAAAGTGTAAACTTCGATAAGGCATTTATGCATAAATTTGGTTTAGCAAGTTTAGGTGAAGTAACAAAAAAACCACCAAAGGGATATTATAAATCTTATTATTGGTTTTTGGGACACATTCAAGGTGAAGGTTCATCAAGTTATTTTTGAGTGAGTTTCCAAGTTAGTTATAGATTTCCTCATGTAGAGGCCACAAGTTCATCTTGGGCGGTAGATATGAATATAAAATGGTGTATGAATGTAATGTCTTGTTTCAAAGTAGTTAAATTCATCATTGTGTGCAGTATAACCAACATATTGTAGATTAGATGGAAAACAAGGTCATCATACATAAAGGAGAAAGAGCACTTAGTGTGGTTGGCTCACAAATGGTAGAGAAGGACAAGTAAAATGATGCATCCGTTATCAAGTCTTAACTTGAAGGTTGAGGGGGGTTCCATTCCTCTCTATTGATGTCATCTAAATCCATAAATGGCAAGAATTAGATAACGTCTTGCCATTTTGAGAATGGTTAGGTCAATCATGTCAATTAGGGGAGTACCCTTATACTCACATGATGGGGCAGGTGGTAGGGATGATTCATTAATTTCCTTCCCTATTTGATTACTTAACCCCTTTTCTTGCATGAGAAGAGATATCACTCCAAACCTTTAGTGAGCATGCAAGTCCAAGGAGGGGATAAAATTCTTCATCTCTCATTGCAATCTTAGCCTTAAAAAAGAAACATGAATCCCTCTTTTGGAAGGAATTGTTGGATAGAAGCTCAAAGGACATGCTAATGGAAAATATAAGCAAAAAGCCAAGAAGAAGCCCCACCAAAAAATATAAATTCCTTCTTCAAATGACATTAAGGAATGGTTGGAGAATTTCATCACTCAACAAAAGTTGTAAATCAAGCATTCCAAGGACCTTGTAAGAAAGATGAAGAATATGCCATTCAATAGGTCCATCCATGGTTGATGGAGTTCATGGAGCTTTATAGGGATTAAGAAGAGATGAAGGGTCATGCCAACACTAACTTTGAGGAAGAATTCATTAGCATGTTAAAAGGAATCCAAGTCAAAGGACTTTAGAATCAAGAGATTGCTAAGATTGTAGAAGATAAGTTGGGTTTTGAATGCCACAAAACCATGAGCTATATTCCAGGTTGTACATCTTCATCTCTTCAATACTTTATTTATTTGATTCATTGTTATGATGTTTTGCATTTTGGTTTCAATATAGATAAAAAGTTATCAACTTTGTATAGCCCTTACTTGGATCGCCCCAAATTTTGTAAATATTATGTTCATATTTTTACTAATATAGATTAAAAATAAATGATTAAATGAAATTTATACCAACAAGTCTTTAGCAAGGAGAAAACGCTAAGGCAAAGTCGTTGTTGAAGAATAACATTGACCTGTTTCTATTGCATTATTTGATGCAAAAAAACATATAAAAACACCGTAAAATCAATAGTGATTTTAATGCTAAAGCCTATGCTTCAAACAATGGGTCAACTTCAATGGGTTGAACTACATAAGTTTGTGAGTGTAAAGCAATCCCAATGCTAAATTTAAGTTGACTAGCTTGTAAAAATGTCACGTTTACAAAATATAATTCACTAACTACAAAATTAAGCTTATCATAGGAAAACAAAATAGAGCCAAAGGAGATTCTTAATATAGGTTTCTATATGTCAAAGTTATTATTAATATGGCTTACTATGAATTTTAAATAGAACTAAAATACACAGCATAAGCATAAGATGAAGAGCTTGAGTTAGTGCTAACTAGCGCCATGCTTGCTATAGTTGAATCTGAGCTACCCCAACTAGGGAAACATGAATTATTATGGTCACATGATAATCATCGTCTTATATGTGCTTCAATGCAAATACACTACCACAAAGGTGTTATACCGATATCATGTTGAGGTCCGTAACCAATCATGTTATCATATTCAAGATAATAGAGATACTTCATATGTTATAAGCTTCATGGAGCTTAGGGATATAAGGCATGTATAGTTGATAAGCTAAGTACAAGCTAGAGCCATTGATTATGGGGACACTGCTAATCCTTGTTGAATATGTATAAGTACAGAGATTACAATAATCAGCTATGTTTGAAACGATATGGTAAAGTAAGTAGAATCTAATAGAATACACACCTCTTTGAACTAAGTTAGTATCATAGCTAACACAACCTGTATGGATAGAATCATAGATAATTCGATATGAGTAACCCATTGATCCATAGCTAATACATGACGTGTTATAGTAAGACGAGCTTAGTCATAGCTATCATGGGAATACAAGTGACATGGGCTCTTCAAGCTCTTAGTTCAAGCTAATCTTAATAGCTTACAACAACTCTATGAAGCGGTATTGATCAAGCACTTTCATTACCAATACTTACACAGGTACTAGTAATATGCATAATCTGTATGTATTGATTTTATTGATATAACATGTAGAGCTTATAACTCATATAACAAAACACCTTATACTAGTAGTGCTTAGTTAATACGAGTGTTTAAACTAATGTATTATGTGTAACCAATGATGTGTACATTATACAAGCTTGCAAACTTATAACCTGATTACAACAGTGACAGTATAGATTATGAACTGCTTATCCAACATAGAGAGTATTACACCTTAGCAGGTTGAGTACTAACCTCATTGTAATCATTGAATATGAGTTACATTGATGTAATCACTAGAGCTAGTACTAAAGGTTAAAGTGTACTTACTTTACCTCATTAACTCACATAACTTGTACACATCGTAATAGTGTAATCAACATGCCCATATGAGCTGCAAGCATAACTAATTCCATTACTTAGGCTAAGCTTGAGCCTTATGGAACCAAGATGCCCATGCATGTTCAACTTTTTGGTATTGTGTTCATAGCGTGTTGGTTTGTACTAATAATACATGTATAAATATTATGTAAACTTGACGTTTTCAAACTGGTAATCAATTGGCTTCTTCCCCGAATGACCCTAATCGATGTTCGACAATGAAGTGAGAGCATTATATATATATATAAAAAAGCAAGTCGGTTAGTATATATTAATTGGCTTATTCCCCGAATGACCTTATTCGATGTTCGACAATGAAGTGTGAAGTGAGAGCATTTTATATATATATAAGCAAGTCGTTTAATATATATATATACTCGAATCCTACCACTTCGAATGCGAAATGAAAATGTATGTCTTATGTTAGCGCCAGCAACCCCCGTAACTAAAGGCTTTCTTCGACCTTTCTCGTTTACCGTTCCAAGTTATTATTGGCCAAACATGCATTTCCCCATACCGTATAAGATTGAATGTTCTTTTGTACAATCCATTGCCTCTAACATATGACTCTTATAAAAATAAAGAAAAGCACCAATAAAAAATTCAGACTTGATTATGAATTTATGTTTCTTAATATTCTTGAAAAGCTTAATTTGGTGTGTATATATGTATGTATGTATATATATATATGGAGCCTGATGGGTTAGCTCAAGTGGTTGAGTGTTATAATCGCAAGTAGAAGGTCTCGGGTCAAATCCTAGGGTGGCTATGTAGGGCCTCACTTGATGTCTCCACTGGGTTAGGCCTCGCAATCAGGGCCGATGGTTTACCTTGGGTACCATCCTTGAAATAAGGGGAAGTACCTGAGAGTTTCCCATGATGTGTTCCATTATATATATATATATATATGGAGTCAAGGCCTTACTCTTAGAAAAAGGAAAAAGTGAAGTGCAGTACAATTCGGCCATGGTAGTGAGGAGATTACAGTTGTAGCAAAAGAGAATGTTGATTTGAAAAGTAAGGAAGGTACCCATGACTCTTGTGGCCATTGCATAAATGCTAATACACACTCATCAATCCAAGTGAATAGTTTGCTCCATGGGAGGATTTTTCTATTGATATTTATAGGACTTTATGGGAGGGTTCATGGCATTCATGGGAGGAGCAAAGAGATTCATAGGATAGTATTTTGATTGGGAAATTGGTGGCTTCGTCGTTTGTTGGACATGAAGAAGCTGCCATTGGGTCCTCGAAAAATCAGGTTTTAGTAGAACCCATTAAGCTTCATGGTGACAAGGAGGTCAACAAACAAGGTGGGTCATTGAAGACTGAACATTACTACTTAGACACTTCTTTGTCTCATAGGCGAAGGAAGAACATAGTGGAAAATCCAAAGACAAGAATCAAGAATACTAGCATCCCTTATGTTGTTCTCATGCCAAAAGTTGGTGAGAGCTCTCAAATAGCAAAGGGCCGGGGTTTTCTCATGCCTAAAGGTATTGGATGGGACAATGTGAAGTTCCTTCTATTCCACCAAAGCCATTGAGCGTTGACCATACACCTTCCACAAACCTTATTGGTTATACTATTTGTCGTTCTAGTTGACTGCATGCAGGTGTAGGTGATGCTTTTTACACGCAGTTAGCTAATTTTGCAAATAAAAAAGGGTTTTCTTATGTAGAGAATAATCTGAAAGCCTTTCAGGAGTTCGAGGAGGAGGAAGTTCATGATGTTCCCGTGGTTTAGATTGAAGATGATGCTCCAGGTAATATTGCATGCAGTCCAGCAGCAGGAGCAACAAATGGTAACGTATGAGATAGAATAATCCACTTGTAGTGTGCCTCTAAATGTGCTTACCTTCCTACTGGAGGATATGCAATTGTGGAATCAGTCAGAGCAGTCTTCCACTACAACCTGACAGGTAGATTGACAAATGCCAACAAAGGTACATGCATGAGGCCATGCAATCCATTAAGGTGGCGATGCAATCCATTGAGGTGGAGTTGTGTCAATTATTGTGGAGGTAGCTAGAGCCAAAGGTGGCTGCTAAGTCACCCAACGACATTGGCATAGAATAACATGATTCACAAATATTAAATGTTTGTGAACTAATTTTAGTTCTAGCTTAGAATTAGTTCTAATTTAGCATTGCATTCGACCTTAGATCAGATATAAGTTAGGAGATCTTCACAAATTCCTCTCTTCGAAGATGAGAAATAGTCACATCAACCAAAATTGCCTCGTTATGAGGCCAAATAAGAGGTCAATCTATGTGATCGGTCAAACTAAACATCAACACGAATTCACATGTATGAGTAGGTTAAAACTTAAGTTAGGAGATCTTCACAAATTCCTCTCTTCGAAGATGAGAAATAGTCACATCAACCAAAATTGCCTCCGTATGAGGCCAAATAAGAGGTCAATTTATGTGATTGGTCAAACTAACCATCAACACGAATTCAGAATTTGGGTGCTTGGCCTGCCCTGTGGCGTGGGAGATCTGGAAGGCATGTAACCAGTTGTTATTTGATAATATTTTCACTGAGCCCAACAGGGTGACATGTCATATTCAGGCTTTATATGCGGAGTTTAAAGTGTCTGCTCAGGTGAGTCTTGCTACGGGTATTCAGGATCGCATTACCTTTCCTTCTCATTTACTCTGTTCCGGCAACTGTGCTCATTTTGATGGGGCTGCTCTGGCTTCTTTAGGGCTCTGTGGGGTGGGGGCATTTATTAAACTGTCATGCGGTGATCAAATCCTGCTTTGGATGTCTGACGGTAGAGGCACCAACACTAAGGGTGAGCTTTTGGCATTATGGATGGTTCTTTTTTTCTCCTCCAAGGTAAACATATTACTGGCTCAAGCGGCGGGGGATTCTCTGGTGATTGTCAACTGGGTCAACTCTGTGGTTGTCATCAATGCTCTTTCCCTTAACTCATGGTGGGATCATACTAGACACTTTCTGGACATCTACTCCACGACTGCTATTGTTCATATTTTTCATGAACATAACTGTGTTGCCGATGCACTCTCTCGTCGTGGACTGGGGGCTATTGAAGGTCAGATCTATTATGAAATTATCAGCGGTGTGACTCAGCCTGCCTCGGGTTTCTGGTAGATTTTTTTTTTTATAACGAAAACGGCTAAGAGATTTTTGTATTAAAAAAAAGGTGGTTGAAACCAATTACATAGTGTAAGAACATGTTGGCTTCCTAACCATGGAAAGATACCATATCTTAGCCTTCCTCCTTTACAAAATACCATCTACATTCAGCAGAACTAGAAACTACCAGTAGAATTACCTTAACTTTCAGAAAAAACAACAGACTTATAACATCCGACAAACATCCGTCAATCCCGACAAAAAGAAAAATCATAACCATGGCAAATTATAAGAATTTCTAGAAACAGAGTGGTCTTGAAGCAAAATTCTACAAAGGTTCCCAGAAAACCAAAAAGTCTAGCTAGTTCCGGAGCACAGTGCATCATTTTTGTTTCCAGCATCGCCCAGGCACAGAATCTCCATCTTTATTTCCATAATCTCCTTACGCATGATGTCCACTTTCCCCTCGATGCTTTTTGCAATGACACGAACAAACCGAATTTGTGCATCTAGGTTTTGATCCTCCACAACAACAGAAAGTCGTTCAACCTTTGTACTGAGTTTGCCAATTTTGGTACGAGCCTCCATAGTTGTTGCTTGCTCCATTGCGCTTAGCTGCTGCAGAGCTTTTTAACTTCACAATTTTCTTTTTTCAGACCACGAATCTATGCATCCAAGATTGTAAGATGGTCATCCACCACTATGAGCGAGGCCGCAAGGCCCTTCTGTTCATCCCGACCATGAACCTTCTCATGATATTGCTCTAAGCCACTACAGACAAAAATCTTCTCACGCTGCTGCTTAAGACCACCACACACTTGTATCTTCTCACGGTGTTGTTCGCAGACCATACAATCCTGGCTCCTTGGCCATGAAGGAAACTGTTTCCTGAAATCCGGAAGAATACTGCCATGGCGAGGAAGAATATGTTTGCCGAAGAGATGGCTAGCACCATCAGCCATTAACTCACTCAAAAAGCAAGGAGCAGTTTGCTTGTCATAGGGGTTCTTACCAGAATCGGCCATACTCTTCCTCACAAAACCATAATTCTCCCAACCAATGCGTCTTCCAGTTTTGTAAAGCCACCGACTTCCAGCTTCTTCTGAATTGAAAGGATGCATGCTTCCCATGTGGAAGCCACGTGATGGGAGGGTGCGAGCGTCCCTCCATTCGAGGCCCCAAAGTGGGTAAAAATATTTGGTTAAGATTTCCCAGTCCGTCCTGTAATTCACCTTAAAAATTCCTGGAATCCATCCTATGCGAAGTCGCCTAGCATATGTTTTATACATGTTGTTAATTTGAAATCAAAGACAAGGTATCCATACCTTAAAATTCACCTTGTGATTGCTAACTAGGATGCCACAATCTAGTTTAGCCCCCTTGTTTGCCATCACATCTGCATCCTGATTGTCGTTTCGCAGGATATGCAGAAAGATTATACTTTTAAATTCACTAACCAGGTATTTGAGAAGATTGTGAACTTTGGATTTAGGTCTCTTTCTGTTCTTGCTCAAGTTCCTAGCCTCCTTGATTACCAGCATTGAGTCGCCGCATACTACTAAGTCAGGGATTCCTTCCTCTCTTGCGATCTCCAGACCTTTTGTGAGGGCTAGCCATTCTGCACTATTATTTGTTCTTTTGCCGATACCCCAGGCATAGTCTTTCATCTTATTTCCGTCGGAGTCGCAGAGGACTCCCCCCGCACCTGCCAACCCTGGGTTTCTGGCAGATTTTCCCTCATTAGCATTTTAATATATTTTGCGGCCTTGTTTTTTGGGAATTTTCTTTTATATCTGGTCGGCTTCATTTCACATTATACTCCTTCATTATGCCACTGCGTTGGATATATTTTGGACTAGAGTATTTTTTGATATACTTTGACTTATTTTTCTTTTTTCTATTAATTTCTATATGTTTTCCTGTTGTTTCTACTGGAGGATTGGTATATCCTAAATTGGTTTTGTATACGCCAGATTCACTAGTTTGGTTGCTATAGGCTGTAGTGTTTCATGTATTTATGGTCACTATTTGGAGTTTTCGATACAGTTGTGGTCATCATAATCTATTATGGCATATGACAGAAGACTGCCTAGATGATATATTCTGTAATCACTTATACTTCAATATCAAGTATAGATTTTTTCATTTTGAAAAAGGGTTAAAACTTAAGTTAAAAAGTTAAAATAGCAATGAAATATGTACAATGTAATAGAAAAAACCGGCAAACCCGTTACTATAGTCGTGCAGCTGAAGGCCACGACTAATATTGTAATAATATTGTAATAATGTTTGGTTGAATCGATGTGCAGCTGAAGGCCACGACTAATATTGTAATAATGTTATTAGGACTTATTTTGTTAAATTAGAGTAATACGACAAAGTTGCAATGCCAAATCATAGAGTAATGGCAATGCCGAGTATAAATCTGTTTTGAAAATAGAAAAATAATTAAAATAATGAAAACTAAACTTAGGAACATTTTTATTAAGATATTTTATTTTAAGTATTGTCGTAGTCAAAGGTGTAATCAATACTGTAATGTTAAGGATATGTTATTGTTGTGAGAGGGTAGGTATTTTTAAAATATTACTTTAACAAAATATTTCTTTTAAATTATGGAAAAATAGTTTTTGTTATGGTCGTTAGCTTTTATTTAAATTTCATTTTTAAATACATAGTTGGCCCTTGGCTTTCGTGGTCTAGGGGAGAAGCCCACGAGGAAAGAAAATGTAAATCAGACACGTAGAGCTCACACCTTATTTTTTTAAAGTAACCCAACGTTGGGAGATTACTACAATAGGTATCTAGTTTAATTAATTAGCAATGGAGTTGTTTATTCATGGAAGTTTTTCTAATTATGTAACTTTGTATGAATGTTTGATTATTTAGTTTTTATACGGGATGGTAGGTGTACGTGTTGATGTTGGTTAGCAATGGAGTTTTTTTTATTCATGGAAGGTTTTCTAATTATGTAACTTTGTATGAATGTTTGATTATTTAGTTTTTATATGGGATGGTAGGTGTAGGTGTAGGTGTAGGTGTAGGTGTAGGTTAGTGTTTTTAATTTCAAAGAAAAATTGTGAAAAAAATTATATTTGGGATTTAGGAGAATCTACAAAACAATTAAGCAAAAACTTTGTCCATGTTTTAAGGGTTGAATATTTCTCAAAATCAAATAACATTAGATTTCTCATAGTTATTGGTGATTCCTATGTCATTATTGGATGAATGTGAAATTTGATCTCTTTGCATTTCAAACGGCTCTATAGGCTGATTCTCAAAATCCAAGAGTTTGTGTAGAGTTTTAACTTTGTTGATTTCTATCAAGTGCTTAGAAATCTTGATTCCCAAGCGAATCACGTGACAAATAAAGGGTCTCAAATGGACAAAGATGGCTAACTGAAAATGGGGGGACACCCCACCATAGCTTATATTCCATGAAATCGATCACCTGAAACATTTGACATGGCATGTAAGTCAAATTGAAGGACAAGTGGCATAAGTCATCAATGAAGATGAGATAGGCTATTACAATCCCCCCTCTCCTTGAACTCTCCATTCATGTCTACCAGCCTAATTGAAGTTTTGAATTGAACATTGTTGTGATGGGTTTGTATGGTAAAGGTGGGATAAAGGTTCCTCCCAACTTTTCTTGGAGTTTCATTACATACAACTTGGTGACTGCTCTACTCACTCCATTCCCAATTTCCAATGCATTTTGGAATTGTGGGTTCTACTCCTAGTTTGATGTATTAGAATTGGTGGGTCCAAGCTTGTCTTCATCTTGGTGTAGTGGGTAGTTACCATTCGATGTTTCTTGCGGTATTGGTGTTGTTGGCTCAAATCCACCTATCATGGAGAGATGCCACCACATTAGTATTTATGCTCCATGTGAAATTACCAACCTCTAATGGGTTCAAAGAAGGATAGTGCTCCAAATAGAGGAGCTCCATGTAGTTGTTTCCCATCTCAATAACACGATTTCCTCTCAACTCCAAGCTCAACTAGTTAGAAATGCATAATTGGAAGCAAGGGTGGCCATTTACGGAAAAAAAATAGAGAAACTCGTAGCATATCACAACATGTAGTACCAAGGAGTTCTCACTCTTTGACTACTCCGAAAAAATTCAATCGGATTTGTCATTATAGCTATTAAGGAGGATGATATAGTCCAACAAGGCAAGGGGACATGGATTATGAGAAAACAATTCATGAAAACAATGAAGAAGTCAAACAAGAAGCCCATAGTGGGCATGTCTTCTATAATATACCTAGGGAGGATAATGTGATACCTACTGGTATACCCAAGGGGATAATTAATGCAATGGATAGGCCCACTTGGTAGATGGGTATAGTAAATATGCACACTAAATATGTCACGTCCCCATTTTGACCCCCTTCGCATTTAAATCGTAAATGATGTAAATATTGTTATTTAATCATGGTGAGGGGCTCAAGGCCAAGGCCCCACCATTGATTTAACGTTTTATGTATCGGTAATTAAAAATAGATGCCTATGGTTCTTGTGCTAGATAGGCACAATGTAAATAAGACATCATGTAAATATGGATTTTAATGAAATACCCACAACTAGCTATGCAATGCAACAAAGAGATGGGGGCATGATTCTACAAGGAATAGGGAGGGAAATTATTCAAACCCTTGAGCCAATGGTGTTAATCCATGTGTCAATGAGAAAACCCATAAACCACCAACTACCCATTTTGGGTTATGCACCCAATCATTTAATTCTTCCAGGAGTTGGTTGAGGCAATTAATGCCTTGGGAATGGAGAGGTATGGAAGCCAATTTCGTGCATGGGCAAGCCATCAACCTGTGAATTCGTATTTTTGCTTCTGGGGCAAGAAAACACCCACGAAATGGTGCCCAAAGCCATTCTGAACCCATGGCCTTTGCCCACTCACACAGTCTGAGCTAGCTGGGCTTTCCCCGTTATGTTTTCACCATTTTCCCTACATTTTCCATGCCTGGGAGCTCGCTTTTGCATTGTGCAACAGCTGGGAGAGGAGAGCCACGATTTGGGACTGTGAGGGAGGTTGTTTTTGCCCCAAAATACCCATGGGCATTTTTCTGAAAACGGTTTTTGCTTTCCAGGGTTGAATCCCCAATTGCCATTTCGTTTTTGGGTCTTCCCACGTTTGTCTGGGCTGGTAGAAACTCCATCTTTGGGCATCTCACTGTAAAAACGTTTTTATCATGCCCAATAATTGTGGTTCTGCTGTTATGTGCATCCTTGTTTTGGTTTGAATCTGTGAGCAAGAGATTTGGAGTGGTAGTGGACAAAATTGACTTGATAAACCTAGTGGGGGGGAAATAACCTCTCAAGAAGATCAAGAGGGATGACTACTCTTCTATGCGCACCTTAGACACTCTAGATTGGAAGGTATGGCCTGAGGGACTGCGCATTGGTGAAGGGAATACTTCCTTGAGTGGGGTGTGTAGGCATTGTGGGTGCCAAGCTAGATAGATCTGGTAGAGGTATCCCTGGCTCTGTGCTTGAGCTCACTAGCTTAGCAATTCTTCCTTTCCATTTCCTAGCAGCCTGATAAACCCAATTGTAGATTGGCTTGGCTCATCTTGGTGTATGCTTGGCTATGTGTGAGTCTGCTATTCCCTGGTTCCTTGTAGACATCATGCCCAGCTCGAGGGTGGCAGTTGTATCAAGAGGTTGATAAGCACAACTGGCCTATGGTTGGGTGGAACGTTGCAAATGCATAGTTGGTTGCTTGGGACTACTTTGTTAAGATAAGTACTCTCTTGTGTTAACTTTGCATTTGTTTATTTGATGAATATCGTGAATGTATGATGGATGTGTAATTGATATTACTTCCGCTGTGTTTTCTTATAATTATACATTCCCATATGTTCTTTTATATTATGTGAAGGCTACTTTAAAAGTTCATGGGGCTAGATGCTCGATTTTAGCATCACGACCCTCTCCATTGCACTAATATGATGGGAGGGGACATGACAGAATGGTATCAGAGCTGTTGGTTGCAGCATTGGACCTCTATGGGCCAAATCCGATTACAGTCACATGGGAAGGTCCCTTCCTGATCACCATAGGTATCAGCATCAGGCCTAAACTGGCTAAGTTGAATAAAATTGCAGAGGTAAAGTTACCTCCTACTGAGCAGCAGTCATCACAGGAAGAAGAAAAGAAGAATCCGAAATTGTTTTAAGTGTTTTTGAAAAAGTTTCTTTAAAGTCTGTTTCGGGAAGGACTCAGAAGTCCTCGCCGCAACGGCGGGAGAACTCGCCAAGTTGACTCGAAACAACGGAAAAACTTTCTAAGTATTTTCGGCAAACTGCCCCGCAACTGCGGAAGGATTCGGCAAATCATCTCGCAATTACGGAAGGACTCAGCAAATCGCCTCGCAACTGTGGAAGGATTCCATAAATCGTCCCACAATTGCGGAAGGACTCGGCAAATCGCCCCACAACTGCGGAAGGATTCGACAAATCGCCCCGCAACTGCGGAAGGACTTGGCAAATCGCCTCGCAACTGTGGAAGGATTCGGCAAACTGCCCCGCAACTGCGGAAGGACTCAGCAAATCGCCCCGCAACTGCGGAAGGACTCGACAAATCACCCTGCAACTGCGGAAGGATTCATCAAACCGCCTCGCAACTGTGGAAGGATTCGGCAAATCGCCTCGCAATTGCGGAAGGACTTGGCAAATCGCCCCACAACTGCAAAAGGATTCGACAAACTGCCCCGCAATTGCGGAAGGAACTTTCAAATTCTCTTCCGAAACTGCGAAAGGAACTTTCAAATTCTCTTCCGAAACTGCGGAAGGAACTTTCAAATTCTCTCCCGAAATTGCGGAAGAACTCCACAAGTTGGCCCGAAACAGGTTGCAAGAACTCGCTGAGTTGCTCCGAAACAAGGAATTTCAACCATTTTTTAGGGAGATTTTCAGGTGTCGAAAATGGAAAAATTGCCATGGAACTTATGTGCCAGATTGCACGAAATGAAAGATGTACAAAATTGCAGGGAAGCCACAAGGGGGCAAGCCCCCTTGACCCCCGTCGCTCCCCCCTCATATGTCGTTGATTGTGAAAACATTCTATGATTTGACAAATTGTCAATATAACATTTTCCACGTGCATGAAAGTAATTTATGAATTTCTAAGAATATAATGCAGCTAACAATTGTGTTGATGAACACATTTTTGCAGGATCACAGTTACATCAGGACAGCACTCTAGATAGTACGGTTGGAAAGTTTTGGATCTTGGTTGGGCCAAGAAAATCAACATCATGGATGATGCACAGGATCCTTATGAGCCTGAGACAGATGCCATGGGGGAGAACATACATGTTGAAAATGCTGAAATAGAATCTAATGGGAGAAGAAATCAAAAGACTCCTCCAAGTATTGCAGCCACCATGAGAAGCCTAAGGGTGGAATTGCAAAGCTGTAGAGAAGATAATGAAAGGATGATTAAAGCTCAGGAAGAACAAAATCAGTTGAATGCAACCATGCTACAGAGTTTGGTAGACATCCAAAGGCAAATAAACTATGGGCATCAGACATCAAATCTAGAAAGGGGTGGGAGTAGTTCTAGAAGGAATTCCCGTAAGAGGGCTAGTAGCTCAAGAAGAGTTTCTACAAACCGGACTTATACTCCAAAAATCTCTTCTAATGAATCATCTAACTCTGAAGATTCCATTCAGGGTTCGAGCTCTTCATCTCGCAGAAGCAAGAGGAAGAGGCACTACAAGGACAGTTCGAATGGAGAATTTAAGAAGGTAAAACCTCCTACATTTGATGGAGAGGTAAAATCTGGTCAAGAAGCTGAAGCTTGGCTTCTTGGGATGAGAAAATATTTCCAAGTCCAAGACTACTCTGGGAATATGAAGGCAAGGGTTGCCATCTTCAACTTGAATGGAAGAGCATCTATATGGTGGGAACACATCAGGCAAGTGAAGAAGATCAACGAAAGGAAGATTGTGTGGAAGTAGTTCAAGAAATACTTCAAGCAGAAGTACCTCTTTGACAAGTACTATGATGATAAGATCAAAGAGTTCCATGAGCTGAGATTGGGACAACTGACCATGGAAGAATATGCAAACAAATTCTTGGAGTTGCTAAGATATGTCAGGTACATTCGAGATGATAAGGTGAAAATTCAACGTTTCCTAAGTGGACTACCCCAGTCATACAAAGATAGAATTGAGTTCGATGAACCTCGAACTCTAGAGGAGGCCATAAGAAAGGCCAAGTATTGCTTTGATCAAAACAGAAGCAAACAAGAATTCCATAAGGCATGGAAGGATAAGAAAAACGAAAAGTTTGATCAAAGGAAGAAGGGGTTCAAGCCTCCTCAATTCAAGAATCAGCATAGGCAGCCATCACAGGTTGTGACTAAGCCAACTAGGATGATGGGAGACAAGCCAAAAGAACCACTTCAATGTTGGGGTTGTGGAGGAGCCACATGTTCAGGAAATGTCCACATCGGAATGGGAATGCAAATCAAGTTCACAACATCCAAGGAGTTGAAACTGTGGGTTAAGTGGCGAGGACCATCCCTAGAATCTATGCAGCACTAGATGACTGCCAGGCAGATCATCAGTCAATTGTGGTTGAAGTTGAAGGTAAGATTGCTAAGCGATAATATATTATTAGTACAGGAAGCTATTCACTCAAGTCAGCTGAACAAGGATGCAGATATGGCCATTAAAATTGACATGGCCAATGTTTTTGATAGAGTAAGGCATGTCTTTATCTATGCTGTTTTGAAAAAATTTGGCTTTGACGAGAACTTTGTTAGATGGGTGAAAACCTGCATTGGAGCTCCCATTAATTATAATTGGTTTAGTGAGAATCTTGATTTTGATTTAAAATAATATTGATGTACGTATTTATGTGCAGAGCATCAAGACAAGAATGAATGGGTTGTAAAATCTTTATTTTTAATATAGTTTTCAATTATAATTATATTTGGAAGATATCTATAAAAATAATTCATTTATAATGTCTTCTTATTATATTGAAAGTTGTATAGTTTTGATCCTTAAATTTTTTATATTATCTTTTATAATTTTATTCCTTTATCTAAATTTCTTTTATATTATCTTTTATAATTTTATTCCTTTATCTAAAAAGGTTTCATAAGTAACTTTATTGAATATATATATAACATAACATAACATTTTATGTGACTTTATTGAATATATATATAACATAACATAACATTTTATGTGACTTTATTGAATATATATATAACATAACATAACATTTTATGCACGAGGGTTTTAAGGTTTTCAAAGGTTTTGAGGCCCTTCTAGTTAAGATATTTTAATGGAAGAATTTACTACTAGGGGTCATCATTGAAGAGCTCTCATAAGGTTGTATGAAGTTCTTCGTGGAGCTTCCACAATGTTTTTGATGTACTTTTTTCATAGGTTGGACGATTGAGGGGTGCGAACCTTGAGCCCATTTTTACACTTGGCTACGGTCGTCGCATCCTTGTATTTATGTGGTTCAACACATGGCCCTTGGTGGGGAAATTGTCCTCTCGAGGTTTTCCATAATGCTTTTTTCTCTCTCTCGAAAAGTCTGGATACTGTGCAGTTTTGGCGGAGGAGGAGACGTCTTGTGGCTCAAAAGAGTTTTCGCATATAATGGTTTTGGAGGTTAGCAATGGTCTTCCAAAGGTAGACAATAGTATAGAAGGAGAAGTTGAATCCTCGAAGGTGCACTATAGGCATAGTGAACTTCTCGTAAATGCATTCACATGAATAATTCAGAAAAAAAAAAACCTTGCGCTTGAAGAGGGCATATACATGAACGAAGTGGTGACTCTAGTAGACCTGGACCTAGTAGGAAGGTTTGTTGGTTGTAATATGTGCATGACTATGTTCAGAAAATGGGCGTATACCAATTGGTTTAGAAAATTGGGATATCTTCCGCGGTTGCTCATTTTGGAAAAATGGTGGTTAGGGTTGATTTTAAGGTCTCTTGAGGATGTCTTGTTAGTCTTGGTGGGGTTGTGGTTGTGGGGTTAAGTCCCCTTCAATTGAAGTGATGGATCCCTCCTTTTGATGCGTGAAGGGAGAAGAGCTATAGATAGGATGTTTGGGTAAAACTACCTAGACTTTCAACAGACTTTGGTCGACTGAGATCTTCAAGAGCATAGGGGATTCTTCAGGGACCTCCATTTCAACAGATTACATTTTCCAGGAGACCGATATTATGACTTCTACGTGCATATTGGTAGAGATGGACCTGAGAGAAGGGTTGTTCGCTGAGCTGGCTATCTCCATGGGGGTTTCTTCCCATATCCAGTGAGTAGACTATATAGGAATTTCATTACAATTGGTGCCATGAGCACGAGCATATGGTCCATGAATGTGCTTATCCTTACAATAAAATCTCATGGAAAGATATTAAGAGGGAGGTTTCTTATTCTTTTTTTGGTCAAAGGTATTCCTCTACTCTTAAAGAGACCTGTAGTCTCACTCCAAAGGTGAATAAATACTCAAAATTGGAGGGATAATAATAGGGGATCTCTTCTACTGCAATTCTAAGGGTTAGGAATGGAAACATTGATAATCCCGTCGCGCTGATATTGGAAGAAGTTGGCCTTCCACCTACTGGTAGTCTCCCATTTGTAGTGTGCATTGATTCTAAAATGAAGGCTTCAAATGATGCCCGAATTTTACCTTCTCTCTCCTGTCTACGAGGAGTCGATAGAATCGACGAAGATTTGGTGATTTGCGATATGAAAGATAAGTCACCCCCTCCTCATCCTGGTCAATTTCTAAATGGTTTTTTTTTTCTTTTCTGGCTAGTCTATTATTAATCATTTCGGAGCTAAAGGAGATGATTATGAAGTGTGATATGATGGGACTTCTCATGGTGATGTTTTCTTTGGAGGATTTTCTTCTAATATTCCTTTAGATTCTCAAGGTGTTGGAGAATATCTTTGTAGGGGACGGGAAGTCAAGGACATGCCTTTGTTTCATCCTCTGGGGAAGTCTTGGTTTAATCCCTATCCCTGGGAGTAGGGTCTTTTCCTTATCCATCCAGGATTGTTGTGTTTATCCCTTCCAAGGGGCGTCCTCCTCTCTAGTTGATCCAAAATGATTACCCGAGGTTGTTTGCGTGGGAAGGGGATCCCTCTATTTTTGCTCTTTCCTCTGATATGTTATGGAATTTTGAGTTCATCTTTCCTCGGCCATTTACATCTCTTCTTGGGTGTGCTCAGGTCTTAGACCTTAAGAATGGACATAGTTGTTCTCGATCTTCGAAACAAGTCCCTTGTGGGACAGAGAGCAGAGAGGTGAATACTTTTAAGGACTCCCCTTGTTTGAAGGAAGACATGGACCACAATCTGGAGGTTTCAAAAGAGGATTCCGATCATATGATGGATCCTATGTCTTTAGCTATAGTTTAGGATTCGATTTCATCTCCATGTATCCTATCAAATGAATCGTTTAACATGATTAATGTTACAAGTTTTGAGAAAGGATTTGCAAGTATCCTCTTCTCACCAAGGGGTGAGGTATCATTTTAGGCCGAGGAGGAATGTTAAACCTTTTCCTTAGACCAACCTCGGAGGAGGAATTTATCGGGCCTCTAGTCATGCTTCTCCCATATTAAGGGGACAAAGGTCATCTCTTGCATCATCCCGAGACCAAGCTTTACTAGATATAGGGACGGGGAGATAAAAATCCTTAAAAGGGACTCTCAGAGAGAGGAATACCCAATTGGTTTCCCCATGATAGTGATGTCCTTTAATTCTAGAGGGTTAGGTCTCCTCTCAAAATTTTTATCTCTAAGAAGATTAGTGGAGACTCAAAAGCCTGAGGTGATATTTCTACAGGAATCTATCGCTATTGGGGATGCTATTTTGGTTGATTTAAAAGTTCTTCTACTTGGGTTGAATTTTGCTTGTATAGATGCCCATGGAAGATCAGGAGGTTTAAATCATTGGCTAGAAAATGAGATATTTTCTTTGTACTAATGGTTGGGCTGTCATTTCAGGTTTGGGCATGACTCTCTTTTTGAGGGAGATGGGCCTGAATTTCTCCCTTTTCAACATTTACGTGCTGTATCGATAAAGAGCTGCATACCGGGATTAGATTCTCCACTCTAGTATGGTTTCAAAGGTGATCCTCAAAGGGGATCTAAACTTTACCTTGGGACATGCCAAGATATGGGGGATAAATTCCCACAAGGACACCCTTTCTGATTTTTTCATCAGGAGACTAGAAGAAAAAAATTTATTTGACATCTTCCCTACAAAGTTAAGGCCAACCTTCAGGAATATGAGGTTGAGACATGATCAAATAGCAAAAGGGTTGGGAATATTTCTTGTTAATGAATGTACTCTTCAGTTGTTAGCTAGTATCAAATAGTGGGGTCCGCTATGGGAGGGGAATCTGGCCATTTCCTAGTTCTGCTAGAGGTGGCAATGGGGCAGGAAAACCCCCCTATCCCCTTCAAGTTCAACACCACCTGGATTGAGGATGAGAGTTACAAGAAATTGGTGAGAGATAAGTGGATCCCTTATGATGATTCTAGAAGAGAATCAGCTGGAATACAGTTCTTGAATAACCTAAAGATCGTAAAATATGAATCCATTACATGGGCTACGTAAAGAAGAAAGGCACAACGAGGCAATTTGGTTAATGTTGAGAAATCTCTTGAAACCTTTTATGAGTCCAATCTAGAAGGTTTGAATTCTTTGGAATAGAAAAGATCGGTAGTGGAGCTAGAAGGCATAAGAAGGAAGATATTGGATGATAATGAGGCCACATGGAAGCTAAAATGTAGAGCCATCTGGCTTGACAAAAGTGATGACAATACTATTTTTTTTCACAATGATGTTAATCACAGGAGGAACATCAATTCTTTATGGCACTTGGAGGATGATGAGGGTGAACATGTTATTGGATTCAAGAATATTATAGAACTAGGATTAAATCACTTCAACAGGCTTTTTCAGGAGGAAGACAGAGCATCGGTGGCTTAGATGATTAGAGTGATTGCTCACTACCCTTCCTTTATTAATGAGGAACAAAATGTTGAACTTATGGAGGAGGTATCCCTTGAGGAATTAAAGGAAGTTGTCCAGGTTTTGCAAAAGGATAAAAGTCTCGAGCTTGACGATTGGCTAGTGGAGTTCTTCACAGGTTTTATGGAGTTGTTTGAACAAGACCTTCCTAGAGTCATAGAAGAGTCAAGGGAAAATGGTAGAGTCATGACTTCTTTTAATGCGACTTTTATTTGTCTCATCCCAAAATCTGGTAGTGCTGGTAGATTGGAAAATTATAGACCAATTTCTAAATGCAACTGTATTTATAAGTTGATAGCTAAAGTAATTACTAGAAGGATCAAGGGCCTTTTATCTAGTTTTGTCTCACATGAAAATTTTTCCTTTCAGGCAGGTAGACAGATCCATGATGCAATTGGTATAGCTCAAGAAGTATTACATTCTGCTAAGGTGAAGAATTTGTTAGCTATGATTGTTGAGGTCAAATTATCTAAGGCATACAACATGGTGAATTGTCTATATTTGAGATTGGTGCTATTACAAATTGGCTTCCATCTACAGGTAGTAAACTGAATTATATCATGTGTCCAATTAGTCTCTTTTGTAGTCTTGGACGTCAATGGATCTGCTTCACACTTTTTCAGACTAGGGAGGGGCCTTATACAAGGGTGCCCCCTAGCCCTTCTCCTATTAAACTTAGTGGTGCAGGGATTGAGCAGTATCCTTCTACAAGCAAATTCAAATGGATCCTTCAAAAGCATTTCAATTGGTGGACCTAGCTATGTCTCCTATTTGTTAATTGTTGATGACATTCTGATTTTTTCTAATGGGTCAAGGAGGGAAGTAGTTTTCTTGTCTCTGTTTGTAGAAGCCACATGTATGATTTACAATGTTAGAAAATATTTAGTCTCTTTTATGCATATGGATTATGAATCTATTGAGTGAATTTGTTCTCAGCTTGATTTTTCCATGGTTGACATTCTGGGTGGACTTAAGTTTTTGTGTTTTAAATTAAACCAAATGCTTATCTTAGGAGGGATTGGGCATGGATCATAGGTAAGATGGAGAAAATATTACTCCTATGTGCAATAAGTGGTTATCTAGAGGAGGTAGGCTAACCTTGTTGAAATATGTTTTGGAATTTATACCTATTTTATGTGTCTTTGGTCTATGTCCCATCTGGAATTTTGGATCAAATCAAGAAGATCAGTTCTAATTTTTTATGGAAGAATAACTAAGAAGGAAATGTTTTTCATTGGGTTGCTTGGAATAAGATTGCAAGACCAAGGGAAGTGGGAGGTTCGGGCATAATGTCATGTCCCTAGTTTGACCCCATTGCATTAAAATGTAAACGATGTAATATTGTTATAAAATCATGGTGAGGAGCTCAAGGCCAAGGACTCGCCATCGATTTATTGATGCATATGGTTTGCGTGCTAGCCAGGCACATGGAATTTCAAATATCATGTAAATATACATTTTAATAAAATACCCACAACCAGCTATGCAATGCAACAAGAGATGGGGGCATGATTTTACAAGGAATTGGGAGGGAAAACATTCAAACCCTTGAGCCAATCAAGTCAAGCCAAGTGTCAATGAGAGAACCCATCAAACCCTCAACTACCCATGTTGACTTTTGTACCCAATCATTCATTTCGCCCAATAGTTGGTTGAGGTAGTTAATGCCTTGGGGAATGGGAGGTATGGCTGTCCAAATTCGGGTATGGGCAAGCCACCCTTCATGGAAAATTGCGTTTTGCTTCTTGGGCAAGAAAAGAGCCATGAATTGCTCCCCAAGCCATTAACCACCAACCAGTTTCTCTCCCTCACGAGTTTGAAGCTACCTGGGCATTTTTCAGCCACGTTTTTCTGGCTTTTCTTTGTTTCTCAGCTGGGAGAAGGGTGTTTTTGTGTTATATACTAGTGGGGAAGAAGGGGAATCAAATTGGGGTTCCATTGAGACTATTTTGGGCTGTTGAATGCTTATATATTTGTGGGAGAAACCGTTTTCTTTCCTGTGGACGAATTTTCCTCTCCCAATCTATTGTTTTGGCTTGAGCTTGAGTGCAAGCATCCATGGTTATGTTTTAGCCTAATAAACCCAGCTGTGGACTGGCTTGGCTTAAATTCAATGATTACTTGGCTGTGTATGAGTTTGAGTGTCCCCTTTTCCTTGTAAGAATCATGCCCAACTCGGGGGTGGCAGTTGTGTTGAGAGAATTGATGAACACAACTGGCCTATGGTTGGGTGGAACGTTGCAGCGACATAGCTAGTTCCTTGGGACCATTTCACCATAAAGATAAGTATTCTCTATGTGTATTTACTTCTGCAAATGCATTAATTTGATGACTGTTGATATGTTGTATGCATGAGTAATGTGTGTGGATAGTTTAATTCCATTGTGCATATTTGATTTGTTTGCATATGCACACAAATGTTTTATTCATATGATCCTAATGAATGGGATGAGATTATGTGAAAGCCCATAATTTGGCATCATATTCCCTTCCTCGAATTGGGTCTGCGGGAGAGGACGTGACACATAAATAACCTTCGTTTTTTTGGAAAACCTTTAGCTGCTAAAGGAGCTTGGATAATTATGAGGGGAGAAGGTCTTTGGTTAACAATCGTCCACCAAAAATACATCTCCTTTGACTATTGAAGAATGGTTTAGAGCCAGAGATAAATCTATTAGGAATGTCTCAATAATATGGAAAACAACTTCCTATGGCTTGGGGTACAACCACAACAGACAGAGTGACACCAGAAATCAACTCAATTATTAAGTATTCTATATAAATATGAAATGGCAACAACAAAAAGAGAAAGCTCTTACCTCAACCGGATGTTCGAAGAAGACCACCGTTGAGCTTGCAATCCAATGCTCCTTACCTACAACTTGTCCTCAACAACAAAGATATACGAGCATATGGAATAAATATAAATTGTTAGCATATAAACTGGCATAGTCCATTAACATATTAAACAAATATACCCAATGAGAATAACATAAACATTTCTAACATGAATTGGACGAGAAAAGAGTATTTCTATTAATGTAATGAACATAAGTATATAGTGACAACCTTCTGTAGGCAACTCGTTAGAACCGAGAAATTAATTTCCTCCACCTAGGCCTCCACCACTTCAATCCTCCATGCAATGACAAGCTCACAAGTTCAAGGAGTAATTGGGTTCCTCCTTCACAAGATAAGGAAGAGCTTGGGAGATGAACATAAAAGAGTTCAACACAATAAGGACAAAGGGATGTAAACTCAAGGCAATGGCAATGGGGAAAAATTCCTCCAGAATTTCCTTACTCTCTAATTTCTCCTCCCTCATATGCTCCACAATGACTCAATATATAACACTCAAAGGAGGTGGAGGGTCGAATAAGAACGTTTTCCTACATATGGAAGGCCAAGGATCAAAATGGTCATTACTTGGGAAGGAAAACCCGAAATATTTTTAATTTTGAGAATGAAACCCGATATATGCGGGCTGTAATAGAGAAAACTGCATATACGCATGCTGTCGTGTTGGTCACCTGCGTACATCAACACAAATGTGATTTTTATAGGTTTTACTGAGCAAGAACGATAATATGAGTCTGCAGAGGGAAATGGTAGGCCATCAAGGCATGTTGCATAGAGTGTGGCAAATCATGCTATAACACATAGTTCATAAAGCTTTACATGAATCGAGAAGAGAAGAAAGGCCACGTCACTAATGCAAACTTCAAAGAGGAGTTCATTACCCCATTAAAAAGAATCTAAGTGAAAGGATTCGAGAAGCAAGATGGTGCTATGATTGTGGAATAGGAGTTTGGTCTGAGTGCACCAAACCCACGAATTATATTCTAGGTTGTACCTCTTCATCTCTTCTCTACTTTATTTCTTTGGTTAACTAATATGCTGTTTTATAATGTGGTTACAATATAGGTAAGATATTGTCAACTTTGAATAATAGTCACTTGGATTGCCTCAAATTTTGTAATTTCTTTTTTTCGATTTATATATTTTAAACTAAATATTTAAATATTGTCTAATGTTTGGTTGAATCAATCTGAATTTGAAATCCAATTATTGTACTAGGAGATTTTCCATTGGTTTCGAAGGGAAGCATACAAAGCCTTATATTGGATGCTTAGTAATGATATCACCTCGTGATCTTTCTAGATAACACAAAACACTTTTCTTACTACATATAATGATAAAAAATAAAAGCATTGTTATGAGTATAACCCATTACTAATCATATATTGAACATATGTCTCCATGATTAATATATGGACCTTCTTATTCTAATGTCATGAACATAACCATGTGAACATGAGAACAAGTGGACTACAACAAATCCATTCAATTGAGTATGACCACTATTTGTTTCCAGAAGTTTGTACGAAATTTGGTTGTTAAAATGACCACTCCACTATGTTAATATATAAAACCTTATTATAAAATATTCGTACACACCCCTTAATTATTGAGCTTCATTCCTAACATGTTCCTTGACTTAGAGGCACACAACAACTTTTTGAATTGCGTAGGAAGAACTCCAAAGATAATGCAATGATATATGGATCTAGTTGGTTTATCCCCATTACATAAAGGTGTTTAATATGTTAACCAGCTAGAGGCTTTCATCCAAGTTTTATTATTAGTTTGGAATTTTCATACTTAAAAGATAACCTAATTTTTAATGATCCAAAATATTCGGAGTAGATAATGGACATGTGAAGAAAGTTATGTGTTTTTAAAAATGATTTACAAAATTATTATATTTTATATATATTTTTAAATTATAGATATATATATTTTTAAATTTGAATATTTTTTAAAAATATTATCATATATTTTAAGAATGATGTAGTCTATTTATTCTACGTTTTCGATTTTATGGCGGGTTTTGATTGGAATATGGTATTTTTTTTTGGGTAAAATCCAAATTTCTATGTGTTTAAATTGTATTTTTGAATCTATAAATAGATTCAACACCCTCAAATACCCCCATGACACCCAAATTATGCAATTTCTATAGCTAATATCTGTGATTCTAAGATTTTTTTAAAATTTCCAATCAGAATATGAACAAAATTAGACGGAAAATATGCTTGGAAAAGGTTGAAAACGTAGATTATTTAGACTACACCTTTTAAGAATTAATAAGATTTGTTAAGATTTTTTTAATAACTATGATGTATTTATATTGATCTAAATGAATATATAGAGAGCGCGTAGTCTAAAAATTCTACAATTTCGAATGGGAAATTTTGATTTTTTCGGCACGATTTTGAAAAAATCCACCATAAAAGTTTAAAAATCATGGTTACAACTCTTAAATTCTGAAATTTTGGGTGCCCTAGGGGTTTTTGATGATGTTAAATCCCTTTCTACCATCAAAATCGCCATTAAAACACTGTTATTTCAGATTTTGCAAAATAAAAAGGTCTGATTCCAGTAAAAAGCCCCCATCAGAGACAAATCGTCAAATTTTTTGACAACTCCTATAGAGAGCGAGTGCTTTGGTTTGCCCCAAAAAACTAGATCAATTACACAATAATAAGTTGTCATTTGTGATCTATATTGTCTTACTAGTCCTGCCAACTGTTTTCCTTTGATTGAGATAACGACAATAATCTTCTAATATAACTTTGGGAAAACTACAACAACTCTAAATAAAAAAGAGATATTGACAAAGACTAATCTAAGAAGTTGGATCATCATCGTAGATGGAGATCATGGGCACCTCGTGTCCTTGGGATGTCTTAGGAGTTCTTGTTGCAGAATCAAGACCGGTGGTAGCTCTGACTAGAGTGTTGAACTTAACATCCATCTTTCTAATATGTCCTTGCATTTCATCTACTTGCAACAATAACTCATTTTGTTCCGCTTTATTGTCCAGAAGGATTTTTCCTAGGATAAACTTCACCTGCCAATATAGGGCCACCGTTTTAAAGTACTTAGTGTGCTTGGAGTGAGAGCTACTTGCATTTGGGACTCTCCCATCTCTGTCTCAATCTCCTCTACCTTGATATCGTCTTGCTTAGTCTTAACCCACTCTTAAGCTTGAGAAATTTCTTGTCGGATAATAGATGGAATTTGCTGCAGGTAGGTGGCCTCTACTTTCATTACTTCTATCCTAACTCTGGGTTGCGAATTACGACTCCTATCTCTCCACATGCATTTCCCTTGACCTCGACTTGCCATAATAATTGAAGTTTGAGACAAGTTGCCTTTTTAGGGGTGGCGAATCTAGTATACAGGAGAGCAATTTATGAGGAGCTTCCATCTTCTCCAAGGGAAAAATTCCTTAATATGACTCCCCTAAAACTCATTGGTCTTGGTCTGAGGGGAAAAACCCAACAAAAATAAAGGTAGGAAATGAGCAGGGAGCTGGTTAGACCTAATTGTAGAACCAATAGAGTGTCCCCTCGGCAGATAAACTCGTTGCAAAAGAGATTTCCACCCCACATGAAGAAGAAAACCCCATCATGGAGAATAGAGGGGAGATGAAGAAAGCTGAAGAAATTGAGCAATGGACCTTGAATATGCCAAGTCCGAAACTAGTAATAGCCCAAATGCCTATTGTGTAGAGTGCAGAGTTCAGTCTAGTAATTGATGTCGCATCTTGCCATTCCTAGCGCAATAAATACCCATGGATCACAATAACACCTTCGACTTGTCATCATTAAAATCATCGTGATGGAGGGAGCTTGTGTATAGAAGCTTGGAGTTTATAGTTCCTTGTCTCTATTATCATGCTTATAAAGTACGAAGGTCATGCAGGCCTCCCACTTGCTGACTTCCTTCACTCATGTCTTTGAGAGTTGCATGTAGTGGAGACATTGCCACATTATCTGTTTGACTTGGTCGCCAGGTGACACCCTCCCTCATCCCTATCACCCCATCCACAATAAGATTTATTCACTTCAAAATAAGTATAAATTCTTAAAATTTTCTTTGATAATTTTATATTTTTTAAGACATTAATAAATGTCATTAAAGAAAAATCGAAAACCAATGTAATGATTTTAATTTAGTATATGATGCAAATGAGTGATAACGAAATGAATGGCCTTGAGTGAGGCTAATTTTGTGATTGGAAAGAGGACATCATTATATCTTAGCAAAGGGTGATTATGTGATTTGGAAATGTGACATAAATATATTTTAACAAACGATTGTGAAATGATTGCATTAATTATTGAGAAGATGGCAATTTTAGTTGTTAATATGTTTTCTTATTATTGTTGAGAAGTCAAATTTTTTTTCAATGTTAGAGTTGTAGTCATTATGACACTTATGAAAGGTGTAATGCCAAAAAATATAATAGTGAAAACTACAACCATGTATAGAAAATAAAAAAGGATCTAACATGCTTTAAAAAAAAAATCATATTTAACAACATGTTTTGTTTTACGTGTTGCAGACGTTAAAGGCATACTAATATTTATTATCGGACAAGTTAAAAGGCATAATGGATGTTTTATAATTTTTATTATTTAAAAAACATAATAAATATTTTTAATTAGAAAGACGAGATTATAGGGAATATGTATCTGTATATGACTTTTATTTTGATGATGTTTTATTTGGCTTTTTTACATAAGAGATTTTGTACATTAAAGCTACATAGTGTACTATGACATTTATATCGATAGTAAATATTTGTATTTTAAAGATGGTTTTTAATTTTATATTTGTATTTTAAAGATTGTTTTTAATTTTATAAGTTTATTATTATTATTCTAATAAAGACTAAAGAACAGAGTGTTCTTATGAATTATTTTATTTGAAAAGATATAAATATAAGTTTCCGAAAGTTGCTTGCTTAGGTTGGGATGCATCTTTTTATTTCAAAATTATCTCTTGAGAGAACAAAGATTAATTTTGATTTAAACGATGTTGACATAATGTCTCTAGTTGCGATTGTTATTTTTATATTGTATATATTTCTTGCATGTTGAAGTAATCTTTGTTAAATGAGAACATTCTTTACATGTTGTTGATATGGTGATGCACTCTCTTTTTAGTTTTTAAGATTTGTTCGTTTCTTTGTTTATTTAAAAATATTTTATTTATATCTAAACTTTATGTGACGCCCTTAATACATAACAAAGCTTAACAAAGCTTTCCATATTGTCATTGCTATCTCAATAATATAAGTTTATTATTATTATATTTGTTGAAGGCATAGGTATATTGTTTTCGATAGGCCATTGACTATATATATTAGTTGTTCGGTTATGATAAATTTTTACATATTTTTATAGTTTTATAATGTCGGATGATTTTTTTTCCTTAAAATTTTAAAATTGATTTATGTATCATTCGATTCGTCAATCAATTTGAAGTGTTATTGTCGACTTTGTTTAATTAACGTAAGTCTTTGAATAGGCCTGTAAGTTTTTCATAGCTCTTACTTAATTCATTTAATGCACATTTAATACACTGGCATCCAACGTCTCCACCACCATTGCCTCTATCACCCCACTGTCTCGACTGCCACTGCCTCTAACACCCCACCGCCTCTTCATAGTCACCGCCCGACCACCTCTTCATAGTCACCACCACTGCCTCTTCATGGTACAATAGAGCAATACAAAGTTATGCTGAAGGAAAATTTGGCACTGCACTTTCAAAGGAATAAGGAAACTGAGTCCCCAAATGCAATCTGCATGCTAGTTTCCTCTCCATAACAAGGTTAGAATTTTATTCTTGTGCATAACTAGATATATCTAGCATTTTGCTTTCATAAAATATGATACAATGAAACACTTTGCATTACAATGTCGAAAATATAATACATTGAAAACACTTTGCATTACAAAATAAAGCATCCCACACATTAGAAAATGTCACACACTGAGCTTTTACTCCCTAGCAATAGATTCATTACTGCTAATGGCACCACACTCCTAAGGGCTAGTCATCACTCTTACTTGCTTCTATTCACTTAGAACATAGCTTTTTCAGGGCTTGTACTCACTAACTAGGAACAAAGTGGGCTCACTACAGCTCCATCTAATCCTTTTTGTTGTGACTGGTTTTCAATCAAAGTGGCAAATTCTAAGACTCCCAGATGATCTTTGAGAATTGCAGGACTTGCACCTCAATTCTTGTTTTCATTGCCAAGGAAGCAATAACTAGAAATCGATATACTCCTGTGACTGAAGCAACCGTTAGGCCTCTTAAAACCAACAACAACTTTGTCCAATGGGTCACAGATAATCCTTTGATAAATTCAGATCTAGGTAGGGGTACCTAGGATCCGGACTCTGAGTCTCCTAGGGTGCATACTTTTTGAAACGAATCCCAAGAACAAGAAGAACAAATGCAACAATGGGAGGGAAAAAAAAGAGAATAGGAACAAAGGGAACATGTAAAGTAGGAAAATAAGCAGATATAAAAACTTTGATATGCAAGCACAATAAACATAAGCAAAGTATAAATGAGAACCCTATACATAGGTATGATATGCACATAAATTTGCATATATTGAGATTTGAATGTTTACCAATGACATGGTAATTTTAATTAATCCACTTACTAAATCAGTGCTACTTCACAAGGTATAGATGCTAAACTAGCAGTTTGGAGATGGATGCCAACCATGTACACAAATGCTCAACACTTTTGTGAGGCAATTCACGATGTATATCTCTAATTCCCATCACGTGGATTCCATCCTCCCACAATTCCTTCATTGTTTTCACCTCATCTCTGAAATCCACGGCATTGCAATGTTTTCTAAAGAGAGGAAAAGATCACAATTATCATTAGAGGCATGAAGCATTGAATCCAAAACCATAAACCAACTGTGATGATTATGGTTTGATGCCTGGAACATTAAGGCTATGAAGTATTGAGCACTTCATGATACATTGGTGCAAGGCACTAGTCCTTAAAGCTCACGCCATAGAATTTTCCTTCTCCAGTGAACCACGCAAAGAATGATCTCATGCCCTAAGGAAAAGTGGTGGAAACAAGGTGAGAAGAGGAGGAAAATGACAACATTAGAAATAAATGTCCGTCAATGTGTATGAAATGACAAATGTACAATAGTCACATTTATCAAGGATTAGCTAAATAAACTTTAATGTGATCATTATGTTCCACATTCTATATATTAAAGTCTAATGGGGGTTTCTGGTGTGTTGTTCATTCACGTTGCCAACGAAATTCTTTTTTTTGTTTTCAAAAGGTGAAAAAATATTAATTAAAGTTTAATGCATTTGTGTTGTGTCGTTCATCATCCACAATGCCGACATGTTTATTATTTATGGACAGTCAATTTCATACTCAATCGGAAATACATTTGTTACACTATATGTATATGTACATATATATATGTGTGTATAGTCTAATAACACCATAATATTTCTAATCTATAATGATTATATTACAAGATGTTTGTAGGTATCGAATTACTGCATAGCTTTCATGATTATCCATGATAGATAATGGATCTGAATGCCACCCAGGTATTGAAAATCTCATCTCTTACTTTTGCATAATATTATTGTAATATATCAGTAGGATCGATTTTTTAATGCTTATCTAGTAATGGGGTTCTTATTAGTTTTATGTAAGATGTTAGAAATCCCTTACCCCAAATCGTCATATCCAATTAGCATTAGCCATATCAATATTAAGAAAATTAACATACATATTATCCCCTCCGATGCTATGAGCAATATCTGGGTGCTAACTAGGTTTTTTATGAGATTGTTACACCGGTAGGTGTTACTCCTTGAACCTTATCACACTCTACCATTATTTTCCCTCAAGAGGAAAGCAAATGGTCTGATCAATTTAGATACAAATTGCATTAGAGGAATCATTGTAACATCTAGTTGAGGTTGTATTTCAACCCATCCCCGATTCCATTAAATTTGATGCAAGCTGGATAACTGAGAGTTGGATTATTTACAGGGTTTAATCGCTGCTTAACCATGCATTGGGATTCCTTTTTTCTCAGTAACATTACTTTTCAAAATATAGTACGGTTCATTTTTTGTTCTTAATATGTAATAGCATAATTCGATAGGTATATCAACATCGTCTTAAAATCATATATCCCTGACAATAGATCGGTAGGTATGCGTTGCAACACAACCTTGTTTGATTTGAGAGAATTCCTATGATTCAAAGTCCCATCACACACACACACACACATAGCCATACACCAATCTATGGTCACATTTATGCTCCATACTTCATATACATACATTATAAACAAAGTTGACAACACAAATTGGTAGAACCTCATATTGTCAACATAATACATGGTGGAGCATGCATAATCCGTTATAGAAGAAGCTACAACTTGGGAGCTTGGGTTTTACTTGTCTTCCTCAACGATGGTGCTTAGTTGGTTTAACAATAAGGAAAATTTTAGGGGATAAATTTAGCCCAATGGGCTAATTTTCAATGGTTTTTTCCAAAAAATGATTCACCAATTTCCATTTTTTTTTATTTTCCCAAATTTCACATGATATTTTTTTAACTCTTAATATCGCCAAAATTGTCTAGAAATTATATAAAATACTTGGAAATTTGAATATTTTTACAAAAATGTTGCCAAACATTTTATGGTTGGAAATTTAAGAATTAGTAAGATTCACCAAGGTTTCTACACTTTAAGAAAATTATAGATCCATAAAATTTCCCCTGTCTAACAATACTTTCATGAAGATGCTTTTTATCTTATTCTCATCAAATTTTCTCAAATTCAACCATCAAGTGACCACTCTTCTCCTCTATGTCCTTATATACATCAATGCATTCCACCAAAACTAGATGCATTGCTCCACTATCACCTTCTTTGCAGTTTGTTTCTATTTATCAGCTGCATTTGAGGAGAGCTCTTATGTTGTGGGTTAGAACTCATTCTAGGGCACAAAATTGTTGATTAAATAATGGGTGTCAAAGGGATAATGAAGTGGTTTTAACTCATAATTTAGGTGGTTTCAAATATTTCTTACTAGAGTCTACCATGGATGGAATGGCCCTAAATTCTCTTCTAGGTTTCAGTTTGTTTGATATCTTGACTATCCAAGAGTGAGGGGGAGACAAACCTAATTCTTTCTCTACTCCATGCATGGGGAATAAATCTAAGTGCGAGGAAGGGTTGTAAAATATCCCTTCCACTCTTGATCATGATGGGAGTATAGTAAGGTCATCCTTGCTTGAGGGAATGAGCTGGGTTGAGTGCCACCATTTATATGTGATAAGGTTACGAGTGTCCCCATTAATGGTCTATGGTGGGATGGAAAGAGGGATAAAGGAGGGATTTTACCTTAAAAATACTTTTTTAATGTGAGAATTTATTCATATCCATCTGTAATGCGAGATTTGCTTTCTCTTGAAGATGAACTTGCTTAAAAGGTTCGAAACTGTCGAATTGAACAATTCTACCACAGATCTCCTCTCATTCTAAACTTTGAAAATGTTATCTTTCTTGAAATAATTTGTTAGCTATTATGCCTAGAGTCTAATTCTGCAAAACAAGCTAGATCATACTTTATCCATTCCATATTGTTCACATATCCCATGATGGATTGTGTTTATATCCCTTCATTTTGTTAATGATAAGCTCTCAATATCCGTGGATTTTTTTTTTTTTTTTTTTTTTTTTCTAAATGCAAGTTTTTGTGAAAACTAGAAATAGCTTACTTTATGTATGAGCTAATTTTTTCTTAAGCTCATAAATTTAATGTTTGGATCAACAAGTGACTAGGTTAGTGGTTCTTGAAACCCACTTGGTTATTAGGTTATTGAGTGTTGGAAAAACTGAGAGGGGGTGAATAAGTATTGAACAAGTTTTACCATTTCAAACATTAATTACATCATGTAAACATTAACCATTAACAATGTCATTCATCATCACATAAACCATACACAGTGATTTAACTTGGAAACCCAAATGGGAGAAAAACACATAATGTTTTTCTTATATAATAACAAGATTACATTCATAGGAAGCATCAAATTCCAAGATTATCCAATACTGACTGGAAGGAGGCACCAACCCCTTGATTTATAGGAACCAACCTGAAGGAAGCTCCAACTCCCCGATTTACCAGCATCGACTAGAAGGAGGCTCCAACCCCTTTATTTACAGGCTCCAACCTGAAGGAATCTCCAACTCCCTGATTTACTGGCACTAATTGGAAGGAAGCTACAAATCCCTATCCTTGCCCCGTCCTTGCACCCTGATATGAAGAAGATCAGTCTTCCTATCACTATCTCTGTCAATCTATACCTGTATTACTTCGCCAGTAAACCCGTACCTGTACCACTGTCTTTGTCAACTTGTATCACTACATCACTACCTCTGTTAACCTATCACAATCGTTATCTCTGTAAAAATGACCCAATCGTTGTCTCTGCAACTTGCATCTCTTTCTCTATCAACATCTACCTGTATCTATATCTCTGTACTTGTATCCGTGTCCCTTTCACAATCACTGTATCTCTATCTCAATGCCACATTCACTATCTCTGACACAATGCCACTGTTAATGTCGCAATGCCACAATCACTATCGCATTGTCTCAATACATGTCACACTATATCAACATGTACATTCCTCAAATCTATACACACAAACAATCATCCATCGATTTCATTTTCATCCTCAACTCTTACAACATAGACATTTTCAAATCATTGAACATTCCAAGAGATAATCCATATGCCAAAACATAACCATGGACTATGCCAAGATAACCACTATGATCTATGCCAAGATAATATCAAGATCTATGACAAGATAAGATCAATATCTATGCCAAGATAACCATCATCATAGACTTCAATGATTTCACATACCATACCAATATCAAAGATGATCTCTATCCATGAGAGACATGTGCCATCACAAGAGAAACCAACAAGCATTAACCATATCTTTTCCAAGATCACAAGATGAAGAAACAATATACAAACCAAAATAAATACTAGATCATTTCATCACATATCCCTTCCAATAAGATTTTCAATGAGCTAAGAATTTTGTAATTCCGATATTGTATGAGAAAGTTATGCCAATTTTAGTGAATCAACCCAAAAATTTCTCCTCTACAAAGTTTCTGACTTTTCTCCAAGAGGTGCGCATTAACAAAGAGAGACTTGGATTGATCATAAAATGAAAATTTTAATCTTCTACTTATACACTTCATCATTCCTAAAAGCTTCTTTTACGGTTTCCTTAAACTCATCCTTAATTTTTGGATCTCCAAATTTTAAGGAGGTCTCAAGGGTTAGTACCCCACTTCAAGGATCCATCATAACACTTCATGCCAAAATTTCAAGGTCACTCCATATCTTCTCAAATGGGCCTTAGGGATTTTTCACATCATCTTACTTGGTGGATACATCATTATTTCTTGTGGAATTCCTTACCACTTCATGTGGTCCAATGGCCCAACGTACCACAACGTTCAAGGTCATGTGGACCAAACATCAATATTTTGGGGATATTTCATGCTTCAAACCAACTTGATTCGGACCAAATGTGGGGACCCTTCAGGGTTTCTTCACCTTTTATTTCAACATTGTCTTGTGTACCAATCCTGATTACTTCAGAGGATACTTCTCAGGGTCATGTGGACCGATCCTTCTGATCATGTGGACACAATCACTAGTACTTTTAGGGTTATGTGGACCCATCATCATTATTTTGGGAGATATTTCAAACTTCATCCCAAAATTATTTACACCAACCTTAGGGGCTCTCTAGGGCCTTCTATAACATGGGTTGTATGACCCTAACCACATGGTCATGTGGACCCAACACCACTATTTTAGGGATTTCTTCACAATTCTTTCCGACATTGCTTTAAGGAAACTTTAGGGACTTCCTTACACTTCACATCATCATGGTTAGGCGACCCACCATCATGGTCATCTCACCCATTACTGTGGTCATGTGGACCAAACATCATTTCTTTAGGAAATTCTTCACACTTCTTCATGACACTTTAGGGACTCCTTTACACTCCACATCATCATGGTCATTAGGAGCTTCTCTAGGGACTTTGTACCACTTGTGTACAACTCAA